>JASDDO010000001.1:493861067-494316354 GCA_030015575.1 Agapanthus africanus
AAGAGGAAAACTCAAGTGCCGAAGAAGGTCTTCATGTCTAATAATATTAACACTGCTTTTATCCCCCAGCTACCAAAGAAACGTAAGGACCCAGGATGTCCTACAATATCGATTTCTATTGGGGGTAAAAATATAAATCGTGATCTTTTAGACCTTGGCGCAAGTGTTAACCTACTTCCATATTCTGTATATGAGCAATTAGGGATTGGAGAGTTGAAACCTGCTCACTGCACTCTCCAAATGGCAGACCGTTCAATCACCAAACCAAGGGGTGAACTAGAGGATGTGTTGATAAAGGTCGGGGAATTTGTTTTCCCTGTAGACTTCATTGTTCTTGATACACAACCTGTAGCAAACCCCCGGGACCAAATTCCGGTGATTCTGGGTCGTCCTTTCCTTGCCACTTCCAATGCTGTTATAAACTGTAGAAATGGTTTGATGAACTTATCATTTGGAAATATGACCATTGAACTAAACATCTACAAAGTTGGAAGTCAGCCATCAGAACCCTCTGCTCATCTTCTAGATGTGTGCTATGTCCACAAGATCGCTCTCGATAGTTGCGGAGCTGAGGAACTTTGCTTTACAGATCTCGACGACATTACCACATCTCTGTTTGACTTTACACGTGATCTTAGTGAGGACACTTTTCCTACACTTGAGTCTTGCACTCCTGACCTTTCTCCACCCGAGTCTGTATCTGTCACAGGCTCTGAGCTTCTTTGTAATTCCAAAAATCACTCGATGATCCCTCCTTCTATCATTTCTCCGCCTGAATTAGATCTCAAAATTTTACCTTCTCATCTTAAATATGCTTATTTAGGTGAGAATGAGTCTTTACCGGTTATCATATCCGCTTCTCTAGCATCAGAGAAAGAGAATGCACTTTTATCGGTATTGAGATCTAACAAAGAGACGTTTGGTTGGACTATGGCAGACATCAAAGGGATTAGTCCCTTGATAGTTGAACATCATATACATGTGATGGATGATGCCAGACCAACCCGAGAACCACAGAGACGGTTAAATCCTGTCATGAAGGAAGCGGTGATGAAAGAGATCGTCAAATGCCTAGATAATGGTATTATATACCCCATCTCCGATAGCCAATGGGTGAGTTCCATACATGTCGTCCCTAAGAAATACGGCATCACTGTTATAACCAATGAGACAAATGAGTTGATTCAGACACGCGCCCAAACTGGGTGGCGTGTATGTATTGATTATAGAAAACTCAATGCTGCCACGAGGAAAGACCACTTTCCTCTACCATTCATTGATCAAATGCTGGAACGCTTAGCTGGACGAGAGTATTATTGCTTTATGGACGGATACTCAGGCTATAATCAGGTCCCCATCGCCAAAAAGGATCAAGATAAAACCACTTTTACTTGTCCTTTTGGTACCTTCACTTACAGTTGCATGCCCTTTGGGTTATGCAATGCTCCTGCTACCTTTCAGCGGTATATGATGGGGATATTCTCTGATATGGTAGAAAATTTTCTGGAGATCTTTATGGACTATTTCTCTATTTTTGGAGATTCTTTTTCTGATTGCCTATCGAATCTTGACGCTGTTCTTACTCGTTGCAAAGAGAAGAACTTAACTTTGAACTGGGAAAAATGCCATTTCATGGTCCAAGAAGGAATTGTACTTGGACATGTTATTTCACAGAAAGGCATTGAGGTTGACAGAGCTAAGATAGATGTCATTCAAAACCTCCCTCATCCCAAAAGCGTCAAAGATATTCGATCTTTCCTTGGCCATGCGGGCTTTTATAGGAGATTCATTAAGGACTTTAGCAAAATTGCTAAACCTTTAACTCTTCTCCTGGCCAAGGATACGACCTTCCACTTTGACTCGGACTGTGAGACAGCTTTCGACTCACTTAAACACACACTCACTTCAGCCCCCGTTCTATCGTCTCTAAATTGGGACTACCCATTTGAGCTGATGTGTGACGCATCCAACTTTGCAGTAGGTGCAGTCTTAGAACAGCACATTGAAAAGATGCCACACGTGATATACTATGCAAGTAAGACCTTGAATGATGCTCAAATCAATTATACAACCACCGAGAAAGAACTTTTAGCGGTTGTATTTGCATTAGAAAAATTCAGGCCTTACTTAATTGGCTCTCCTATAGTTGTGTACACTGACCATTCCGCCTTAAAACATCTTCTGGCAAAGAAAGATGCAAAAGGTCGACTAATACGTTGGATCCTACTGTTACAAGAATTTGATCTTGTTATCAAAGATAAGAAAGGATGTGAAAACGTAGTAGCCGACCATCTTTCACGCATCTCTTCTTCCCCTGTGACCCTGCCGATCAATGATTCGTTTCCTGACGAACAACTCTTGAGCGTATCCAATGAACCTTGGTTCAGGGATATTGTGAACTATCTTGTCACGGGACTTATACCCAGCGATTGGTCAAAACAGGACAAATACCGTTTTCTATCCCAAGTAAAACACTTTTACTGGGATGATCCATACTTGTTTAAGTATTGTCCTGATCAGATCATTCGCCGGTGTGTCCCGAAAGAAGAGTTCAAGAGTGTTCTTTCTTTTTGTCATGATCAGGCTTGCGGGGGTCACTTCGGTCCTAAAAAGGCGGCGGAAAAGGTTTTGCAATGTGGTTTTTATTGGCCGACCTTATTCAAGGACGCATTTGACTATTGCAAAACCTGTACACAATGTCAGTACACGGGTAGAATCTCCCGGAGAAATGAAATGCCTCAGCAACCCATTCTGGTTGTTGAAATATTCGATGTTTGGGGCATTGATTTTATGGGTCCCTTTCCCAACTCCTTTGGGAATTTGTACATACTGCTGGCGGTTGATTATGTCTCAAAGTGGGTTGAAGCCATTCCATGTCACACTAATGACAGGAAAGTTGTCATTAAGTTCTTAAAAGAGAATATCTTTTCGCGATTTGGACACCCACGCGCTATTATTAGCGATAATGGGACACATTTCTGCAACAGGTCTTTCGAGACTCTGATGCGGAAATGCGCAATCAATCACCGACTTTCTACACCCTATCATCCCCAAATGAGCGGGCAAGCTGAGATCTCAAACAGACAGATCAAACTTATCCTGGAGAAGACTGTTGCTAAGAATAGAAAAGACTGGTCGACCAAACTGACGGATGCTCTTTGGGCATTCAGAACTGCATATAAAACCGATCTAGGGATGTCTCCATATAGGATAGTGTTTGGGAAGGCATGTCACTTACCCGTCGAGATTGAGCATAAAGCATTGTGGGCTATTAAGGAAATCAACTTTGACCTAAACCAAGCCTTCAACTTTCGGAAGCTGCAACTTAATGAGCTAAGCGAACTCCGCGATGAAGCTTATGATAACGCTGTAATTGTAAAGAATAGGACTAAGGTTTTTCACGATAAAAACATTTTGAGGAAAACATTTTTACCTGGTCAACAAGTCCTTCTTTACGATTCACGATTACACCTTCACGCGGGTAAGCTCCGATCTCGGTGGAAGGGACCTTTTATTGTGCGGTCTGTATACCCGCACGGGGCAGTAGAAGTAGAAAATGTTAAAAACGGCAGCTTTTTCAAAGTGAATGGACATAGACTAAAGCCGTATTTTTCCACTGACCCCACGGAGGAGCTCCTGTTCTTACAGGAGCCAGTTTATTTGGATTAAAATTCCTCCGTCTCACCTTCATATCCTGTATATCACTGCATTTTTTTTGAATGAAGGTAAGTGAAAAGAATAAGTTTGGAGGAAGTTCTTCACTTATATATTTTGCCCCCACTAATAATTCCCCCCAGGCTTACAATTTTTGTAGGTATAGCGGTTGGCAACAGTGAGGACACTATTAAAAACAAGTTTGGGGGAGGTTTGTGCTTATTTTTGCATCATTCGCATATCATTTGCATAAGCACAAAACATTTCTTTAAAAATCTATAAAAATTTAAAATTTTCAAAACCCATAAAAATTTAAAATTTTTCAAATATTTTAATATTTTAATATTTACACTTTTTTGTATATAAATAAGATAATAAAAGTTTAGATAGTGAACAATTACATCCATGAGATTTGAAAATTTTAAGAAAACTAAGAAAATTAGAAGTTTTCTTATACGAACTAGTAATAAGTAGTTATGAGCCGTTGTCCCAAGGGTTAGTAAGATGAAGGACGTCACTAATCTGAGGATAAAACTAAGTCTGAAAAATAGTTTCTATTCTGGAAGCCAAACATTTTGAACATTGCTACCCTACTATTCGCACTTACACACGTCTTGAAGCCTGGGATAGTAGAGGATACCTTGAAATGCTCTTGTCTTAAAGCCAATGTATGAAGGAAATAAAAAAAAAAGTGAATAAAAAATATATATAAAGTGGTGAGAAAAATGGACACTGGTTTTATTATTATCAAGGGCAAAAAAAATGTACAGCGAGGGTGCCTCTTCACCTAGTGCCCTAAGGCCAACTGGTCTGGGAGTCACTGCTATGCCTGAGGTGGTGCAAGATGAGGAAAATACACCAAATAAGCAAGCACATGAGTAATCGGTCGGTTAGTACCTCAAGAAGTATTAACGGTCGCATGAAAGTGTATGAGCAATCTCATCTAAATATTCATTAATTAAAAAGTACTGAGGCTGATGGGCAAGAGTATGATAGCTTGAATTGAATTCTCCGGGTGTAGGGATGTCCTTTACACACACGCAGGGTGATATGATCGATGTTTGGAAGAAAGATAGGAATGAAGAATAAGACGATGTTTTATTGAGGGAGGACGTGATTTCTGACATCTTTTCATGACCATTAAGATAGGGCTCATGACAACCGAAAAGCTAGCTTAGTTGGAAACCCTAATTTTCAAGGCTTTTCTTTTACAATTCTTGTCTTTAAATGTAATATTCATGATCTTCCTTTTATTATTGGATTTTGTGGGTGCAATCCGCTGAAAACCCTCAGGAGACAACACTCCTCCTACTATGGACACCTAAAGGTTTAAAGGCTTATTGCACAAGCTCAGTGCAATCGTGTTGCCAACGAAAGTGTGCTAGTTAGTTTTTCTCTTTCTTTATTTTCTCCTTCTCTTTTTAATAAAAAGTTCACTCGAGACGATCGAAATTAAGTTTGGGGGAATTTGATTAGTTGAAAACATTGCATCTTTTAACCAGCAATTTCCCTATCATTTGCATTCATATAGAAGTGTTCGGCATTCATATAACACATATTAGGAAAACAGTCGTAAAATATCAGATTACATGTGTTAGACCTTAAAACCGGCATTTCTAGGGAAATTGACTGCATTTCATAGCATGGCATCATTCCTATATATCGCAACTTGTGTTTCGAAGTCCGTGCAGGAAATTCCAGAAGAACGGTCAAATTTACACTGCTAAAAGATACGCCAACTCAAGGATTTGGAATCTGGTAATGATCTAAAGGGAATTTAGGAATTCAACATATCAAAAAATACAGAAGAAGACATCATAAGCCAACACCAGAAAGATGCAGCTCCAAGGAGCCAAAATGGCCGCGGAACCGCAGCCTAAGCCGCCTTGTGCCGCGGTTCCGCGGTCAACTAGCCATGTCACCTGTTCTGCTTTGCACCAAAACTTCTCCCTCAGTGTGTATACATCAGAAAACTTATGCAAGTTCCAGAAGACTCCTGAACATTCTGCCAGATCAGCAAGCCCTTGAGTTCCTAACTAAACTAGCCTTTTATTCTAGAACCTTCTCCCTAAACCCTAGCTTAAACCCTAAGCTAAGCTCCTAACTACCTACTTCTAGAAGCCTTTCAACAAACTTTTGGAGGGAAGTTCCATTTCAAATCCAAAACCGAGGGTTTGGGAAACCTATAAATAGACCCCTAGGCTCACTTGTAAAAGGATCCAATCTTAGAATCTTAGAGAGCTAGATCCCAATCTCTCACATTCTTCATCTTCCCCAATTTCCATCCACAAGTCTAGTGACAAGGCTTGTGTCAAAACCCTAACCCTAATCCAATCTTAGAATCTTAGAGAGCTAGATCCCAATCTCTCCCATTCTTCATCTTCCCCAATTTCCACCCACAAGTCTAGTGACAAGGCTTGTGTCAAAACCCTAACCCTAATCCAATCTAGAAATACCCAATTCAAGATTCATGGAGTTCAAGCAAAGCAAGTCTTCAAAGATCCTTTAGAAGTAGAGCCGGTATTCAATGGAGCACGAGATCGAAGCGATCCAAGACTCAAGAAGCCGAGCGATGCAAGATTCGACGAACGAAGTTCCTACCTCTTGTAATTCTTGAGAGTTGTAACTACTTGTTGATGTAATAAAGGTGAAGATTCTTTAAACTTGTTTACATTTCAATTCAAGCATCATGATTTCATTTCGATTCTTGAATATATTCTTTGTGATGATGTGTGAATAAACTCCGCTCGTGGAGGAATCGAGATGATTGTAGAATGATGATGTTGATGAATCTTTAAACGTTTTCTTAAGTCCTATAGCAATTGTAAATTCTTGAAAATAGAATGATCGATGATCTAAATCGATGTGAAATGGTTCTTGATTCCTTTCGCACGATCTAGAAAATCAACGATCGATCATTGGATTTTCAAGAAGCTATCTAGCGAATGTGATTCATCGAAAGGACAAAGGATAGGACGAAGAACCCTAATTCTTCGCAAGATCCTTAAACCTCGATCAATCGACATCGAGTTAGCATCAATTCGTTAATGGATAAGAAACGTTAATCTTTAGTCTTCGTCACATCTACAATCTAATCGATTCCTACGAGCTTTACATCAAATCTTGAAACCCAAATCGATTGGAATTATATCAAAACTCGATTCTCGATGTTTATCATTATCTTGATTCTTGATTAGAATAGTGACACTTGAAACTCATCGATAAAAATCTTGAATCATGTTTTCTTTTCTTTTCTATTAACTTTTCGATTCAAACAAATCAAAAAACAAACGAATCGCACAATCCCTGTGGACGATCCGCACTCGCTAACGATCTACATCCGACACCGTAGTTGATAGAGGTCAAATAATTCTTTGATTGTGATTCTATTCATTTTCTTAAACACACAACAAGAATTCGTTTCAATCAGGTAGCGAAGAAAGTTCCCAGCCAGTCCATTCCCAAGACTACGTCGAAATTCGGTATGTCCAGCACCTTGAAGTTCGCATAGAATTCTCGACTGCAGACGACCACTGAACACAGATCGTATCCCAAAGGTGCTTTTAGAACGTCGTTGTTCATATCAGAAAACTGCATTCTAATACCGCTCATTCATTATCTATTTGTTGTATTTATCGGTACTATTAAGCAGTGTCTGCTCAGTAATATAGATTACAAGTACCCGTGACAAAATACTGGAAATATATTCAAAAGCACGGATATATCATTTGAAAGCCGACACTGCAAGCAGAATCGCAAACCGACCGATACTTCATGAGTTTCTTTTTGCAACAAGTTTGTGTACACATTTTTTTATCTAAATGGTCCAACACAAACAAGTGTGTGCACAAGAATTTTAGGCACATATGGATATGAAGTAATATGCATTCAATGCTAAAGATTATGTATGGATTTAAAGATTCAAATCTCATTCAAAAACTGAGTGCAAATCAAATTCAAATAGACAAATCAGCATGGACCATGATGGGGGCAGCCATGAATTTAGGCACATGTGGAAATGAAGTAATGAGCATTTAATGCTAAAGATTATGTGTTAATTTGAAGATTCAAATTTCCCTCCAAGCACTGGGTGCAAACCAGGTCAAAACAGAGAAAATAAACTGGACCAAAGAGATACTGGGGACAACCAAAGACCACACAACAAATATGGGACCATGTGCTCGGATTTGACCCAAGCACATGCACACAAAATCCGGTGTGGTCGGCCCAAAATGTCCAAAATGCCCTCAGTTTTGTACAGTGCATCCCTTGCTGCCATCTCGTCTTATTTTTATTGTTTGCTTGATTTTCTTTGGAGCCTATAAATACAGACCAGAGGTCAAAGGGAAAAGGGACTACTTTCTTTAGTTTTGTTTTAGAATTCTTGTAATTTCTCTTTTAATTCTTGAGCTCTTGCCCCTTTGTCTTGACCTTGCAACTTCTCATTTGAACTTGCAAGCTTAAGACTTAGGTTCTTGACTTCAAGATCTATTGTAACATGTTTGCAAATCAATAAAAAGTTCTCATTTTTATTACATGTCTTGTTCTATTTTACATATTTGCAATTGTGAAATTTTTGCTTTATTTTGATCTTGCAACCTCTTAAGTGAGCTTGCAACCTTAAAGTTTGGTATTTGGATTTCACATTTCACCGAGCTTAAGAACACTTGGAGATATTACCACTTGGATTCATCGGTTATCTTTTTATCTTTCTTTTCTTGCATTTTTTTATTATGTTCCTTACTCTTTTCTCTTTTCTTTATTTTTACTTTGTGAATATGTGTGAGTAATCTATTTACTTGTTAAGGGTGTAATATGGTTAGATTGTATTTGAAGACGTTCTTTGCTAAAACTTTAAAAACCTTAAACTTTGCAATTGAAACTCCGTGCAAATCACTAGCAATTCCGCTCCACTGGGCATCCTATCCTACCACGATAGCGATGATTCTTAATCATGACCGGATTGCTAGTGGTTTTCCCGAAGGCTAAAATCAAGAGATAACATCGGAAGGACAAAGGACAAGGAAAATGGATTTAGCGAAATGCCGCAAATACCGTATTTCAAGTTCCCTAATCCGCGTTGTTGCATGTTGCTTTAGTGTCAATACCAAAGTTGGGGCTATAAGGAATCGGCAAATATCACCTTCATACAATCTAACATATTACTACCCTTAACAAGTCTCTTTTCTTATACATATCATTGTTACGACATTTAGTTTAACCAACAAATCAAAACACGATATTAACTCGTTAAAACAAGCCTAAAAACTTACCATCTCCCTGTGGACGACCCGTAATCATCGCGGCTCGCTACACGCGACACCGTTTTGATTGCTGTAATTTCAAAACTCTTTTTAAATACGACATGGTGAAAACTCTTTCAATCAAATGGCGTCATTGCCTGGGAGACGGTAACGCTTTTATACTTGTAGTCTCGGGTTAATTTATGCATATTTTGTATAAAAATTAACTTTCTAACACATTCAAACGGATAAAACCATTCTTTTTCAAAACCAACACAAATACAAAAATATTCTTTTTTCTTCTCTGGATTTCTAATCTGCTAACACTCTGAGGTTTAAAGAAAAAAAATCAAGTTATAAAAATGGAATGACATTACTTCACTGAGACAGCACACAAAATTTGAGCCCACTCCCTCACACAAAAACCGGCGACAGTACCCTCATTTCTGAGCTCGCCGGCCTTGGTGTGGCCTTTTCACTTTTGGTTTTTGTGTTGCCTTCAGTATTCCAATAGCATCCCATTTTTATTGTTTGATTTTCTTAATTATTTGTGTTCAGAATTTTGGCTATCCATATCGCTTTTTGACTCAAATATCCGTATTTTTCCGACATATGCAGATTTGACGAATTGTGAGCAGCGATCGTGCGGAACAAGGGGGCATTTTCAAGTACAAGGGGAGTAAACACTTAGTGTCAAATATCCGGGTAGTTGGACCTGCGCAACTGAACATTTCGACCACTCGGAGGCACTATCGACACGAGTTTTCTTAAACTCGACACTTTTGGCACGTATTTCTCTAAACACTTCCTCTTCTCAAATCCGAAGCTCCAATATCCTTGTCTTTGCAGGATTCTTAGCAACATCGCCGCAAAAGGCCAAAGAAAAGACTAACTGTATTTGTTGCAGAGCCACATTTAAAAGTAAAAAATGATAATTGATTGTTTGAAAACAAAACTTTGTTGAATTTGCGCATAGCATCATTTAATACGGACTTAAGGGGCTCTAACACCAATCCAGATTGGGTGGGGATTTCATCACCCTTCCTAAGACCCCAGAAATCACTAATTGCATAAGTGTCACCTCAAGTTTAATAAAAAAATATCTAGACTCAGCCAACTAAGGACTTATCGCGCTCAATAGGACAAAGGAAGATTGTGGGCATTCAGTCGTTTATTTAAACATGACTCTTGTGGTGCCTAGGCTAGACAAGTGAGGAGGTAATTTTAAAAGGCCCGTCTCACGGTGATTCGTGAGTGGAACCCGTCTTACCTCACTTATGCTTACCTGGCCACAACTGGCTGTGAAGAGGCGATTTGAGGGTTATCTCGCAATTTGTCGCTTTGGAACAGTTAGGAGCAGATCTAGTTGACTTAGAGGACCCTAGTCTAGGTATTGATTGTGCTTTTGTGACTGTGCATTTTTTATTGTGTTTGTTGAACTGTCGTCTCATTTTCCCATTCTTTTGAAACAAACACAAGGTCTCCATTTTTTACCACCTTCACCCAGTTTTTCTCCACTTTCGTTTTCTTACCCTCACATTCTAAGTTTTGACTACACTAAACTCGTTTAGTGTATGTCCGCTTGGATTAGGGACCCTAGTGCCCGTTTAGTCCGCGTTTTGTTAGTCCCTAAGGACTACGCGATCGACACCGCGGTCGAAACTCCTTCCACACCTCTTTCACCCTTACCTTTGCCGGCCAACTCCGACGTTGACTGAGATTCTGTTCATACATCTTCACCATCACAAAATTCTTCTTCTGAGATGTCAGGATTTAATCCTAACATCCCTCCACCTGCCCCGGGACTGATTCCACCTCATCTGGGTGCGAATAACCCGCAACCACCTCCTGTTGCAGCGCCACAGCGAATCGCGCTCCAGGATAGTTTCTATCCTAACCGCTCTGCACTTCCAACCTGTCTTTCACTTCCGCCGGCCAATGGGGATAATTTCGAAATTAAGCCCTACTTCATCAACATGTTGCCCAAATTTTACGGGCTGGAATCCGAAGATGCCTACATCTTCATCAACAAATTCCAGAACGTCTGTGCAATGATGAAGACAACCCAACTGTCTGACGAAGCTATACGGCTATGAGTTATTCCATTTGTTAGTTATATGTATGCCCTAGAGGCCATTACTATACATAGGATGTATATTGTAGTGGATGCTGGGACATATATAGGGAGGACTTTCTCGCTCGACATGATAGTATGCTATCTGGTTACTCTTTACCTTAACGTGTACACTGATTGTCTCTCTGTTACATGTTGGTAAAGCCCTTAGGATGTGTACTTGACTACCTGGACTATGATGCGGATCATACTAGTGGGGACATGGTGGTCCATAAGTACATCCTTCAAGGTCCCTAGTCGTGGGTGTATCGAGACGGGGTATCGATATACCAGAATAGACTAGCGTATACCTTCTCGACCCATACAGATGGGCGATGGATGATCCCATATCCATTGGTGTTTGACATCAGAGATGATATACGGGTGCTCAGTGGAGACTGGGTATACTGGAAGGACTCCCCGAGAACTCCCAGATGGTATTATACCTCACGTCAGATGGCAGTTCTCTGGTGACACTGGTACAGGTTAGTCTGTTGACCCGAGATCGTCATAGAGTCTTGTGTGGTTCCCACTGTGCTTTGATTTCCATCTTACCACGTCCAAGAGGGCGTGCAAAACGGTGGTTTTTGGGTACAGTCCCGAGTCACATGGAGGCAATGAGCGATAGGAGGGGATTCGTCTCTCCCGGTATAGGGAGTTGATGTTGTGCTGTGTTCGATTGGCTATAACAGGAAATCCCTGGCCAGGGTTGCTGAGATTTACTGGTAAGTGTTACCAGTAGTTTCTCGAATTGTTATAGACCTCATATCGACACGACTTATCGAGCTATTGGGGTCTGACGTTTACCACCCCTAGGCGAGATATGCGACAGATCAGACGGACAGACCGGACTGTACGGTAAGTGTTACTGGTTGGATTCACAGGAGTGTGAGCGGGCTTGCTCGTCGATCTTCTGATCGCTCAATACCCGGGTGGCCGTTACGTTTAGCAGACCGCTTGCGGCTTGTGGGTGTTTGATATGATCATCACCTGCTACCGGCGTATTGACGAGTCTTTAGAGTCCTACACAGAGGTTTCCTGGCTCAAGCGAAACGAAATAGGAGCGCATATGAGATATGTGCGGGACCGAGAATAATGCGTGTATGTGATACCGTATTCCATTCTCGCGATGAATGTATCGATTAGGTTATATGCGATATACCCTAGTTATCGAATCAAAGGTTGATTCGATAAGCCGATACATATGATACTAGTCGGTTATATGCGATATGACCGGATCGTTAAATCAAGTGTTGATTTAATGATTTAATGTATAATTATATATTTGATATATTACTTTGCATTAACTAGTATCGGTTCACTTTAAATGGATTTTCTCGCTCGAATGTGCTCATTATATATGTGATATGATTTTGTGCACATGCTTGTATCATGTTTGATGGTGCATGTAAAATTTGGTTAAGTGTATAGAATTAAACCATGGTTAACTTAATGATTAGGGTTTTGCTTTTTCATGTAATTATTTGTTTATTCCTTTTAGATATTAATAAAAGCATAAAAAGAAAAGGAAAATGGTTTCTTTATTTTAATTACTTTCATGAAGCTTTTTGAAGCTTCATGAAGCTTTGACCAAGTGACCATTTTGTCTTGTTCTTTTAACCCTAACCATTCTTATAACCTTAGTTAGTTCTCTACACTTGACCATGGTTTGTGATATGATAAGTATTATTTTCTTTTAACTTATCATGAGAATTATCATCTTCTTCATCTTCTTCTTCCATGAAGAAAGCTTGCTACTCCAATGGCAAGTGATGAAAACTAGTGAGAAATCCAAAAATAAAGTCTACCCACTTCCTATTTATTCATCCTCTACCTCTTGCCAAGTAGTAGAGTGTGTTTCCTTCACAAGTTTTCATGGCTTGGTGAAGGTGGAGCTTGATCTAGCAATGCCTCGACGTAGATCATCTTCGGCATAGACATCGACGACCTAGCTCGCCATTTCTCCGACGAAGCCGACGCTAGAGCCCGGAAATTCATTTGGACAGCGGAGAGGACTTCATTGCGGAGCCGTGGAGGTGGAGCACCGGATCTACAAAGGTTGTATTTCCGTATTCTTGTAGTTAAGTGTTAACTAGTTTGCTTTTTCGCCTATATATCTAGTCAACGATCCGTAGTCGGGTTTCTCGGCACCGTTAAAATTAGAAATTGGCATGGTTGATGCCTTGTGAGACCTCTTGGGAGTGCCTAGGAACCCTACAGTGGTATCAGAGCCTAGCTAGAGCCTTAGGCGAAGTCTAGACGACGTTTGAATCCCGATCGAACCCGAAACCCCATTTTTCCCATGCTCTCTGTACTTTTTTCAAAACAGTGCATTTTTCCACATTTAAAATATGCAGAAAATTAAGCAGGGTATTATATGAATTACTGTGAAATACGGGGGCTTAATTCAATTAAACCACCGCGGAACCGCGGCACGTGCTTGGCATGTGCGGCGGTTCCGCGGCCTTATGGTCTCCACTTGCGTTGACTTTTGCACAGTAAATCATATTTTACAGTGATGAGTTCTCTGGGTATTTTTAATATTTATTCAAGAATTGAATAATCTGGGATGTTTTGGAGCTTCGATGATTCGATCGGGTTTATCAGACTTTGTCTATTTGTCTTTCCGGATAATTTTTGAATATGTTAAAAAGTTCGACCGGATATAAATACCCAATTTTTCCCCTGTAGGGAAATTTCCAAGTGTTGGATTTTTCCGTAGTTTAACGACGTTCTAAGTAGTGCAAGTAACGCGATGGTCCCTCTAGAAGACAACAAACCTTAACTCGATTATGTGACCGTCTTGAACTGCCCTTTGAACCTTCGGGTTTGGGGCAGTACGGCGTGCCACATGTGAGGCGTTGGCTTGACCCTTCTACGGCTGGACCGTTGGTACTGAGGCACGAACTGAATGTTTTTAGACTTATTTCATGTGTTGATCTATATCGGGAAAACTTGGGTGTTTGACTGTTCGATCGAAAAGTTTAACATTTTCTGTTTATCTGGAATGGGATAAAATAATTGGAATTCACAAGAAGTTATGAGATAACTGAATGAATGTTATAAACATAGCAGTTTAGTCTCACTTGATCGGTTGCCACGGAGTTTTGATGTGATCAAAAGTCCGTCGCAATCACGTAGCGTACGCGGATACTCGCCGGGTAAACTTAATAGACAGCCTCACTCCATAGCCCCGACCAAGTGACTGTAGGAGAACCCCGTCGCCGAAAGCATCCGTCCGGGTGCTCGCGGTAGCGGTGTTTCGCCTTGGTGCACTTCGTCGACGGTATCGGGGGTGCGGCCGCCTACTGAAGTTTGCGACGAGCATTCGATCAAAATGTCGGTAATCTTGTTGAATTGCCCGACTTGGTATTGGAAAGTGTTTTCGATTTTGAGACTAAAATGCGGGGTTTATAATTGTTAGGCATGCGATGTCTAAAGAATTCATATGGTCAGGCATGCGATGTCTGAGGTGGTTGCGGATTCCAACTATTGTAGTTTTACACTTTCTTTTCTGTGACCGTAAGTGTAATATGTGATATCGCCGGTTTCGTTGCTATATGTCAACGACAATTGGGATGGACATATTTACTTACGTTGATGACATGTGATGTTATGTATTGCTGGATATGTTATATTGGATCGTCGTGTTTGAATAGCCGGGGGGTTTTATGTGAGATGAGTGTTTTTTCATTTTCATTCATGTAAAAACTTGTATTTAATATTCTTTTATTTGGGGCACTTCCAGGTTGCGGAAGATGTCACCTTTTGTATATTATTTACTTTTCCGCACTAGGATAGACCCAAGGTAGAGGGCACAAGTAACCGGGTTCTGGAGTCCAGTGGGAGACCAACTCGAGGAGTCGAGTCCGGGTCTCCTAACTCCAGAATTGGTAGGGTTGCTTGCCGCTCTCGTAGGGGTCTAGGGGTGTGGGTTTGGCTATTCATCACGACCGTGGAATCCGTGTTTTATACTGGCTCGTATTGAAAACACGGACGTCCTAGTATATCCAATATTTCATATGATTCTTCTGCTGCGATATCTGTGATGTGATCATGTGATGTTCTGTGATAGATACAGTATATAGTATATATGATATATTATATAGGCGTTACTTATGTTTTACACCCGCGCTAGCCCTGCTCTGCTCTGCCGTTAGTTACCTAACCTAACGGTGCACGAGGGGACATCGAGGCGAATGCGGATGGCATAAGTGTACGTCATATTTATCTATGATGTTTAGGTACTTAAATGATGGGACTTCATTAATGAGATTAATGAAATAAAAGAAACCTAAGATGTTGTAGAATCGAATTTCAAAACAAAACAGGTAGTTACAGTTCTTGCTTTGCACAGCGGTATATATGATATATCCTGCACCTTATTCGATGAGGAAAGGACCGAGATCCCTTCACCGGGAGTGACTCCTTTAGTAATAACTGGCAGATGCTACACATTCGGTTTGTCTTTTGATAGCTTCTATAGTTTCTGCTTTGCATAGCGATATATATGATATATCCCGCACCTCATTCGACGAGGAAAGGACCGACGATCCCTTCACCGGGAGTGACTCCTTTAGCAAAACTAGAAAAGCCTCAAAAGCACTCCATTTTAAAACCATTTGATTCTACAACGATATCAAGTTCATTACGCAATAGGTTTTCAGAAAAACCTGTCGTAGCCCTCCGTCATTTTAGATAAATCCTATTTAGTATTCGTGCTACGTTTGTTGACCTCCGTCAAGGCGTAGTGTGCGGCAGCTAACTAGTATTTATCTGTTTATGCATATGATGCAGATTGGATTAGGGTAGTCGTGCGGCCTTGTTGACCTCCGTCAAGGGTCGTGCGGGTGGGTTTAGTTCGATCAAGAAATGACGGGTTGAACTTGACTAGTAGCCTATGGTTTGTTGACCTCCGTCAAGGTCATAGGGTGCTAGGGGCAAAATATTATCGGGAATTTCAAGTGTTGAAATTTGCAATGAGATTGCATGCCTTCTATGAGATAGTTGGATCCCGATACCCGCTGCGAGTAAGAGTTACTCCTGGGAGAGTTTTACACATTGTAATTAGCCGATCAAGTAGGTGTCTAGAAAGGTGTCAACGAGGTTATGCCTCTGGGAAAACGAGGTTTACATTAATTAGGTTCGTGCGAAAGCACGGGGGACCTCCCTCAAAGTACCGACACTGGCCTGGCTGAAAGATTGGCGAACTTGTAGTGTGTAATTAATCCCGGCTAGTCTTTCCTTTTAGGGTTTGAAGGAAGATTTGATAAAAAGCAGTGGGAGCCATCCTGATTAGATAAAATAATAACTAATCTATTCTTGCAAGAGCGCACGCTGAGTGTTTTCTTCTCTCTCTATCCAGGTAGCGACCATATCACGCCTTAATCAAAATAACAATACGGATTATTGACCGAACCCGCTTGTTATACTGAGCTGGGGAACGTTGGTCCCGCTCCAACTTATAATTGTTATAAGACAGAGCAGGAAATTGGGGATTACCAGAATTCCCGTGCCGCCCAAACGAAGAGAGTGCATGCTGATGCATCATCTTCGGGTGTGTTCATTACAAAGAACTGTTTCTCAGTATCCTCCGCATCCAGGGTATATGATACCGGATCAGGATCCCAGATATGTAATCTGTTACATAGGGCTACAAAAAGGTAGAAAAACTGAGAACGGGTGATAAGTTTCATGAGACAGAAAACGGGGCAAGTGTTGCAGCCAAGTCTGTTGGTCACTGTCACCCTGTATTACCAATACATTGATTCTGAACAAATGCTATTAGATACCGAACCTGATATACAAAATCATATCAGTCTCTTTAGTAGTAAAGAAATGATAAAATTTTGTATTGTTGGATAATGTTTTGAACATTTCCTATATCAAAAGTTGATCGGTTCAGGCACGTTATCTAAAAGCATTGACGTTCTAAATCAAACTACAGTTCCTAGTATACAGAACACACAGAAGAGGAAGAGTTCAGAAATGAACGATTCCTTCTTGAGGCATTGTAGACTAGGTCATATCAATGCGACCCGACTAGCTTAAGTTACATTTAGATGCATATTTAAATATGTTTGAATTTACATCGTGTGAAACTTGCGAGTCATGTCACAAAGATTAAATGACCGTAGCTCTGTTTACTGGAAACAGAGAAAGAGTTAGTGAACTCTTGGGATTGATACATGCTGATGTATGAAAGGTCCCCTGTCTACATATGCCAAGACCGGTTCTTTATACTTCATTACATTCTCTGATGATCTCTCGAGATTCAGACATATGTTCCTGTTAAAACACAAGTCCGAACCTTTTGAGATATTCACAGAATATAAGTTAGAAGTAGAGAACCAAAATAAGGGTATAAGTATTATGTCCTTTGATGTGATCGAGGAGGAGAATACTTGAGCACGGAAATCTTGGACTATTCTAAAGCAAAATGAGATTCTCTCTCAGCATTACTCCTCCGTATACACCATAGCACGATGGTATATCGGGGCGGAGCAATAGCACCCTATGTGATATGGTGTGCTCTATGATGAGTACTACTGAGTTTCCTATTTCCTTTTGGGAGTTATGCGCTTGAGAAGCTGCATACCTATTGAATAGGGTTCCAATCAAATCAGATGCCTACCGCTTCATATGTGATATGGAAAGGGAAGAGCCCATATCTTAAGTTGGTTAAGATTTGGGGTTGTCCGGGCTATGTCTAAAAACATAATCCGGACGAGCTCGAGGTAAGATCTGTTATGTAGAACTGGAATGGTTCCAGCTATACAAACTGCAGATGATGATTTGATAGAACCAAAAGATTCAATAGTAACCGATGAACCTCAGCCTCTCCGCCGATCTCGGAGGGTTCCTCACCCACCTGAGAGATACTTCGGTTCCTCTATGACAGTGGGAGCGAGGATTGCATCATGATATGATGACCCAACTAGTTTCGAGCTGGCCATCAAGAGTGGGACTCTGTAAGAATGGCTGGATGCTTAGTGATCTGAGATGGAATCCTTATACACCAACAAAGTATGGACTTTGGTTGCAATATCTGAAGGGTTAAATCCCCATCAGGAGCAAGTATACCTTGAGAAGATTACTTGGTGTACATGGAAAGGTTGAGACTTTCAAAGCTAGACTTGTTAAAGGTTTACATCATTGACCAGGTGTGGATCATGATGAAACTTTTTCTAAGGATCTATGCTTAAGTCCATCCAGATCCTACTTGCCACGGCTACATACCATGACTACGATATCTGGTGGTTGGGTGTCATGACTGCTTTTCTAAATGATGATTTGGAAGAGAGCGTCTATAAGTACACAGCCAGAGGGCTTCGTAGACAGTGGGAGCAGCGGAAACGTGTGCAAAATGTTTTATATGATGAAGCAGACATCGCGGAGTTGGAACATCTGTTTTGATGAGATAGTCAAACAGTTTGACATCATCAAAATGGTAGATGAACCTTGTATATACGAAAAGGTAGTAGGGAGTATGGTGATGATCCTCGTAGAGTACGTGGATGACATACTCTTGATAGGGAAGGAGTTTCCTATGCTACGCTCGGTCAATCTCCGCTTATCACAAGGATTCTCCATACAGGATCAAAGTGATACCTCCTAAATCCTAAGTATTCATCTATGAGATAGATATAATTGGATGTTAGGGTACTCACTAGATGTAGTGAGATGGTATCAATCGATCCTGACGAGAATCACTGGAAGGGTTCCAGGATGATAAAGACGACTGAATGTCAGTCACAGGCATTGTCTTTACCCTCAGTGGAGGGACGGTATGTTGGAAGAGTTCCAAGCTAGATACCGTGACATACTAGACGATAAAGGCTGGATACATTGCTACTTAAGATGCTACCAAAGAGGCTGTCTGGGTGTATATCTGTTCATGAGATGAACTTAGTTCCTTCCATTGTGTGACAATGGAGTTGTGGCTTATGCCAAGGAACGTCCGTCCCATCAGTGATCCAGACATATTCTAAGGCAGTATCACCTGATCATGGAGATGGTTGATCTCCAGGGTGATCGAGGATAGGAGAGTAGACTCAGAGGATAACACGGCGGATCCACTCACGAAGGCCTTTTCCCAGAGAGAGACTTTCATGGGATGGTTGAGTATGAGATACTGCAACCACTGCTACAGATGGCCCTAGTGCAAGTGGGAGATTGTTAGTTATATGTATGCCCTAGAGGCCATTACTATACATAGGATGTATATTGTAGTGGATGCTGGGACATATATAGGGAGGATTTTCTCGCTCGACATGATAGTATGCTATCTGGTTACTCTTTACCTTAACGTGTACACTGATTGTCTCTCTGTTACATGTTGGTAAAGCCCTTAGGATGTGTACTTGAGTACCTGGACTATGATGCGGATCATACTAGTGGGGACATGGTGGTCCATAAGTACATCCTTCAAGGTCCCTAGTCGTGGGTGTATCGAGACGGGGCATCGATATACCAGAGTAGACTAGCGTATACCTTCTCGACCCATACAGATAGGCGATGGATGATCCCATATCCATTGGTGTTTGACATCAGAGATGATATACGGGTGCTCAGTGGAGACTGGGTACACTGGACGGACTCGCCGAGAACTCCCAGATGGTATTATACCTCACGTCAGATGGCAGTTCTCTGGTGACACTGGTACAGGTTAGTCTGTTGACCCGAGATCGTCATAGAGTCTTGTGTGGTTCCCACTGTGCTTTGATTTCCACCTTACCACGTCCAAGAGGGCGTGCAAAACGGTGGTTTTTGGGTACAGTCCCGAGTCACATGGAGGCAATAAGCGATAGGAGGGGATTCGTCTCTCCCGGTATAGGGAGTTGATGTTGTGCTGTGTTCGATTGGCTATAACAGGAAATCCCTGGCCAGGGTTGCTGAGATTTACTGGTAAGTGTTACCAGTAGTTTCTCGAATTGTTATAGACCTCATATCGACACGACTTATCGAGCTATTGGGGTCTGACGTTTACCACCCCTAGGCGAGATATGCGACAGATCAGACGGACAGACCGGACTGTACGGTAAGTGTTACTGGTTGGATTCACAGGAGTGTGAGCGGGCTTGCTCTTCGATCTTCTGATCGCTCAATACCCGGGTGGCCGTTACGTTTAGCAGACCGCTTGCGGCTTGTGGGTGTTTGATATGATCATCACCTGCTACCGGCGTATTGACGAGTCTTTAGAGTCCTACACAGAGGTTTCCTGGCTCAAGCGAAACGAAATAGGAGCGCATATGAGATATGTGCGGGACCGAGAATAATGCGTGTATGTGATACCGTATTCCATTCTCGCGATGAATGTATCGATTAGGTTATATGCGATATACCCTAGTTATCGAATCAAAGGTTGATTCGATAAGCCGATACATATGATACTAGTCGGTTATATGCGATATGACCGGATCGTTAAATCAAGTGTTGATTTAATGATTTAATGTATAATTATATATTTGATATATTACTTTGCATTAACTAGTATCGGTTCACTTTAAATGGATTTTCTCGCTCGAATGTGCGCATTATATATGTGATATGATTTTGTGCACATGCTTGTATCATGTTTGATGGTGCATGTAAAATTTGGTTAAGTGTATAGAATTAAACCATGGTTAACTTAATGATTAGGGTTTTGCTTTTTCATTTAATTATTTGTTTATTCCTTTTGGATATTAATAAAAGCATAAAAAGAAAAGGAAAATGGTTTCTTTATTTTAATTACTTTCATGAAGCTTTTTGAAGCTTCATGAAGCTTTGACCAAGTGACCATTTTGTCTTGTTCTTTTAACCCTAACCATTCTTATAACCTTAGTTAGTTCTCTACACTTGACCATGGTTTGTGATATGATAAGTATTATTTTCTTTTAACTTATCATGAGAATTATCATCTTCTTCATCTTCTTCTTCCATGAAGAAAGCTTGCTACTCCAATGGCAAGTGATGAAAACTAGTGAGAAATCCAAAACTAAAGTCTACCCACTTCCTATTTCTTCATCCTCTACCTCTTGCCAAGTAGTAGAGTGTGTTTCCTTCACAAGTTTTCATGGCTTGGTGAAGGTGGAGCTTGATCTAGCGATGCCTCGACGTAGATCATCTTCGGCATAGACATCGACGACCTAGCTCGCCATTTCTCCGACGAAGCCGACGCTAGAGCCCGGGAATTCATTTGGACAGCGGAGAGGACTTCATTGCGGAGCCGTGGAGGTGGAGCACCGGATCTACAAAGGTTGTATTTCCGTATTCTTGTAGTTAAGTGTTAACTAGTTTGCTTTTTCGCCTATATATCTAGTCAACGATCCGTAGTCGGGTTTCTCGGCACCGTTAAAATTAGAAATTGGCATGGTTGATGCCTTGTGAGACCTCTTGGGAGTGCCTAGGAACCCTACACCATTCACTTTGTGCGATCTTGCTGAAAAGTGGCTGTATAGCACCGCATCGCACTCCATAACCAGTTGGGACGAGTTTGTGAAAGCGTTTCTTAATAAGTTCTACCCAAATCACAAGACCGCGAGAATCCGAAACGATATCAACCAATTTTCCCAGCTTCCTACCGAACCTTTTTGGAAGCGCTTTGACCGATACAAAGACCTTCTTGTTCAGTGCCCTCATCACGGTATTGAGAGATGGCAACTTTGCCAAACTTTATACGAGGGCCTGAATCCAGCAACCAAGCTGTTGCTGGAAACCATTTGTCAAGGCCACTTCCTATCCAAATCTGACGAGGAAGCATGGCAATTCTTCGACAATCTTGCGGAACAAACGCTTCAATGGGAGAGCACCAGACCAAGTAATTCTTCTTCTTCTACTTCTACTAGTCAGTCTAGAGCAGGCATTTACCAACTTGATGTCTCTATTGCGATGAAAGCTGAAATGGCTGCAATAAAGAAAAAACTTGAAGCGATAGAGAGCAAATTTTCATCTCCCGCTCTTGCCCCCGTTCTTCCCCTTCGTACCATTTGCGCTTGTTGTTCCGATCCATCTCACCTAACCGAAGAGTGTCCTTACAATCCACCATCTCAAGGACAGGATCAGGTTAATACTGCATTTCAGCAAAGACCAAAAAACGATCCATACTCTTCCACGTACAACCCTGGATGGAGAAACCACCCTAACTTCGCATGGAACCAGAATCAAAATCAGTTCCAAGGGCAGAACAACTTTCAAAGGGGGCTTCCTCAACAACAAGCACAACAACAATATCAGCAGCCCTACCAATCCCAACCTTTTCAAAATTCGATGAACAATTTTGCACCCAACAATTCTTTTCCTCAAAACAACTTTGTTCCGTCAAACAACGATAAGGTTTTCTCGCTAGAACGGAGTCCGGAAGCATTTGTAAAGCAATCGACTCAATCCACCGCCAACATCCAGTCTTCCATTCAGTCTCTGGTGCAACACACCGCTGCTCACGGGCAAAGCATAAAGACCATCGAAGCCCAGATTGCACAGCTGAATGCGGCATTAAGCGAGCGAGAGAAGGGGATGCTTCCATCTCAACCACTCCCAAATCCTGGGCACCCACATAATGTCCATCTTGCTCTTGAGCAACAAAACCATAATATGAGTGTCATGACTACGTTGAGATCTGGAAGGATGCTGCATAACAACACTGGCATGCGGACAACTGATGACACCCCGGCTTCTTCTTCTGCTTCTTCTTCTTCTTCTTCTTCTTCTTCTTCTTTGTCTTCTGAGCCTATTCTCCATTCTTCAAAAGGCTCTTCTTCTTCCGCTGCTCCGAACGGACCCATATCTCACTCCACGAAAACACCAGCTCTGGGATCCATTCCAACTCCATAATCTCCTCCACAAGCATTGGACTCAACTAATTTCAAAAATATTCCAGTTCCAAACCGGTTGAGGTCCAATAAACAAAATCCATAAATGGAGAAGTTTCTGGAGTTGTTTAAACAAGTTAACATCAACATTCCACTCTTAGATGCAGTCCAACAAGTTCCTTCCTGCGCAAAAATCTTGAAGGACTTGTGCACTAAGAAGAGGAAATATCAGGTACCCAAGAAAGTTTTCTTAGCTAGTGCCGTGAGTGATGCTCTTATCCAATCTTTACCTCAAAAACGGAAGGACCCTGGCTGTCCTACGATTTCAATCACCATTGGGGATAAGAACATCAACCACGCACTTTTGGATCTTGGTGCCAGTGTTAACCTACTTCCTTACTCTGTATATGAGCAACTAGGTGTAGGAGAGCTAAAACCCATACATTGTACTCTCCAAATGGCCGACCGATCTATCACCCATCTTAGGGGTGAGCTAGAGGATGTGTTAATAAAGGTTGGGGACTTCATGTTCACCGTTGACTTTATTGTTTTAGACATACAGCTTGTAGCTAACCCCCGGAATCAAATTCCGGTGATACTCGGTCGTCCATTCCTTGCAACCTCAAATGCTGTGATCAATTGTCGAAATGGTTCGATGAACCTATCTTTTGGAAACATGACAATTGAACTCAACATTTTTAGGTTAGGGAATCAGCCCTCCGAACCTAATGCTCATATACTAGAAATTTGTTCGATCCAGGAGGTCACCCCTGAGGACTGTGAATTCAAGGAGTTTTTGTTCGATCACAGCAATCTTGACGCCAATAGTGCGTTCCTCTTTGAACCTGCTGTTGCTTCTGCTCCCGACAGTGATTATGAGTGTTTCACTTTCTCGAACGATCTTGGTCAGTCACCACCTGAGTTTGAATCCTTTGAATTTCCGGATGAGTTAGCTGAACCATCCAACTCGGTCGCTTACACTCGTTTTGAACCTCTGCTGGAATCCTTTGAGTTCGAGACCTTTTCACCAATCTTGCCTTCAATCGTTTCACCTCCAACGCTCGAACTTAAGCCATTGCCGTCTCACCTTAAGTACGCTTACTAGGGTGAGAACGAGACCCTCCCTGTTATCATCTTGGCTTCTCTAGCTCCAGAGCAAGAGAAAGCCCTTCTTACGGTCTTACACAGCAATAGGCAAGCTTTTGGCTGGACAATGGCGGACATCAAAGGGATTAGTCCCCTGATCGTTGAACACACATTCATCTGATGGATGATGCTAAACCAGCCAGGGATCCACAAAGGCGACTCAACCCAGTCATGAAGGAGGCTGTAAAAAAGGAAATCGTAAAGTGTCTGTATAGTGGTATCATTTACCCTATCTCTGATAGCCAGTGTTAGCCCTATTCACGTTGTCCCCAAGAAGTCGGGCATAACGGTCATAACCAATGAGGCGAACGAGTTAATCACTACTCGCACCCAGACTGGGTGGTGAGTATGCATCGATTATAGAAAACTCAACACCGCAACGCGGAAAGACCACTTTCCGCTACCTTTCATTGACCAAATGCTTGAACGATTGGCTGGACACGAGTACTACTGCTTTCTGGACGGCTACTCCGGTTATAATCAGATTCCCATCGCCGAAAAAGGCCAGGACAAGACCACATTCACCTGTCCTTTCGGCACGTTTGCATATCGTCGCATGCCCTTTGGGTTATGCAATGCGCCCGCTACCTTCCAGCGGTGTATGATGGGAATCTTCTCAGACATAGTGGAAAAATTCTTGGAGATCTTCATAGATGATTTCTCCATTTTCGGCGATTCCTTTGATGAGTGTTTGCTGCATCTTGACGCTGTCCTTACCCGGTGTAAGGATAAGAACCTCACTTTAAACTGGGAGAAGTATCACTTCATGGTACGTGAAGGTATTGTCCTAGGACATATCATTTCGCAAAATGGCATTGAGGTAGATAAAGTAAAGATTGAAGTCATTTCCAATCTCCCTCCTCCCAAAAGCGTCAGAGACATCCGAGCCTTCCTTGGCCATGCCGATTTCTATAGACGGTTCATCAAGGACTTTAGCAAGATTGCTAGGCCCTTGACTCTTTTGCTGGCCAAGGATACGACATTCGACTTTAACTCGAGCTGTGTGACTGTGTTCGAGTCATTAAAAAGCTCACTCACTTCTGCTCCCGTTCTTTCTTCTCCTGACTGGATGTATCCATTTGAGATTATGTGCAATGCATCTGACTTTGCCATCGGTGCGGTCCTTGGACAGCACATCGATAAGATACCGCACGTAATCTATTATGCTAGCCGAACCCTGAACGATGCCCAACAGAACTACACAACAACCGAGAAGGAATTCTTGGCCGTTGTGTTCGCTTTAGAAAAGTTCAGGCCTTACTTGATCGGCTCTCCAATCATCGTCTACACTGACCATTCAGCTCTTCGCCATCTTTTTGCAAAGAAGGATGTAAAATCTCGGCTGATACGTTGGATCCTCTTGCTTTAAGAGTTTGACCTTGTCATCAAGGACAAAAGAGGATGTGAAAACGTAGTCGCCCACCATCTCTCACGACTTCTTTCTTCGTCGTCGCTTCAAATTCCGATCAACGGCGTTTTTCCGGATGAACAGCACTTGACAGTATCATGCGAACCCAGTATCATGCGAACCCTGGTTTGCAGATATTGTGAACTATTTGGCCACAGGATTACTACCAAATGAATGGTCAAGTCAGGACAGACTTCGATTCTTATCCCAAGTAAAACACTTTTACTGGGACGAACCTTATCTGTTCAAGTACTGTCCCGACCAGATTATTCGTCGGTGTGTCCTTGATAATGAATTCAAGAGTGTGCTGTCGTTTTGCCACGATCAAGCGTGTGGCGGGCATTTTGTCCCCATAAAGACAACCGAGAAGATCTTGCAGTGTGGCTTCTACTGGCCACAACTCTTCAAAGACGCTTATGATTACTGCAAGACTTGCTCCCGGTGCTAACACTTGGGCCGGATATCCAGGAGAAACGAGATGCCGCTCCTACCAATCTTGGTTGTCGAGATTTTCGATGTTTGGGGGATTGATTTTATGGGGCCGTTTCCCAGCTCTTTTGGGAACTTGTATATTCTTCTCGCTGTTGATTATGTCTCTAAGTGGGTCAAGGCTGTGCCCAGCCGGACTAACGACAACAAGGTTGTTGTTAAATTCCCTAAGGAAAACATCTTTTCCCGGTTTAGGCACCCCCGCGCGATCATTAGCGACAATGGAACTCATTTCTGTAATAAGACTTTCGAGGCCTTGATGCGGAAATATTCCATTAATCATAAGCTATCAACGCCCTACCACCCCCAAACATGTGGGTAAGCCGAAGTTTAAAATCAGAAAATCAAGCAGATATTGGAGAAAACGGTTTCCAAGAACTGTAAGGATTGGTCTTTAAAACTCACTGATGCATTTCGAACTGCTTATAAGACTGATCTTGGCATGTCTCCTTATCGGCTTGTTCACAGAAAGGCTTGCCACCTTCCAGTAGAAATTGAGCATCGCGCATTTTTGGCGATCAAAGAGCTGAATTTGACCCTTGAAGATGCGGGCAGCTATCGGAAGCTTCAGCTGAACGAATTGAACGAGCTTCAGGATGAAGCTTACGACAACACGGTTATTGTAAAGAACCGAACGAAGGTGTTTCATGATAAACACCTTGCGCGCAAAACTTTCACACCTAGACAGCAGGTGCTTCTTTACGAAACCCGACTACATTTTCATCCTGGTAAGCTCAGATCTCGCTAGAAGGGACCCTTTGTTGTGCGGACTGTATATCCGCACGGCGCGGTGGATTTGGAAAATCCAAAGGACGGTTCGCTTTTCAAAGTAAACGGACACAAACTGAAACCGTACCTTAGCGCTGAATCATCAGAGGAGCTCCTGGTCTTGCAGGAGCCGGTCTACCCTGCATAATCTTCCTCTGCCTACCACCAAACTTCGGTTATCCAGCCAAAACAGTGGACACTGTTTCAAATAAGCTTGGGGGTATGTATATACAATTTTCTTTTGTATATATATATGGATATTCTTGTCCGGTGCATATCCATTTTTTACGAGCAATCTTGTCTGCCGATTGCTCAGTTTCATTTCAAAAAAAAATGTATATCTAACCGATGTTTTTTACCCTTCAATATTTTTGCCTTCTTGATGTACAATGACAGTGGAGGCACTATCCAGTTTAAGTTTGGGGGTACGCTCGGTACGCATTTCTAACCTTCGCATTCATTTGTATATTCTGCATTTGCATACATATTTTAAAAACCCACAAAAATCGAAAAAAAAATCCAAAAGAAAAACATAAAAACTTTGTCGTCAAGGTAGCTAGTGGAAGAACTTAGATTCAATATTTTGACGGTTTTGTTTGATAAGATAGGAACAACTAAATCCTATTTTTAGATTTTAAAAACCTGAAAGATAACCCTCTTTTGAAATTAACTATAACTAATATATGTCTTTACATCACACTACACGTGTCGTGAGTTTTTGAAAATTAGATGACAAGTCTTTTATGTCTGAAACTTTTTAATTGATAAATTATTTTCTGAGAATCAAATAGGTTTATTCTGAAATAAGTAATATCAAGAATAGTTTATGAAGTGAAGCGGATATGAAGGGATGTTATTAATGCCTTAATTGGAACTAATTCTGAAGAATAACCCATCTGGAACTTGATTGGAATGATTACACACCTAACCCACTAAACACGTCTTTTATCCACAAAAAAAATAATTGAACTACCGGTTATATCTCCGTTCGCATTAAATCATCATGATTTTCACGCTAAAATTGGTCTTTTATTTTAGGGCCTAGGTAACTGTTCATACCAGAATATTGCATTTTATACCGCCCATTCTTACGCTCGTTTGTTTATAGGCAGGTGCTTTTGATCAGTGTTTGCTACATATTTGCAGAATACAGGTTCTCGGCTCTGAACAGTGAAATTCATGGAAAAGTACGTCAAATTCCGGATTACTGCCAACAACAGATAAAACACGGGTCTCCGCTCTCTATCCGTATGTTGCCACACACCAGTTTAAGAGACAAAATGGCAAATCGATTGTCATTTTCATGCACAAAGCTCAATGTCAACACAAGATCCAAGAAATCTACGCGGAGCTCAAGGAAATCATGGCAAAAGATCCACATCACATCACCTTTTGATCTACTGAAATTCTGGAAGAATTGTGAAGAGTTTCTGAGAAAAGTCATATATCACACTGAAGAAGACATGAAACCAGGGAAGTACACAAAACCCTATGACCCAACTCATCAAGATGGCCGCGGTTCCGCGGCCAATAGGGGGTCTAGGACGCGGAACCGCGGCCATATGGTCTCCTCTCTGTGTCGTCTTTTGGGGGCAGTTTGGTCATTTTATGTGGAGCCAGATTCTTGCCCTAGGTTTCCAGTTCCCCTCCTTTAAATACCCCAGAACTGAGCCAAACCAAGGTGTTAAGTTCTTTAGCCTCTTTTAGTGTAGTTTAGTCTTCTTCTTCTTCTTCTTCATTCTTTCCTCCATGGAAATGTAGTGAGAGCATTGAGTGGATGTTAAATGAAGATGAGGGTTTTTGTATCATTCTTTTGTTTTAGCTTCCCCCTGAGATCCTTGCTTTCTCTTGATCTTTCAACCTCTTTATTGAGCTTGAAAGTTTAAGGGTTTGTTATTGATTTCAAAGGTTGTATCTTCTTATGGAATTAGTGCTTCATTTCACATGAGTTCTTTACCCTTCTCTTGATCTTGCAACCTCTTGATTGAGCTTGCAAGTTTAAGGGTTGGCTATTGATCCCATGCTTGTCTTGAGTTCTATGTTCTTGTAATTACTTTCTTGCTTATTTCTTTCTTGCTTTTTATTACTTGCTTTACATTCATGCTTTACTTTCTTGCACTTAAATTCCATGCACTTACTTACTTGTAATCTTTTCTTTTCTTTTGCTCTTTTTGGTTCGTTTTTGTGAATGGTTGTAATTATCGTTGTTAAGAATAAATACGGTATTGTAAGTTAATATTTCTTTGCTCATTTCCTTTTCCCGTTATTTTCCATTGAACTCCGCCCAAACGTTACGCAAGCGCTCCGTTAGGCACCCTACCCTACCAAGGTAAGGGTGATTCCTAACCGCGACCGGTTGCGTTCGGTTTGGCCGGAGGCGAAAGCAAGAGACAAGAACGGAAGGACAAGGGTAAATAAGCCGGATTCCACGAATACCGTGATTAAATCCCCTAATCCACGTTGTTGCCGATTGCTCTAGCTTCAATTGGTCAAGACTCGGCTCAAAGGTTTTGAGTGCGGATTTCTTCAGCTTACAATTTCGTATCTTTTTCTTAACAACTTCATACTTGCATATAAAACACATAGGTTAGTTTGAACAAACACATACAAATTCTTTATTGACTCGTCTAAAACTCGAACGGACATACAACCATCTCCCTGTGGATCGACCCGTGCTCAACCGGCTAGCTGTATAGCGACACCGTCCTAATCGCGGTTATACTTTAGAACTTTGAACATCCGACACGCCAAAAGCGTGCGATCAAATGGCGCCGTTGCCGGGGAGACGGTAGCGTATTTTCTTTCTTGTTATTCGTTTTAATATTCTTTTTGTATATATTTATAAATAAATAAAAATCTTTTTGTTATTTTTGATAATTTTTGTGTGCAAGTGTGCAGGCTAATCTGGAGCAAGTTCAGTAATCAAAAAAGAAAACAGAGCATTTTATTTTGGAGCAGAGATCAAGGGGAGTGCAGGGAACCAAAGTCGAAGCTCCAATTCCACTGTTTGACCGCGGAACCGCGGTCAAAGAGGGGCTGTGGCCGCGGTTCCGCGGCCGTATTGAGGCCTCAGTGCCTCAATTTTTTCCTGCCCTGTCTCTGTTCTTTTATCGTCTCTGTAAATTCCACTATACTGTATTTTCTGCAGATTTTTGCGGATTTGCAAACGGCGATTGTGGGGAGCAAAGTGTACGCTCAAGGCTAAGGTGATCGCAAAATACAGTGCCAAAGATCCGGGTAGTTTGACCCGCGCAAGCGAACTTTTCAAGCTTACCGGATTTGATTCAACGGGGGTTTTCTAAACCCGAAAACTTAACGGTACGTACTTTACTAACACCTTCTTCTCAAATCCGACGCATCCACTATAATATCTTTGCAGGATTCTTTGCAAGTTCGCTAGCAAACGCTAAAAATTGACTAACCCGTACTTGTTGCAGTGCCGTGCTTAAACTAAAAAACGATTGTTTGATTCTTTATAGAATTTTTATTGAATTGAGCATTGCATACATTAATACGGACTTAAGGGCAAGCGAACCCCATAACATACGGTAAAGGATTTCATCACCTTTTCCGTGGCCCACAAATCACGAACTTGAGCATAACGTTTACCCGCACAAACTTTAAAAGAAACTAGACTTTAAGCCTTAAGGACTTCGCGCTCACTAGGAGAAGTCAACTATGTTTAGAACCTCGCTTAACGGTATATTATTTACGGGGTGTCTAGGAAAGTGTTAACGGCGAAACCGCCAAAAGAGAAAGGGTTATTTAATTAAGGAACTTCGCGAAAGCGTTGGAAAACCTCCCTTTATCTCTGCACTTACCTGGCCTCGTGATCAGTGTATCTTGAGCCCGTTTCTCGACACAGTTTTACTTCGACAATCAAGTTCTGGAGCAGGTCTAGTTGACCTAGGTGAACCCTAGAACGATTAGGTGTGTGGTATTTTTGTGTCGTGATTGTTTTTGTCCATATTCGTTTTTGTGTGTATATTTCATTCTTTTGTTAATATCTAAAAAAAAAATTAAAAAAAAATCACATTTTTCCCCCTCCTTTTCTCTGCCTTTCTTACTTTCTCTCTTCATATCATGGGTACCCCACCTCGCAAAACTCTTGCCGAACTTTGGTACCCACAACCAGACATTACTTCTTACGGTTCTTGCTTTGGCCGAACGTCAAACGATCCCTCCATGCCCAAAATCTCTTTGAAAGATCGGATAGACGCGTCTAGGACAAACACTTGCCTTCCGCAATCCACTTTGTATCAACCTTTTCAAGCTCCCCCACCCTCTTATGTTGATACCCCTTTTGTAAGTCGTCCTTTATCCATCGCTGAACATATTGAACAATCCTGTAGCCGATCTTTCACTCCTTTCACCACTACAGATTCTTGGGATCAACAATTCCATTCACCTTCTTATCCAAATGTTGATCCTGCTCCTGTCCAGCCATTCAATTCCTACCAGTCCTACCCGACTTTTGCACCTTCCCTAGACATTGCTTCTGAACCGCCATTTGGGAGTTTTCAGTATCCACACAACTTTGAATCTTTTACTGAAACCGCTTCACAACCCATGTCTAGTCTGGAACAGTCTTTGGAAGACTTTAGGGTAGCATCGTACCAACAAATGATAGATTTGAATGCGTCCATGGCCGCCCTCATATAACCTAGTGACCCGGTAGCCAGTTTTCAACTAGCTCCAAATTTTCCAATGTATGAAGAGGCGGTAGGACATGTTGAGAATTTGAGCGGAGAGAGTAAGCTGTACCCCCTTCCAAATCAAACCTACCCATTTCAAATTGAATCCCACAACTCCTGTGTTGAAAGTCTATCAAGTGTCCCAACTGAATTATCAATTAAAGATAGAATGTTTGATGAGTTGTGCGACTTTGCAGTGTTCGATTTACCCTATTCTGAAGGGACCTTGCCAAGTGAAACCGCACCCAATCCTTTTGACCTCTACACCTCTATCTTAGAACCTGAATCGATTGAAATCCATGCTTTTGATGAGGTGTCTGAGAATTTTGATTTTCACTTGATTGAGGATATTGACGCTGAGAATATTTTGGATGATGAACCCATAGATTTGGCAGAGTTTTTCTCTCCAATTCATCATCCCGAGTCTTTAACTGTTTTTCCCGAACCCCATATACGTCTTGATTTTGATGAAATTTGCATGGATAAACTGAATTTTGAGGAAAATTTTGAGGATGAACCAGTTTTAATTGATGGGTCGGATTTTCCAATTCATCCTGTTCCTTTCATTGACTGTGTACACCCTTTGGAACCTTTAACCGATAACCATCCTCAATCACCTACCTCCATCCTTTCCATCGTTCCGACCTTGCAAGAAACCGTCTCACTTTCATTTCATATGTCTGGTTTACCGAGTTCGGCGTACCCATGGTTTCTCACGAATCTTGAGGGATTTGACCCCATTTCTCGATGGGTTAATAGATTAGCACAAACGCTTCTTACACATCAGTCATCATAAATTGTGCTAATCTATTCACTCCATTTCCACCCTCAAGTTCGTATTCCACTTCCTTCTCCCTTCCGCCATTCTTCTTCTCATATACCGAGACCGTATCCCGCTTCTATCTCCATATGGTTTCGTGTATTCTCCATTTCTTTCCTCTTCACCTTCTTTCACCCACCCGCATCTTACAGAGATAGAATTTTTGAATGGTTGGTGTTAACTTTTGGCCTTTGTAAGGCCTTGTATAGCTTGATACTATTCTCTTTCCCCCCTAATCCTGAACTTCAACGCTTAACAGTGGAAACACTGTTTTACTTAAGTTTGGGGGGGACTCCTTTTTTGTATATATTTTTTGTTTTCCTTTTTTGTTTTGTTTATAATTTGTTTCTAGGGAGTGCCGACAATTTTGACCCTCTTGGTATAGCCTGACAGTGAGGGCACTGTCAAGTTTAAGTTTGGGGGTATGCTCGGTAAGCTTTCTTCCTTCGCATTCATTTGTATATTTTGCATTTGCATACCTTAATTAAAAACCCACAAAAATCGAAAATTTTCCAAAAAAAATATAAAAACTTTGTCGTCAAATTAGCTAATAGGGTAACTTAGATCTTTATTCCGAAAGTTTAGTTGATATGATAGAAATAACTAAATTCTAGGCTTAGGAATTGAAAACCCTAAAAATAACCCTCATTCTGTCTAACTTTGGTAAGTATACGTCCTTACAGTTTTTTTTGAGAAATAGGTAATCTTGAGTTCAGTTCTTGAGTCAAGTCAAGATGAAGGGAAAGTATTGATGCTTTACTGAAGGATAAGTCTGAAAAATAGTTTCTTTTCTTCAGTTCAAATTTAGAAAGTATATACCCTACAAATTGCACTTACACGCACCTTGAAACTTGGATAGTAGAGGATACCTAGAAATACTCTTGCCTGAAACCCTAGTATGAAAGAAAAAACGGTATTTAAAGCTAAACACTAAAAGAGCATTATTGAAAAACATATCCGGTCTTGAAAAAGAAAAAAAGAAAAATAAAAATAGAATAAAGTCAAGACCTGGAAACTGCTATTTACGCTTTAAGCTCACACATTCAGTAATCGGCCGTTAGTGCCTCAAGAAGCATTAATAGTCGCATGAAAAGTGTGTGAGCAACACCGTCCATCATTAAATGAAAAGAAGTAGTATTAGGTATTAGGGCAAGGGTATTATAGCTTGAATTGAATTCTTGAGTGTAGGGGTGCAAATATACACACACGTAGGGGTATACAATTGATGTTTGGATAAGAGATAGAAATAAAGAATAAGGCTTGTGTTTTCTGTAAAGTTGATAAAAATCCCTGATTTGAGGCCGCACTTTAGAAGGAAAACTCAGGAGAACCAACATCTTTCTAAAACTTTTTTGGAACGTATAGGATCTAAAGTTAAACAGATAGGAGGTGTGAAACATAAGGGTTAGATATTTCTAACTTAGGATGATAGAGTTTCTAACGTAAATACTAAACTGTAGGAGTAGAATCGATGTTAACTTATGACACTAGCTTGACGGGATTTTGTGGGTGTAATCCGCTGAAAACCCTCAGGAGACAACACTCCTCCTACTAGGGACACTTAGAGGTTTAACGGCTTGTTGCACGTGCTCAGTGCAATCGCGTTCCCTGCGAAAGTGCGGTTAGGATTTTATTTTTGTGAATAATTGGTTTTGCTCGGGACGAGCAAAAGTTAAGTTTGGGGGTATTTGTTCATACCAGAATATTGCATTTTATACCGCCCATTCTTACGCTCGTTTGTTTATAGGCAGGTGCTTTTGATCAGTGTTTGCTACATATTTGCAGAATACAGGTTCTCGGCTCTGAACAGTGAAATTCATGGAAAAGTACGTCAAATTCCGGATTACTGCCAACAACAGATAAAATACGGGTCTCCGCTCTCTATCCGTATGTTGCCACACACCAGTTTAAGGGACAAAATGGCAAATCGATTGTCATTTTCATGCACAAAGCTCAATGTCAACACAAGATCCAAGAAATCTACGCGGAGCTCGAGGAAATCATGGCAAAAGATCCACATCACATCACCTTTTGATCTACTGAAATTCTGGAAGAATTGTGAAGAGTTTCTAAGAAAAGTCATATATCACACTGAAGAAGACATGAAACCAGGGAAGTACACAAAACCCTATAACCCAACTCATCAAGATGGCCGCGGTTCCGCGGCCAATAGGGGGTCTAGGACGCGGAACCGCGGCCATATGGTCTCCTCTCTGTGTCGTCTTTTGGGGACAGTTTGGTCATTTTATGTGGAGCCAGATTCTTGCCCTAGGTTTCCAGTTCCCCTCCTATAAATACCCCAAAACTGAGCCAAACCAAGGTGTTAAGTTCTTTAGCCTCTTTTAGTGCAGTTTAGTCTTCTTCTTCTTCTTCTTCTTCTTCATTCTTTCCTCCATGGAAATGTAGTGAGAGCATTGAGTGGATGTTAAATGAAGATGAGGGTTTTTGTATCATTCTTTTGTTTTAGCTTCCCCTTGAGATCCTTACTTTCTCTTGATCTTTCAACCTCTTTATTGAGCTTGAAAGTTTAAGGGTTTGTTATTGATTTCAAGGGTTGTATCTTCTTATGGAATAGTGCTTCATTTCACATGAGTTCTTTACCCTTCTCTTGATCTTGCAACCTCTTGATTGAGCTTGCAAGTTTAAGGGTTGGCTATTGATCCCATACTTGTCTTGAGTTCTATGTTCTTGTAATTACTTTCTTGCTTATTTCTTTCTTGCTTTTTATTACTTGCTTTACATTCATGCTTTACTTTCTTGCACTTAAATTCCATACACTTACTTGTAATCTTTTCTTTTCTTTTGCTCTTTTTGGTTCGTTTTTGTGAATGGTTGTAATTATCGTTGTTAAGAATAAATACGGTATTGTAAGTTAATATTTCTTTGCTCATTTCCTTTTCCCGTTATTTTCCATTGAACTCCGCCCAAACGTTACGCAAGCGCTCCGTTAGGCACCCTACCCTACCAAGGTAAGGGTGATTCCTAACCGCGACCGGTTGCGTTCGGTTTGGCCGGAGGCGAAAGCAAGAGACAAGAACGGAAGGACAAGGGTAAATAAGCCGGATTCCACGAATACCGTGCTTAAATCCCCTAATCCACGTTGTTGCCGATTGCTCTAGCTTCAATTGGTCAAGACTCGGCTCAAAGGTTTTGAGTGCGGATTTCTTCAGCTTACAATTTCGTATCTTTTTCTTAACAAATTCATACTTGCATATAAAACACATAGGTTAGTTTGAACAAACACATACAAATTCTTTATTGACTCGTCTAAAACTCGAACGGACATACAACCATCTCCCTGTGGATCGACCCGTGCTCAACTGGCTAGCTGCATAGCGACACCGTCCTGATCGCGGTTATACTTTAGAACTTTGAACATCCGACACGCCAAAAGCGTGCGATCAGTAACTTGAGTAATTAAGTCCGCTGGGGTGTCTCTACACCTAATGCCCTAAAACCAACTGGTTCGGAAGCATTGGCCCAAAGCTCGCTAAGAAGCCTAGAAAGTCCAGATTAAAACAAAGTCAAGCAAATGTTCTCTCCGAGTTAAAATTCCTAACGGTTTTTTGTGTGAGAATAATCTTGACAAAAGACAGGTTTTTATAAAAAAATATTTCTAGCGGTGATATGAAGGTTTTATTCTATGATAAAGACTATTGCACGTTCACAGAGGTGTGTATGAAACGAAACAAGAAAAAGGTGGAGTGAAAAATAAGACCTAGTTTTCTATTAACGAAGATAGAAATTCTGAATTTAAAATCTAACTGGAAAACGAAGCTTGAGAAGTACTTAATTCTTTATAAAACTTATGTGATCCTTTTTAAATCTTTATCTGGGCTTATTTTGTGACATGACGACTTTAATTGATCCTTTTGAAACTTAACGACACTATCTGCACTGCACGTAAAGACATATAGAATCTTAAGTTAAATAAGAAGCGAGATGTGAAAAATAAAGGTTCGATAGTTCTAAATTTAGGATAATAGAATTGCTAGCTTTAAAATAAAACCTTATGTTTGAATCATAGTTATTTCGCAAAACTAGCTTGACGGGATTTTGTGAGTGGAATCCGCTGAAAACCCTCAGGAGACAACACTCCTCCTACTAGGGAAACTTAGAGGTTTAACGGCTTGTTGCACAAGCTCAGTGCAATCGCGTTCCCTGCGAAAGTGAGGTCAGGATTCCTTTTTGTTTTGCTCGGGGCGAGCAAAAGATAAATTTGGGGGTATTTGTTCATATCAGAAAACTGCATTCTAATACCGTTCATTCATTATCTATTTGTTATATTTATCGGTACTATTAACCAATGTCTGCTCAGTAATACTGATTACAGGTACCTGTGACAAAATACTGGAAATACATTCAAAAGCACGGATATATCATTTGAAATCCGACACTGCAAGCAGAACCGCAAACCGACCGATACTTCATGAGTTTCCTTTTGCAACAAGTTTGTGTACACATTTTTTTATCTAAATGGTCCAACATAAACAAGTGTGTGCACAAGACTTTTAGGCACATGTGGATATAAAGTAATGTGCATTCAATGCTAAAGATTATGTGTGGATTTAAAGATTCAAATCTCCTTCCAAAACTAAGTGCAAATCAAATTCAAATAGACAAATCAGCATGGACCATGATAGGGGAAGCCATGAATTTAGGCACATGTGAAAATGAAGTAATGAGCATTTAATGCTAAAGATTATGTGTTAATTTGAAGATTCAAATTTCCCTCCAAGCACTAGGTGCAAACCAGGTCAAAACAGAGAAAATAAACTAGACCAAAGAGATACTGGGGACAACCAAAGACCACACAACAAATATGGGACCATGTGCTCGGATTTGACCCGAGCACATGCACACAAAATCCGGTGTGGCCGGCCCAAAATGTCCAAAATGCCCCCAGTTTTATACAGTGCATCCCTTGCTGCCATCTCGTCTCATTTTTATTATTTGCTTGATTTTCTTTGGAGCCTATAAATACAGACCAGAGGCCAAAGGGAAAAGGGACTACTTTATTTAGTTTTGTTTTAGAATTCTTGTAATTTATCTTTTAATTCTTGAGCTCTTGCCCCTTTGTCTTGACCTTGCAACTTCTCATTTGAACTTGTATGCTTAAGGCTTAGGTTCTTGACTTCAACATCTCTTGTAACATGTTTGCAAATCAATAAAAAGTTCTCATTTTTATTACATGTCTTGTTCTATTTTACATATTTGCAATTGTGAAATTATTGCTTTACTTTGATCTTGCAAGCTCTTAAGTGAGCTTTCAACCTTAAAGTTTGGTATTTGGATTTCACATTTCACCAAGCTTAAGAACAATTAGAGATATTAGCATTTGGATTCATCGGTTATCTTTTTATCTTTCTTTTCTTGCATTTTTTTATTATGTTCCTTACTCTTTTCTCTTTTCTTTATTTTTGAGTGAGTAATCTATTTACTTGTGAAGGGTGTAATATGGTTAGATTGTATTTGAAGATGTTCTGTCACGCCCCGCTTCCCAGAGTACGCTAAGATGGGCACGTGACATAGCCAACCATGCTACATATGCATAGGAAAAATCCCTCCACAGTCACATTACGGCTGTAGAGATATCAAGAACAGGAAAGTAAACTAAACTATCTAGTTCATGTCCATGAACCAGAATAAATGAGTCAAGAAATAATATAGTATGCGGAAGCAAAAGATCAAATAAACACCTGGAAAGTAAGACTGGATACCAACAGGATCCTCACTGCACGGTCTAGCAGCGGTAGTACTCCTAATCAGCCAGCAACAAAGGTAGAGGATCTGGGCCATGCTAAATCCAGACGTCAGAGCGTCATAACATCAAGCAATAACATAAACAAGGTAGCAAGACATGCAGGTATGTGTATGAACAGTAAAACAGATATAACGGTAATATAAGTGAGGACAGTGGGGTAATGTGTAGTGAGTGATCTAAACTGGTATATTGGGTTAACTACTCTCAGGTCTTTGAAATCAATTTGATGAATCAACGATGTAACTCAATAGTATCCCGTGCGTACCCGGGATCACGGTGAAGATTCTCGGGCTGAAACCGAGACATGCCGCTAGGCACTAAAAGGAAAAGGGTAACGATGAATGATGAACACAGCATCATCCCAAGGCTGGCCTAGCCTCTAAAAGGTAGTGGGTAACGATGGAGGATGTCAACAGCATCATCCCAAGGCTGGCCTAGCCTCTAAAACTGATCAGTAAAGATAGCGAACTGTCGAGTTACAAGTCCGGTTTCATCATTGATTTCCCCATACCCCCAAGTTATGTGTGCTCAAGTCAGGTATTAAATAATCTGGAGCTAATGCCAACACAGGATCAGGCAGGTACAGGTTTGTCTGGATAGACAACAGGAAATGTCCGTAGGGACAACAGGTAAAGTTTGTTGGCATTAGTAACAAGATCAGGTAACAGGTAAAGCCATGGTACATCAGGTCAAGTTAAGTAATGTATAGATATCATGTCATGTCAAGAATTGCACGGTACCATGTCGTGTCAAGTAGTAGGTGTACAAATAATGTCAGGGTGCACAAAATGTCAAGTGGGTGCTCATAATCAAACTAACATGAGCATGGGTACACAAAGCACGCATGGGGTACTAATGGAACAATAAAAATGGAACATTGTAATGTGATATGTAATCAGGTACAGATTAAGGCATATAGATGCACAGTTATGATTAGGGTTAGGGTTATGGTTCCAATATTAAGTAAAATACACTTTAATAAATATGGATTATTAAAATCTCGTTATTATGGGTTAAATGATCTAGAGATGCAATTATACATAAAACAGGTTAAATGGATGCAAACGGGTGTCCGATAAGGTAGAAACTATTGAAAGGTACTGTGGGCTATGCAGATCATTATTATGTGATTTAAATATGGACGTGGGTACATGATATTGTAATCTAACATGCAGCAGGGTATATTTTAAGATCCAAATCTAAAATGATATATGGAATATCGACAAGGAAAAATGGAACATGTGGCGCAATATGTAATCTACAGGTTTACTATGCAATTAATAGTTATAAAATCATATAGATAGCATGTAGCAAGTTTTACTTACCTTGACAGATCGCGATACGGGTATACGGAACGTCACACGTCGGAGGGAAAAGTCACAACGCACGCACGGTACATGAAACGAATCCAAACAATGTACAAGGTGATCATACGGGTCGGGTTTGTTCGCTGGGTCGTCGGGATCGTCGACGTCGCGGCCAACTCCGGCGATCCTAGCACATATACCAACTGCACGGCCATGGCCAACACCAAGTGTAGAACCTTTGCCCTTAATTCTAGCATCTAATCTCTTGAACATGGAAGCATTTTTCAGCATATCTGGTATGACCATGAACCGAACCTTGCTGCCTCTGATGAAACATGCTCAAGTTGTGACACCTTCCCATCCTTAGGCAACGGATAGAACACGACAAGCATGGAGATGTGAACACGACCCAAGCAAGATCTTGGCTTGGATCGCAGCACTGGTGAGGTCTCGGCCAGGGAAAGGGACAACGGTGATGTGACAACTTGGATCAACGGTGATGAGAGGTGAACCGGCGACAGCTGCAGTGGTTTAAAGGGTACAAATTCTGGAGTTTGAAGGAGACGATGACAGCAACGCTCCGACTGCGGCCTCGAAGACGATGGTGACGAGGTCGGGTGCTGGGTTTGGGTTGCTGCGGCAACGGTGAGTCTCGGTGGGTGCAGGCGATGGTGATGCTGTTGTGGTCGAGGATGAGGTGGCGCCGGTGATGGATAAGAGGGGCGCCGGTGATGAGGTGAATGGAGATGGTGGGTTGGTCTCGGGTGGCTAGGGCGGTGATGGGTTTTGGAAAAGAAAGGATCGAAGAGGATGCTGGTGGCGATAGTGGGTGCTCGAGGAAAAGAAAAGCAGCGGCGAAAAGGTGAAGACGAGGAAAGAAGCCGATGGAAGGAGATGGAGTCGGGTTGCAGAGGAGGGAGGCGCTGTGCGGTGGAGGTGATGGTGGTCGAGGTCGCAGGCATGGGTTGCGCGTGGGAAAGAAAAAATGAAAAGGAGAAGAAGAAGAAGATGGGGACATGAGCAAAAAAATATAGGGTTAAGGAAAAATTAATTATAATTATAGGAGAGAGAGAAAGAGAGAGAGTAACGAGAGAGGGAGAGAGAGAGAGTCGAGAGAGAGAGAGAGAGAGATAGTCGAGAGAGAGAGATCTGATAACTAATTTTATAAAAAAAAAGATAAAATATATTTTGTTAGTTTAACAGTTTGAAATATTAGAATATAATATTATAATATTAGTCCGTTTTGAGATTTGGCAAAATATGAACTTACTCCAAAACATGCCCGGGTCGGGTCTAAAAATCCGGTTTTAAAATACGAAAAATATATGCGACTTCCAAATTTCAAAATGAATGCTCAGTTAAAGAAAAAGCGTACCCCCAAGAACGGATGCACGTACGTGCGCGTAGCCATCCAAACACGTCCGTTTCACTGAACGGGACGAGAACAAGATGTGCGGATGCTACCACGGGGTTAGGGGTATCATGCAGGTTATGAAATGCAATTTTAAATTATTTTCTGTGACCTAAAATGTTATATGATAAAAGATGCGATACCAGGTAAAATACCAGCATGTACTAATCATGAGACGCACGTGTCCATGCAACAAGTCGAGGTAATCTATAAATAAGAATCAAACAGGTTCAAGCAAGCGGGTCGGGTTGAATACAATGTAAAGTGTAAAATACCATTCGCACCCACAATACGTTAAATCAAGAATATCACGAAAAAAGAAATACGAGAACTGGAATTGGTATAACTGAACTCGGGTGTTACATTATACCCAACTACAAAAAGAATTTCGTCCTCGAAATTCCAAGAACAAGAAAGGATAAACAATCAACACTCTACAAGAATAGATTTGGAAAATTCTGTCGAAATTCATCTTCTCGTTCCCAAGTTGATTCTTCATGCGAGCGAATTCTCCAAGAAACAAGTACAAGAGAGATAACTTTGTTCTTAAGAACCTTTTCCCTTCGATCCACAATTGACATCGGTCGCTCCTTAAAAATCAAATCCTCGTGTACAGTCAGCTCCGAATGATCTAGCACGTGTGTGTTACCTCGAAACTAATTACGGAGTTGAGGTACGTGAAATACGTCATGAACATTCTCCAAAGATTATGGTAACGCCAAACGATATGCCACTTCCCCAAATACGCTCCAAAATCTCAAAAGGTCCAACGAATCGAGGACTAAACTTTCCTCGACTTCTGAAATGAATCACCCCTCTAGTCGGTGATATTTTCAAGAATACCAAATTACCAACAGCGAACTCTAGAGGTCTCCTCGATATATCTTCCCAACTCTTCTGTCGGTCTTGTACCGCTTTCATATGATTTCGGATAGTATTAACCTTCTCAACTATCTGCACAACCAAATCTGATCCCAACAATCTTCGTTCACCGACATCGTCTCAACAAACAGGCGAACGACACTTGCGACCATACAATACTTCGAATAGAGCCATTTGAATAGTCGCCTGAAAACTGTTATTGTAAGAAAACTCCACCAAATGTAGATGATCCTCCCATGAACCCTTGAAGTCTAACATGCAAGATCCCAACATGTCTTCAAGAGTTTGGACCGTTCTCTCCGATTGGCCATCTTTCTGAGGATGATAGGCTGTGCTAAATTTCAATCGCGTCCCCAAACTTTCCTGTAAGCTCCTCCAAAAGTGTGATAAGAAACGGGTGTCACGGTCGGACACGATGCTCACCGGCACTCCATGCAATCTTACAATCTCCTGCATGTACCGTTCTGCCAAAGCTTCTGTTGATTGACCAACTCGAAATGGTATGAAATGAGCTGCCTTGGTCAATCGATCAACAATCACCCAAACTGCATTGTTGCCTTTCGGACTCCTCGGTAGAGCCGTCACGAAATCCATGGTTATATGTTCCCACTTCCATTGAGGAATCGGAAGTGGTTGCAATAAACCAGCAACCTTTGATGTTCAGCCTTAACTTGCTGACACACCAAGCACTTTGCTACAAAGCGGGCAATCTCCCGTTTCACGCCTTCCCACTAGAAATACTGTCGCATATCTCGGTACATCTTCGTGCCTCCTGGATGTACGGAATATGCTGAGCTGTGTGCCTCCTTCATAAGTTCTTCGCGAATGTCTCCTTTTGGCACACACAAACGGCTACCATAATGCAACGAACCATATTCATGAATCAACAAGTCCGTTCGAAGTCCAGCTTCAACCTGTTCTCGAAACTTCTGCAATTTAGGGTCCTGTAATTGCGCTACTTTAATATTCTCGATCAACGACGACTGTACTTGCAGCTGCATCAACTGTCCCGAAGAATGCGGTAGCACAATCTCCAAATCGAATCTTTGAAAGTCTTCAATAAGTTCCTTCTGTGTAGTCAGCATGTGAATTGTTGGCAACCGACTAAGCGCATCCGGCACAACATTAACTTTTCCCGGATGGTGCTTAAGATCAAGATCGTAGTCAGCCATCAGCTCCAACCATCTATGCTGCCTCATATTAAGCTCTTTCTGTGTGAACACATACTCCAGGCTTTTGTGATCGGTAAATACTTCGACCCTTTTGCCCAATAAGTAGTGTCTCTAAATCTTCAAAGCGAAAATCACAGCTGCTAACTCCAAGTCATGAGTTGTGTAATTCTCCTCATGTGTCTTCAACTGTCTCGATGCGTAAGTTGTAACCTTCCCATGCTGCATCAAAACACATCCCAATCCTTTCTCAGGTGCGTCGCTGTGAATCACCAATCCTCCGGAATTGTCTGGCACGGTCAGAATAGGAGCGGTTATCAACTTTTGCTTCAGCGCCTCAAAAGCTGACACACACCTATCCGTCCATACAAATGGTACCTCCTTGCGCGTAAGCTTGGCCAAAGGCTTAGCCAAACGAGAAAAATTCTCCACGAACCTTCTATAATACCCGGCCAGTCCAAGAAGCTTCTTATCTTCGCAACATTCTTCGAAATCGGCCAATCCCGAACTGCTGTAATCTTTCGGATCAACGGCGATTCCATCTCCAGCCACATCGTGCCCCAAAAACTTCACTTCTTCAAGCCAAAACTCGCACTTACTCATCTTTGCATACAATTTCCTTGCCTCAATATCTGCAGTGCAATCTTCAAGTGTTCTACATGCTCTTCCTTGCTCCCTGAGTAGACCAGAATATCATCGATGAACACCACTATAAACTGGTCCAAGAACGGTGAAAGATTCGGTTCATCAAGTCCATAAATATTGCCGGCGCATTCGTTACTCCGAAGGGCATCACCAAGTACTCGTAATGTCCATACCGAGTTCTGAACGCAGTCTTGCAAATATCCTCTGACTTAACTCGGATCTGATGATATCCGGATCGCAAATCCAGCTTCGAGAATACCCTCGCGCCATTAAGCTGCTCAAATAATTCACCAATGCGAGGGATCGGGTATTTGTTCTTAATAGTCACCCGGTTTAATTCTCGATAAGCGATGTACATCCTCCTGGTGACATCCTCTTCTTTACTAGAAGAACTAGAACTCCCCAAGGTAAATTACTGCTGTGAATCCAACCCTTCTCGAGTAATTCAGTAACCTGATTCTTTACTTCTTCCAACTCCACTGGTGCCATTGGATAGTACGCCTTTGAGATTGGCGCTGCACCAGGAACAAGATCAATCACGAACTCCACATCTCTTTTTGCAGTAAACCCAAGATGTCCTCGAACACGTCCATGAACTCTCGAAATGTAGCCGACGCTTCTTCCTTATCATCGACGAAAGAACACTATTTGTCGGCCTAGCCCTAAACTCAACTGGCCCGACAGAACTGCTTCCTCCAGCAAAGATAAACTCTGGATGTCCGGGAATCTGGAAAATCACTTTCTTTGCCCTACATACAATATGAGCGTGGAAAGTGCCGAGAAAATCCATTCCCAAGAAACAACAAACAAAGGGGCTGCACCAGAATTGAATAATTCCAATGCGGGGAAAACATGAACAAGTAAGATACCGAGATGACTTCATCCGAAGTCAAGATACTGAAGAGGATTAAGCACGGTAAACATGATTCAAGCTGGCGATAAAACAATAACTGGTAAGCAATGAAACCGAGAGAAGCAAGGTAATATAACGATCATGGAATAAAGAAGTGAATCAAGACCAGGACTCCAAGTTACTTAAATAGAGTACCGCATTGTAACCATGCTGCAGTTCATGGGTACAATTACATAACTCCACTCAAGTCGTCCAAATCCTAGTATCAGAATCAAGAAACAGGGAGAAGCAATAGGTGAAGGGTTTCCTACAGCACCACTACAAGGGTTTGGAGGCAACACACATGCCATATTTCAAATTTAGATGGTGCTAAAGAAACTATCATAAGGATCATGCTAGAAAAATTAGGGCAACTAAACTTTAACACAAACACAAGTAGTAAAAGCTAAGGTTTTGAGAGTACAACCTTTGTAGCTCCCTACGCTAGACTCTTTGGCTACTTGAGAGTTGGAAAAAGGTCCGCTTGAGATCCTCTAGGTCCACGACGATCCATCCGGAGTCCTCTTTGTCCAAGCTTGAAGCTTCACTAGATCAAGAGAAGAAATGGAAGCTAACACTCTACACTTATGGGCAAGACTAGTGTAGAATGGTATTGTGGTTGGTTTTCTCACTTCAAAATCCTAACTTGCTAACTCTTTTGCTCACTTAAGAAAGATAGAGAGCAAGAGAGAAAGGAGGAAGAAGATGATGGCTTATAAAACTCAAGATAATGATAAGCTTCTAAAATAAAAATGAGAAAAGAGAATATATATATTTTCTATCTCTCATTCTTAACCAAGGTTATAAAATATCTAGATATTTTAGTTTGGAACAAAAATGACCATAGAAATTAAATCATGGTTAAACAAGAGGGTTAATGAAAGAATAAAATATTAAACCATGAAACAATTTCCATTTTCAAATTTCTTTTCCAAAAATAATATCCATATATTTTATAAAGAGTGTGAGTCTTATATTGCCACCATCCACTATATCAACAACCATGATAGAATGATGTATGCATGTATGTGTGCATGCATATCCATATGTGCATGAATAAGAATGAATGCATACATGCATGTATACAACAAAAAGACAAGAAAGGATTTCAAGTGAGAAACTAATGGTCAATGATAAATCAACACTTGATTTAGCAAACCGGTCATATCGCATACGACCCGACCAAAAGAAAACCGCCCGATTAATATGCGGTATCTCATACGCGCATTTTAACCGGGTCCATGCGCATATCGTATATGCGCACCACAACGTTTCGCCTGGACTAGGTAACTCCATTGTGGGACTCTAAGACTCGTCAATACGCCGGCAGTGGGTGATGATCATATCAAGCACCCCCAAGCCGCAAGCGGTCAGCTAAACGTAACGGCCACCCGGGTATTGAGCGATCAGAAGAAAACAAGCGAACCTGTCACAACTCCCATGGAGCCAACCGGCAACACTACCGTACAGTCCGGTCTTTTCGTCAAATATGTTGCATATCGAGTCTAGGGATAGTAACATCGACCTCAATAATTCAATAAGTCGTGCCGATGAGTGGTCTTTAACAGATCGAGAAACTACTGATAACACTTATCGGTAAATCTCAACAGCCCTGGTCAGGGACTTACTGATATAGCCAGTCGAGCACAGCACAGCATCAACTCCCAATACCGGAAGAGACAAAACCCCTCCTATCTCTCATCGCTTTCGTGTGTCTCGGGACTGTACCCAACGGCCACCTGTTTGCACGACTCAGTAGAGCCGTAGTAGGGTGGTAATCAAAGTACAGTGGGAGAACACACAAGACTCTATGACGATCTCGGGTCTACAGACTAACCTGCACCAGTGTCACCTGAGAACTGCTATCCGACGATAGATATAATTCGATATAGGAGTTCTCGGTGAGTCCGTCCAGTGTACCCAGTCACCACTGAGCACCCGTATACGATCTCGATGTCAAACATCGATGAATGTGGGAACATCCATCGCCCATCGTATGGGTCTAGTATCATATACGCTAGTCTACTCTGGTATATCGATGCCCCGTCTCGATACACCTACGACTAGGGACATTCCAGGATATGCTTATAAACTACAGATGTCCCACTAGTATGATCTCTATCATAATCACAGTAGTCAAGCCTATATCCTCAGGGCTTTATCAACATGTGTGAATGAATAAAAAGCATGATCAAATCAACATGTCAGATAAAGAAGAACCAGATAGCATACTATCATATCGAGAAAGAATGTACACTGAGTATATATATATATACATGTATAAATATATCCACTATCATATAATGGCCTTTAGGGCATACATATATCCAACAATCTCCCACTTGCACTAAGGCCGGTTATTGGCGTATCTCATACCCAACATCTCAAAAAGTCGCTCATGCTGCGGCTGAGGGAGGGCCTTGGTGAATGGATCCACGGTGTTATTCTTTGTGTCTACTCTCCTAATCTCGATCTCGCGGCGATCTACAATCTCCCGGATCAAATGAAAACGCCTCAGGATGTGTCTGGACCGCTGATGGGACCTGGGCTCCTTGGCTAACGCCATAGCCCCATTATTATCACAATACAATGGTATTGGATCAATAATGGTTGGAACTACTCCTAGCTCCGAGACGAACTTCCTCATCCAGACGGCTTCCTTTGCGGCATCATTCGCAGCAATGTACTCAGCCTCCATCGTAGAGTCTGCAACGGTATCCTGTTTGGAATTCTTCCAACTTACCGCCCTCCATTGAGGGTAAATACAAACTCAGAGATAGATTTGTTGTCGTCCTTATCGCTTTGGAAGCTTGAATCGGTAAAGGCCTCTATTTGGAGATCTCCATTACCATACACCAAGAATAATTCTTTAGTTCTTCACAAGTACTTAAGAATGTTCTTCACAGCTATCCAGTGATTCTCCCCTGGGTTGGATTGATACCTGCTCACAACACTAAGTGCATAAGCTACATCTGGGCGTGTACATAACATCGCATACATTATAGATCCTACTGCCGAAGCATAGGGTATAATGCTCATGCGAGCTCTCTCTTCATCGGTCTTTGGGCAAGAGTCCTTAGAGAGAGTGACCCCATGGCAAGCGGGTAAGGCACCCCGCTTGGAGTCTTCCATACTAAACCTTTTTAGGATGGTGTTGATGTACCTGGTTTGGGACAATCCCAATAACCTCTTGGATCTATCCCTATAGATCCTAATGCCCAGAATGTATGTGGCATCACCCAGGTCCTTCATGGAGAACCTTAGTGATAAGAAAGATTTGACCGACTGTAGCATAGGAATATCATTTCCTATCAGAAGAATGTCATCCACGTACAATACGAGGAATGTGACAGATCTCCCTACAGCCTTCTTATAAACACAAGGTTCATCTGGATTTTTGATGAAATCAAACTCTTTGATAACATCATCGAAACAGATGTTCCAACTCCGTGATGCCTGCTTTAACCCATATATGGATTTAAGCAATCTACATGCTTTCCCACTGCTCCCACTGTCAATGAAGCCCTCTGGCTGATCCATATAAACGCATTCTTCTAAATCTCCATTTAGAAATGTCGTTTTAACGTCCATCTGCCAGATTTTATAGTCGTAGTGAGCAGCAATAGCAAGTAGGATCCTTATGGATTTAAGCATGGCTACGGGAGAAAAAGTCTCGTCATAGTCCAAACCTGGTCTTTGATGAAAACCCTTCGCCATAAGTCTTGCCTTATAGGTCTTTACCTGCCCATCTACACCAATCTTTCTTTTAAAGATCCATTTGCACCCCACAGGTTTTACCCCAGGGGGTACAACGTCCAAAGTCTATACTTTGTTGGTGTACATAGACTCCATTTCGGATCTCATGGCATCCAGCCACTTCACAGAGTCTCCACTCATAACAGCTTGCTGAAAACCGGTAGGATCATCATCCTCCATGATGCAGTCTTCTCTGTCACCATCAATGAGGAAACCGTAGTACCTCTCAGGTGGGCGAGAAGTCCTACCAGATCTACGGAGTGGTCAAGGTTCCTCAGTTTCTATTGCAACAGCCGATTCAACCAAGTCGACATTTGTAGTTTGTGTTTCTAGAACCTCTTCTAGATCCACCACATTGCCATCAGTTTTACCTGTGAAAAACTCTTTTTCCAAGAATGTGGCATACTGAGAAACAAACACCTTTTGTTCCTCCTTGAGGTAGAATAGATATCCATAAGAATTCTTTGGATACCCTACAAAATTACACATGACCGATCGTGTCTCGAGTTTGTCCGGATTCTACTTCTTAACATAGGCCGGGCAACCCCAAATCTTAAATCTCTTAAGAGATGGTCTCTTCCCATGCCATATCTCATATGGCGTGGTAGACACGGTTTTGGTTGGGACCCTGTTCAGTAGAACGCTGCAGTCTCCAATGCATGCCCCCAAAATGAGACGGGTAACTCAGCATCACTCATCATGGATCAGACCATATCTAATAGGGTCCGATTCCTTCATTCGGACACACCGTTGTGCTGTGGTGTGTAAGGAGGAGTGAGCTGAGAGAGAATCCCATTCTCTTTTAGGAAGTTTGCAAACTCTGTACTGAGGTACTCCCCACCTCGATCTGATCGAAGCATTTTGATACTCAAGCCAGTTTGTTTTTCTACTTCGAGTTTATATTCAGTGAATTTCTCAAAAGCTTCGGATTTGTGCTTTAATAAAAATACATGACCGAATCTTGAGAAATCGTCAGTGAAAGTAATGAAGTATGAAAAACCGCCTCTAGCCTGTGTAGACATTGGCCCACATACATCACTATGTATGAGGCCTAGGAGCTCAGTAGCTCTTTCTCCGTGTCCGGTAAATGGAGTTTTGGTCATTTTACCCTTGATACAATACTGGCAAGTCGCATAAGATTTATATTCAAAAGGGTTTAGATATCCATCTTTGTGTAACTTGTTTAGTCTTGTTCGTTAATATGACCAAGTCTACAGTGCCAAAGAAAAGCTTCATTTATTTCTGAAAGTTTTCTTTTATTAGTGTGTTGTATGCTGAAAACTGTGTGTTGATTTAGGACATATCTCCCGTTATTAAGTGCACCATACCCAACCAACATTTGATTCAGGTGAATGTTCATAACATTGTTCTGCAATACAAAATTATATCCTTCATTGTCTAACAAAGAAACAGATATTATATTACAAAGCATGCTTGGTACAAAATAACATGGGTTCAAAACCAATATACACCCAGACGGCAACCCCAAATGATACTCTCCCACTGCTACTGTATGTACATTGGAACCATTTCCAACGCGGAGAGTATGGTCACCTGTTTTCAAAACCTTGCTATTTCTCAGCCTCTGCATGGAATTGCAAATGTGAGAACCTGAACCGGTATCTAATACCCAGGAAGCAGAGTTTATTGAAAAATGGTTTTCTGTCATAAACACACCTGAAGCGGAAGCATCCCCATGCTTCTTCTTGAGATTTAAGTACTCCGTGCAGTTGCACTTCCAATGTCCTGTTTTATGGCAATGAAAACATTCTCCTTTCCCCGATTCTCCAGCTTTGGACTTGTCCTTCCCCTTAACCTTTTTAACTCCGCCCCTAGGCTTGGTGGGCTTCTTCTTTATCTTTCCCTTAGCCTTAGCCTTTGGGCGAGAAGAGAAAGATTACCCAACACTCAAAACGGGAGTTTTCACTGATTTCAGTGTGCTCTCTGCACTCCTTAACATATTAAGGAGTTCGGGTAGTTCCTTCTCCATGTTGTGCATGTTGAAGTTAACTATAAATTGAGCAAAGGTGGAGGGGAGGGACTGCAGAATAATATCCGTATATTGTTCATTGTCCATCGTCCAACCAAGGTCCTCAAGCTCTTCTATGAGAGCTATCATCTTCAGAACATGGTCTCCTACTGGTGTGCCAGGGGCCATTCGCATCTGAAACAATTTCTTTGATGCTTCGTATCGTAATACGCGGGATTGCTCTCCATGCAACTTCTTTGTATGGAGGAATATGTCGTGAATGTCCATATTCTCGTGCTGCTTTTGATGTGTGTTGTCCATCGATGCAAGCGCGAGGCATTTGGCCGTGGCACAGTCAGCGTCCCATGTCTTGCGGACTTCAATATCCGCAACTGAGGATTTTGGACCTGGGACGGGCGGGGCTGGAGTCGTGAGGACATATGATACTTTATCATAAGTCAAGGCAATTTTCAGATTGCTCAGCCAGTCTTTATAATTGGTCCCATTCAGTTTATTTTTATCTAGTAGATACTTGAGTCCTGTCATTGGTATCTGCCATTAAGAGAGAGAAAATAATACACTCAGCGAAACCTCTTGCAAAGATCAGATTGGTTATTATCTTGTCTAATCGATGTCTCCCACTGCTTTAATCAAGTTTTTCTTTCAAACCTTAAAAAGAAAACTAGCCAGGATTAATTACAGTCTACAACTTCGCCAACCGTTCAGCCAGGACAGTGTCGGTACTTGAGGGAGGTTCCCCGTGCTTTCGCACGGACCTAATTAAAGTAAATCTCATTTTCCCAGAGGCGTAGCCCCGTTAACACCTTTCTAGACACCTAATGGGTTAGCTAATTGTAAACTACAAAACTCTCCTGGGAGCAACTATTGCCCACAGTGGGATCGGGATCCAACCATCATATGGAAGGTATGCAATCTCATTGCAAATCTCAACACTTGAAATTCCCGATGTGGTTTTTACCCCTAATACCTATGACCTTAACTATGGTCAACAAATCATAAGTACTAGTCAAGTTCTACCCGTCATTTCTTGATTAATTAGACCCACCCATATGACCCTTAACTATGGTCAACAAAATCATATGAATGTTCTAATTAATCTGCATCATATGCAGTGTAGGAAGACATCACTTAGCTACCGTACACTACGCCTTAACTATAGTCAACAAACTAGCACGAATACTAAGTACTCTACTTCCTAAAATGACGGAGGGTTGCGGATGATTTTTAAGAAAATCTTTAACGCTTTGAACTTGATATCGTCGTAGAATTAAATGGTTTTCAAAAGGAGTGGCTTGAGCTCCGCAGTTTTAAAATGTAGCTTTTTCATAAAGAGCCGAGTGGTTTTCGAATCCGATTCTACAACATCTTTTAGGTTTATTTTCTTTACATTAATCATATTAATGTAACCCTATCATTTAAGTCCTTAAGCCAATCACAGAAAAGAAACAAAAATACAACGTACGCTTATGCCATCCGCATTCGCCGCAATATTCCGTTATGCACCGTTAGGTTACTTAATTAACGGCATACCGGGACGGGACTAGCGCGGGTGTAAAACATAAGCAACATCTACTATATATCATATATATAATATATCATTCGTCTCAGATATCACATCACAGAATACAGGCAGCAGAAACACATAAATGATAATACAGGACATACTAGGACGTCCGTATTTAGTATTTAGCCAATCAATAGAAAATACGGATTGCACAGTCGCGATGAATAGCCAAGCCTACACCCCTAGACCCCTACGAGAGCGGCAAGCGACCCTACCAATTCTGGAGTTTAGGAGACCCGGTCTCGACCCCTCGAGATGGCCTCCCACTGAACCCCAGAACCCGGTCACTTGTGCTCCCCTCCTTGGGTCTATCCTAATGCGGAAAAGTAAATAATATACAACACTGGTGACATCAACCTCAACCCGGAAGTGCCCCAAATAAAAGAATATTACATTACATTTGAATTTTACATGAATGAAAAGAAAACTCTCATCTCACATAAAAAAAAACCCGGCTATTCAATCGCGACAATCCTACACATCATATCTCAGCAACACATAATATCATATATCATCAACGTAAGTAAGTATGCGTACCTCGATTGTCGTTGATGTATAGCAACGAAACCGGCGATATGCGACATACTACACTTACGGTCACAGAAAAGAAAGTGTAAAATTACAACATTTGGAATCAACAATCACTTTAGACATCGCAAATCCGAAATATCACATACTTCGCATTTCATGCCTAACTATATGAATTCCACATATTGTATCAAATTCCAGATAAATAGACGGTATTAAAATTTCCGATCGAATAATCAAATACCCAAGATTTCCTTAATAGCTCAACACTTGAGCGGAGTTCAAAAATCCCGGAACATGTCACAGTAGCAGCGGTCCAGCCGTAGAAGGATCAAGCCAACGCCTCACATGTGGCACGCCGTACTGCCCCAAACCCTAAGGTTTAGAGGCAGTTCAGACGGTCACATAATCGAGTTAAGGTTTGTGTTCTTCTAGAGGGTCCACCACGTTACTTGCACGTATTTCCGAAAGATTTAAACTCGAGGAAAAATTCAACACTTGAAAGTTTTTCATGCCGGGAAAAAGTGAGTTAATGATATCCGTTCGAACATTTTGATACTTTCTAAATTACCCGAAAACAGCACGAAATTAAATATTCCTATCGAATCAACGAGTCCAAAATAATCCCCAGAACACTCAACACTTGAGACAGATTAAAAATACCCAAAAATATGTATAAGCAGATATTAACATTACTGTATAAAAAGTAGGCCATATCTCTTCTGTATGGTCGCGGATCCGCGGCCCAAGCGAGGTATGGCCGCGGTTCCACGGCGGTATGTATGTATCATGGCGTCGTTTTTTACAGTATTGCTTAGATTTTCCTGCTGAATTTTTTAAGTATTTTTAATTCTGAAAAACATAGTTTTAAAAAAATGTACAGAGAAGAGTTAAAATGCGTATTTCGGGGTTCGATCGGAGTTTTAACTTCGCCTAAACGTCGCCTAAGGCTCTAGCTTCGCTCTGATACCATGAAGGGTTTCCTACAGCACCACTACAAGGGTTTGGAGGCAACACACATGCCATATTTCAAATTTAGATGGTGCTAAAGAAACAATCATAAGGATCGTGCTAGAAAAATTAGGGCAACTAAACTTTAACACAAACACAAGTAATAAAAACTAGGGTTTTGAGAGTACAACCTTTGTAGCTCCCTACGCAAGACTCCTTGGCTACTTGAAGGTTGGAAAAAAGTCTGCTTGAGATCCTCTAGGTCCACGACGATCCACCCGGAGTCCTCTTTGTCCAAGTTTGAAGCTTCACTAGATCAAGAGAAGAAATGGAAGCTAACACTCTACACTAATGAGCAAGACTAGTATAGAATGGTGTTGTGATTGGTTTTCTCACTTCAAAATCCTAACTTGGTAACTCTTTTGCTCACTTGAGAAAGCTAGAGAGCAAGAGAGAAAGGAGGAAGAAGATGATGGCTTACAAAACTCAAGATAATGATAAGCTTCTAAAATAAAAATGAGAAAAGAGAATATATATATTTTCTATCTCTCATTCTTAACCAAGGTTATAAAATATCTAGATATTTTAGTTTGGAACAAAAATGACCATAGAAATTAAATCATGGTTAAACAAAAGGGTTAATGAACGAATAAAATATTAAACCATGAAACAATTTCCATTTTCAATTTTCTTTTCCAAAAATAATATCCATATATTTTATAAAGGGTGTGAGTCTTATATTGCCACCATCCACTATATCAACAACCATGATAGAATGATGTATGCATGTATGTGTGCATGCACATCCATATGTGCATGAATAAGAATGAATGCATACATGCATGTATACAACAAAAAGACAAGAAAGGATTTCAAGTGAGAAACTAATGGTCAATGATAAATCAACACTTGATTTAGAAAACCGGTCATATCGCATACGACCCGACCAAAAGCAAACCGCCCGATTAATATGCGGTATCTCATACGCGTATTTTAACCGGGTCCATGTGCATATCGCATATGCGCACCACAACGTTTCGCCTGGATTAGGTAACTCCATTGTGGGACTCTAAGACTCGTCAATACGCTGGCAGTGAGTGATGATCATATCAAGCACCCCCAAGACGCAAGCGGTCAGCTAAACGTAACGGCCACCCGGGTATTGAGCGATCAGAAGAAAACAAGCGAACTTGTCACAACTCCCGTGGAGCCAACCGGCAACACTACCGTACAGTCCGGTCTCTTCGTCAGATATGCTGCATATCGAGTCTAGGGATGGTAACGTCGACCTCAATAACTCAATAAGTCGTGCCGATGAGTGGTCTATAACAGATCGAGAAACTACTGATAACACTTATTGGTAAATCTCAACAGCCCTGGTCAGGGACTTACTGATATAGCCAGTCGAGCACAGCACAGCATCAACTCCCAATACCGGGAGAGACGAAACCCCTCATATCGCTCATCGCCTTCGTGTGTCTCGGGACTGTACCTAACGGCCACCTGTTTGCATGACTCAGTAGAGCCGTGGTAGGGTGGTAATCAAAGTACAGTGGGAGAATACACAAGACTCTATGACGATCTCGGGTCTACAGACTAACCTGCACCAGTGTCACCTGAGAACTGCTATCCGACGATAGATATAATTCGATATAGGAGTTCTCGGTGAGTCCGTCCAGTGTACCCAGTCACCACTGAGCACCCGTATACGATCTCGATGTCAAACATCGATGAATGTGAGAACATCCATCGCCCATCATATGGGTCTAGTATCATATACGCTAGTCTACTCTGGTATATCGATGCCCCGTCTCGATACACCTACGATTAGGGACATTCCAGGATATGCTTATAAACTACAGATGTCCCACTAGTATGATCTCTATCATAATCACAGTAGTCAAGCCTATATCCTCAGGGCTTTATCAACATGTGTGAATGAATAAAAAGCATGATCAAATCAACATGTCAAATAAAGAAGAACCAGATAGCATACTATCATGTCGAGCAAGAATGTACACTGAGTATATATATATACATGTATAAATACATCCACTATCATATAATGGCCTCTAGGTCATACATATATCCAACAATAGGGAACCCAAAAGGTTTCAAGTCGAGATGCAAAGTGGTTTGCATATCGTCCAGGAAAAGGATACGAGAAAGATATGATTCAAGAATCACGATAACAAGGTGGCAGGACATGGTCCTAATCACGAGTATTCTAATTCGTGTATTGGGTCCAATACCCAACTACAAAAAGAATCAACTCGATTAACCTATATCCTATGGCTCTGATACCAAAAGAACCATGTTACGCCCCGCTTCCCAGAGTACGCTAAGATGGGCACGTGACATAGCCAACCATGCTACATATGCATAGGAAAAATCCCTCCACAGTCACATTACGGCTGTAGAGATATCAAGAACAGGAAAGTAAACTAAACTATCTAGTACATGTCCATGAGCCAGAATAAATGAATCAAGAAATAATATAGTATGCGGAAGCAAAAGATCAAATAAACACCTGGAAAGTAAGACTGGATACCAACAGGATCCTCACTGCACGGTCTGGCAGCAACAGTACTCCTAATCAGCCTGCAACAAAGGTAGAGGATCTGGGCCATGCAAAATCCAGACGTCAGAGCGTCATAACATCAAGCAATAACATAAACAGGGTAGCAAGACATGCAGGTATGTGTATGAACAGTAAAACAGATATAACGGTAATATAAGTGAGGACGGTGGGGTAATGTGTAGTGAGTGATCTAAACTGGTATATTGGGTTAACTACTCTCAGGTCTTTGAAATCAATTTGATGAATCATCGATGTAACTCAATAGTATCCCGTGCGTGCCCGGGATCACGGTGAAGATTCTCGGGCTGAAACCGAGACATGCCGCTAGGCACTAAAAGGAAAAGGGTAACGATGAATGATGAACACAGCATCATCCCAAGGCTGGCCTAGCCTCTAAAAGGTAGTGGGTAATGATGGAGGATGTCAGCAGCATCATCCCAAGGCTGGCCTAGCCTCTAAAACTGATCAGTAAAGGTAGCGAGCTGTCGAGTTACAAATCCGGTTTCATCATTGATTTCCCCATACCCCCAAGTTATGTGTGCTCAAGTCAGGTATTAAATAATCTGGAGCTAATGCCAACACAGGATCAGGCAGGTACAGGTTTGTCTGGATAGACAACAGGAAATGTCTGTAGGGACAACAGGTAAAGTTTGTTGGCATTAGTAACAAGATCAGGTAACAGGTAAAGCCATAGTACATCATGTCAAGTTAAGTAATGTATAGATATCATGTCATGTCAAGAATTGCACGGTACCATGTCGTGTCAAGTAGTAGGTGTACAAGTCATGTCAGGGTGCACAAAATGTCAAGTGGGTGCTCATAATCAAACTAAAATGAGCATGGGTACACAAAGCACGCATGGCGTACTAATGGAACAATAAAAATGGAACATTGTAATGTGATATGTAATCAGGTACAGATTAAGGCATATAGATGCAAAGTTATGATTAGGGTTAGGGTTATGGTTCCAATATTAAGTAAAATACACTTTAACAAATATGGATTGTTAAAATCTCGTTATTATGGGTTAAATGATCTAGGGATGCAATTATACATAAAATAGGTTAAATGGATGCAAACGGGTGTCCGATAGGGTAGAAACTATTGAAAGGTACTGTGGGCTATGCAGATCATTATTATGTGATTTAAATATGGACGTGGGTACATGATATTATAATCTAACATGCAGCAGGGTATATTTCAAGATCCAAATCTAAAATGATATATGGAATATCGACAAGGAAAAATGGAACATGTGGCGCTATATGTAATCTACAGGTTTACTATGCAATTAATAGTTATAAAATCATATAGATAGCATGTAGCAAGTTTTACTTGCCTTGACAGATCGCGATACGGGTATACGGAACGTCACACGTCGGCGGGAAAAGTCACAACGCGCGCACGGTACATGAAACGAATCTAAACAATGTACAAGGTGATCACACGGGTCAGGTTTGTTCGCTGGGTCGTCGGGATCGTCGACGTCGCGGCCAACTCCGGCGATCCTAGCATACATACCAACTGCACGGCCACGGCCAACACCAAGTGTAGAACCTTTGCCCTTAATTCTAGCATCTAATCGCTTGAACATGGAAGCATTTTTCAGCATATCTGGTATGACCATGAACCGAACCTTGCTGCCTCTGATGAAACATGCTCAAGTTGTGACACCTTCCCATCCTTAGGCAACGGATAGAACACGACAAGCATGGAGATGTGAACACGACCCAAGCAAGATCTTGGCTTGGATCGCAGCACTGGTGAGGTCTCGGCCAGGGAAAGGGACAACGGTGATGCGACAACTTGGATCAACGGTGATGAGAGGTGAACCGGCGACAGCTGCAGTGGTCTGAAGGGTACAGATTCTGGAGTTTGAAGGAGACGATGACAGCAACGCTCCCACTGCGGCCTCAAAGACGATGGTGGCGAGGTCGAGTGCTGGGTTTGGGTTGCTGCGGCAACGGTGAGTTTCGGCGGGTGCAGGCGATGGTGATGCTGTTGTGGTCGAGGATGAGGTGGCGCCGGTGATGGATAAGAGGGGTGCCGGTGATGAGGTGAATGGAGATGGTGGTTTTGTTTCGGGTGGCTAGGGCGGTGATGGGTTTTGGAAAAGAAAGGATCGAAGAGGATGCTGGTGGCGATGGTGGGTGCTCGAGGAAGAGAAAAGCGGCGGCAAAAAGGTGAAGACGAGGGAAGAAGCCGATGGAAGGAGATGGAGTCGAATTGCAGAGGAGGGAGGCGATGTGCGGTGGAGGTGATGGCGGTCGAGGTCGCAGGCATGGGTTGCGCGCGGGAAAGAAAAAAATGAAAAAGAGAAGAAGAAGAAGATGGGGACGTGAGCAAAAAAATATAGGGTTAAGGAAAAATTAATTATAATTATAGGAGAGAGAGAAAGAGAGAGAGTCACAAGAGAGGGAGAGAGAGAGAGAGTCAGGAGAGAGAGAGAGAGAGAGATAGTGGAGAGAGAGAGAGAGAGATCTGCTAACTAATTTTATTAAAAAAATATAAAATATATTTTGTTAGTTTGTTTCACAGTTTGAAATATTAGAATATAATATTATAATATTAGTCCGTTTTGAGATTTGGCAAAATATGAACTTACTCCAAAATATGCCCGGGTCGAGTTTAAAAATCCTGTTTTAAAATACGAAAAATATATGCGACTTCAAAATTTCAAAATGAATGCTCAGTTAAAGAAAAAGCGTACCCCCAAGAACGGATGCACGTACGTGCGCGTAGCCATCCTAACACGTCCGTTTCACTGAACGGGATGAGAACAAGATGTGCGAATGCTATCATGGGGTTAGGGGTATCATGCCGGTTATGAAATGCAATTTTAAATTATTTTCTGTGACCTAAAATGTTATATGATAAAAGATGCGATACCAGGTAAAATTCCAGCATGTACTAATCATGAGACGCACATGTCCATGCAACAAGTCGAGGTAATCTATAAATAAGAATCAAACAGGTTCAAGCAAGTGGGTCGAGTCGAATGCAATGTAAAGTGTAAAATACCATTCGCACCCACAATACGTTAAATCAAGAATATCACGAAAAAAGAAATACAAGAACTGGAATTGGTATAACTGAACTCGGGTGTTACATGTTCTTTGCTAAAACTTTAAAAACCTTAAACTTTGCAATTGAAACTCCATGCAAATCACTTGCAATTCCGCTCCACTAGGCATCCTATCCTACCACGATAGCAATGATTCCTAATCATGACCGGATTGCTAGTGGTTTGCCGAAGGCTAAAATCAAGAGATAACATCGGAAGGACAAGGGACAAGGAAAACGGATTTAGCGAAATGCCGCAAATACCGTATTTCAAGTTCCCTAATCCGCGTTGTTACCTATTGCTTTAGTGTCAATACCAAAGTTGGGGCTATAAGGAATCGGCAAATATCACCTTCATACAATCTAACCTATTACTACCCTTAACAAGTCCCTTTTCTTATACATATCCTTATTACGACATTTAGTTTAACCAACAAATCAAAACACGGTATTAACTCATTAAAACAAGCCTAAAAACTTACCATCTCCCTGCGGACGACCCGTATTCATCGCGGCTCGCTACACGTGACATCGTTTTGATTACGGTAATTTTAAAACTCTTTTTAAATACGACACGGTGAAAACTCTTTCAATCAGCCGTTCCCTGAACTGACATTCCAACTGGATACGAGCAGCTTAACTGGGATCACATGAGTTTGTACGAACTGTTGCGACATAAAGCAATATGATGCCCCAGTGTCGAAAAGCTTGAGTGCGGGTAGGGAGGGTATGAAGATTGTACCTAAGTCGCATGGGATATATTTAAGTATAACAAATATAAGATGGCTATGAATTGAAGGACTTGAAAGGAAATAGGGTAAGGATTTACCGGTGATAACCTGACCCGTAACTTTGGCCTCTTCGACCGACATAGTGAATGATTGGCGTCGCGACACTTTCCTCTATACATGGTTAAACACTCGGCGTTGGGGTTGAGCAGTCTGGATGCGGGGAGTTAGAGCTGGTAGAGCTAACCGGGTAGTAGGAGCTTGTATCGCCGATCTAGCTGGAGGGTTGTTAGGTCCTCGGTTTTGGGGGCATGCTTCGATGGAGTAAGTAGAAGACCCACAGATCAGGCACAAGTTGTTCGCCCTTCGACAGTTCTTCATAAGGTGCATTGTTCTTTTGTAGTAGATGCAAAAGTCTGGCATGTTGTTGGCGAACGAACCTCCTGGCCTCCGAGATGGTCCATTGAAGGCTGGCCTGGAAGAGGCCCCTCCTATGATCTGGTGCACAGGACGTTTCACACCGACAGTCTGCGGCCTGCCCTTCTTCTTCACAATCGCCTCATAGCGTCGGACGGCCTTCAAAGCAAGCTAATGGGTTGGAAAATCCCCCGCAATAAGTGCATCTTAGATTTCAGGGTCTAACCCTTGCTGGAATCGCCGTGCCCTAATCTCAACAGTAGGAATAAGGTGTGCGGCAAACCTGTTACAACCTGTGTTAGCAGTGTTGTGAATGAGATCAGAAAATTGAATTTGAGACTATATCTTACCTGCCGAGCATAGTAAACTCAGCATCATATTCATCCACTGACTTGACCCACATCAAGCCTTGCTGTAAATGGATGAATTGCCACTCCATGTCGAAGCGGGCAATCTCTGAGAAGTACTTGGCATCGAACAGGTCTCGGAAATGCTCTCCATTCTATCGGTTGCGCGAGACAGCTCTCCTCAGCTTTCCACCAAACTCTGGCGTTATCGGTCAGTTGCAACTTAGCAACTCTCACCCAGGCTATATCTGGCACTTGAACTGCTACCAGATCATTCTCGATCACTTGAGCCCATTTTTCTGCCTCAAGCGGACTCTCCTTACAAAAGAAGTTCTTTGGGTGCAGTGCCCGAAACTACTTAACTCCGGGTGCTTTGGCTTCGGGGTGGTGCATAAGGATAGCAATCTGCTGTTGCTGACCCTCCAATAGGCTTTTGATAGCCTCAAGAAGTATCGTTTTCTCATTGATAGGAGCTGCAACGGTAGATAGTGGTGGTAGTGTAGGCGGTAGAGTATTGCCATTGACGTTTGTCCTGGTATTGTTCGGAGAGTTCATCACCTTGATATAAAAGATAGGTTAGGATAGATTCAAGAAATTTGAAATGCAAGGAATGTAAATGTTTGTTGAATTCATTAATTCTTATGTTATATTGTTTACGAATTCATGAAAAACTGACCTACATGGGCCATCAATAAAACATGTCACGCCCCGCTTCCCAGTAGACGGAAATGATGACGTGATAAGCCTGCGGCATATTTATTCAGAGAAGGTCATTCCCTAAATAAATATACTAAGCGTATTGAAATAATAATACACAATGCAAGAATAAATGGAGACTGTAAAATTTTCAACAAATATCTTTATTTACATTCAACTTCAAATATTTACATGTACATGAGTTTCAGCTGGAAAGTAAATACAATAAAAGAAGATGCCTAAACATGTAGCATACATAAGCTGGAAAAAATGAAGATAAGCTAGTCCTAAGTAGCAATTTGGTTGTAGTCCTCCTCTAAAGCCTCCACTTCCTCTGTCTCGACCGTATCTGACGAACATTCCAAGAAAACAAGGGTGGATGGAATGCCCGTCGGCGAACTAGCGCTCGGTAAGTCCTAAGGATAAAGTAAGAGTAAAAAGATAAGCGTAAAATATGTATAGGACGAGTAAAAGTATATGTTCATGGGTAAATATGTACTATAGGTCTCTATATGGTCACTATATTAACGTTAAGTTCCAAGTGTGAATATTAACGCGGCTGTAGAAGTATTCACGAGCTCAAGAGTGGGGCCCCAGGAGTAAGGAAACACGGGCCCATTTCATGTGTTAGCATCGGGGGTCTAGGCTGTGGATGATTCGACCCGACTGATATTCGAGTAAAATAAAAAAGAGATTAATACGGGACTCCTGAAGCTCGGTTGGATTCACACAAGAAACTATCCCAAGCACCCCGAGTATAATATATATTATAATTATAAGATAGCCTTAGTTGATTTGATTGGTTGATTATAATATGATTTGATCGAAACCATAGATTGCAAAAGGTGAAATAATGAAGTGGAGTGAGTCGAGTAAGGTGCGAGTCATGCCAATTTCAATCTTGGGTCGAGTTATGTTAGTTCAAGTAGATTGAGTAAGATTTTTAATTAAAGTTTGGATTCGAGTTCAGGCTTAAGTTTAGATTCGGGTTTGGATTCAAGTTCGGATCCTTTTCATATGAATTGATTTAACTGTTAAGATCTTATGTTTGGGAGAAATCGACAACTGCTGCACATGGACGGCAGGATTTGTGTCTTTTTTCAAGACAATTGCCATTGATAACTCCGTTAAGTTATCTAACCTGAATAGGCAAGCACTCATTTTCTCCATCTCTCTGAGGCTCAAGAGAAATGATACCGCTTAAACATATATTAATCTAAAGTTCTTAAATATTGTTTGCATACCTCGAAGGGGTTTTATGAAAAATACTTTAATATAGTTTAGAAATAAATTTCGAGGGTGGTTTGTAATATTTAAGGTTTTCATGAACATGTATTTTAATTGTTATGGTATTTTAGCGCTAAAACCTAGCTTTTTGAAAGTTTATGGTACTTTTATGAAAACTACTACTTTTGGAAACTTATTGGTATTTTATTAAAAATTCTAATATTTCATTTTAAAAATATAGTTTCATAATTTGTTTTTATTGAAAATACGGATTCATAATTTTATATAATTTTTTTCAAAGCTTGTTTTGTTTAGAAAAATCGTATTTCTTAAAAACCATATTTTTATTTCATTTCGAGACTGAATACTCCATGAGGAGTTCTGCATCTCGCTCGACTTGTTGGAGATAGTGCCCTCAAAGTCAATTATTGGATCGCAGGTACGTGATTGCAATGATTGAGGCAGGACCTATACCGATATGACAGTCTTGCTCGAGATGATAGCATGCTATCTGGTTTGTCTTTATCATCGTATACATGTTTTAGTTCGCTGTTGCATATTGATAGAGCCCATAGGATTCTTGCTTGACTACCAGCAGTATGATGGCGATCATATACGTGGGAGCTGGGGTCTGTAAGCACATCCTTAAACGTGTCCCTAGTCGTGGGAGTTTCGAGACAGGGCATCGATACTCCAGAGTAGACTAGTGTATACAGTCGAGACCCCGACAAGGGGCGATGGCCGGTCTCACAAGCCATTGGTGTCAGTTGGATCACCTAAGATGTATACAGGTGCTCATTGGGTTATGAGTACACCGGACAGGACTCGCCGGGAACATGCTAGTTGGTATTATACATATCGTCAGATAGCAGTTCCCTGGTGACATGTGTACAGGTTAGTTTGTCGATCTAAGATCGCCATTTGTCTCGTGTGATTTCCCACTGTGCTTTGATTCCTACCCTACCACGCTCAAAGGAGTTGTGCAAACAGGTATTTTTTGGGTACATTCCCGAGCCACATGGAGGCAGTGAGCGGATCGTCGGGGATTCGTCTCTCCCAGTATTGGGGGTTGATGTCGCGCGGTGCACGGGTGGCCATCACTAGAAATCTTTGGCCAAGATAGTGGAGAATTACTGATTTGGATCAGTAGTTTCTCAGGTGGTGATGGGCTTCATACCGACACGAATTATCGCGTTATTAGGGGTCTGACTTTACCCACCCCCCTAGACTCGATATGCGATACTCTTTAGATGAACGGACCGGACTGTATGTATATTGTCACTGTTAGGCTCAGTAGAGTTTATGGATGAGTTCGCTCGTCAGCTTCCCTTCCAATCAATACATAGGCAAACCGTTACGTACAGCTTGTACCTCTGACATGCTAGAGGTTATACCCAGTGCCAGTGTGTTGATGAGTCATTAGAGTCCCCCACAGACACTTTCCCAAGTTCGGGCGAAACGTTGTAGAGGCCGTATGGTTTTATGGCAGGGTTCAGAAAATGCACGTGCGTTTTCGCACGTGTCATTTTTCGGGAAGATAATACTGGTCAGCTTTGGTTTAAGCCGGATCCGAGTATTATACTGTGTAGATATAATATTTTTGTCTCAGATGCATTTGTATTCGGTCGTAATACAAATGCGGGTATTTTTATACTGATACGGGGTTATCCTGAAATTCGTTTCAGGATCACTTTTGGAAGTTGCCAGTTTCCAGTTTTCTATCGGCCGTATTTAACATTCGGTTAAATACGGATTTATCTTTTCTTTGGATGGGTGTGGAAGGTTCTAGAAGTTTTTAGAAGAGGTGACTAGGATGGTGAGGTGGCTTAGTGCATTAATGGAGCATTTAATGTTTTGGTGACTAAGGGTGTTGATTCATTAGTTCTTAAATGAGTTCATACTAGGTGTTTTTATGACTCACCCTCTTCATTATTGTTATGGTGACCCTCCCCTCTCCTACACTCACCTCCCCCCTTCTACTTATATGGCCGGCCATCCCTTGGTGGAGACATATGGTTGTTGATTGAAAAAGATATAAGTTTTGGTGCATAGAAATTAGATGTGATCCATATCTCATTCCCATTCGATCCAAAAGGCAACTTCATTAACCGTTCGTCCATAGCCTTGGACGTAACGAGACAAAGTGTTCTACTCATTCTCTACATAATCTTGGTCGTCTCTTTTAGCAAACTTGACGACCGAGTTGCCTCGGTTTCAGAGGCGGGAGCCCGTTTAAAGATCCGTCGATGTGGTGCCACCTAGACGACGAGACGGGAGATCCAGAAGATCGGAGCAGCCGCAACAAAGCGTGGGATGATGGTTGAAGACCGAAGGACTCGGATCGTTCGGTATAACTCTTATACCCACTTTGTAGTTTGTTAGTTTAGCTTTAATGGCATATCCGGGTTATAGTACGCGATAGCGCCAGTTGTAAAAAGTTTTTGTTCCGCATTTGGCGTCTGTTAGACGGCCGGGGCGCTACCGTGGACTTACAGTGGTATCAGAGAATCACCATTAAGCTATACTAACTTGTGCTAACGCGTTTAAAAGATCGATCGAATGGAATTTCCGAAATCGCAATTTTCTGCACATATGTTTCTGTCGATTTTTTAAAGGGCCTAAAAATAATTTTGCATATCACAGAAAAGCATGCAGGGTTTTCTAAGAATTATGGGAAAATTTGGACACGTGATCCCACTTAACCACCGCGGATCCGCGGTCAAACCTAGGGTTTGACCGTGGAACCGCGGCGACTTTGTGGGAACAGTGCTCCAATTTTTCTAGAGAGCTTCTAATAGGAAATTGTGGTTTTTAGGTACTATTCTTTTGGGCCCAGTTTTTGTTACTGTACAGCAGATGTACGTGGGGCCCACTTCGGGAAATTTTATCGATCGAAATTTTAAACTTATTAGTATGCAGTATTTACATTATATCTCCGACCGGGAATGTCATTTGATCAGTAAACCGCGTCTGATTGCTATAGTTCTTTTAGACGGGTTTGCGAACGTGACATTCGCGTTGATGTTCTATGTTGTGCTGTATTGTTGCAGATATGTCGTGGTGGATAGCAGGGTGCAATGATAGTGCAGTTTGGGTTTATTTGTACATTTGATATTGCGGGACGAGCGTCCAACATGTGGACTGCCGTTACTGCCTGTTGTATAATATTCTTTTGGGGCACGACCGGGTTGAGGTCGATGTACCCGTTGTACATATTTTTATTTCTGTACTAGGTTTACCCCGCGACGGAGTGCACGGATAGCCGGGTTCTGGAGGGCAACGGGTCCGTATCTCTTGGCTTTGAAAGGCAGAGAGACCTCACTCTAGAATTGGCAGACTATTCGCGGCACACGTAGGGGGTACAGGTTGACCCAAGGAGGGGTGCTCAATTTACCGGATTCCGTGAAGTGCCGGGTGTTCCATTCACTATGCTATGGGGGACTACCTCGCTTCAGGTTTTGGCGGGTAACTTGCCGCACCCGTAGGGGTCTAGGTTTCATTGCACAGGCTATCCATACGACCAGGGGAACGTCGGGTTTCAGCAGCGGCTCTGTAAAACCCGGGGATTCCAGATTATCTGTATTGTTCTGTGATGCTTATTACTTTTCTGTAATGTTGCATATTATCACGCCTGGAGCGATTATTGTATATTGGTATATATACTATTAGATGTTGTATATGTTTTACACCCGCGCTAGTCCAGCCCCCGCTCTATCGTTAGTTAAGTAACCTAACGGGTGATGACGGGACCCAGTGGCGAATGCGGATGGCATATACGTACATTTTATTTTCGTTCTTTTCTGGTGTGATTGATTGATGGGACTGCGTTGATTCTTATCAATGCAAGATAAAACAAACCTATATTTGATGTTGTTAGAACAAATTTTTAAAGGTGTTATTACAAAGATGTTTCCTTTTGTTTTGCATAGCGGTATTCAGTTAGAATATCCTGCACCTCATTCGACTAGGCAAGGGCCGAGATCCCTTCACCGGGAGTGACCCCTTGGGCAGAAGTTTATGTCAGGGTAATAACTTCACTATAGTCGATTACAAATTGCTTTGCATCGCAGTATTCAGTTGGAATATCCTGCACCTCATTCCACGAGGAAAGAGCCGAGATCCCTTCACCGAGAGTGACCTCTTTAGCAAAAGGTTTTCGCCACTATATTTTTATAAAAAGCTATCTGGTTCCTTCAACGAGATCAAGTTCATTACGTTAAAGATTTTTCGCCAAAAACCAGCTGTAGCGCTCCGTCGTATCTTATGGATGGTCAGTAGTATTCAAGCTATGTTTGTTGGCCTTCGTCAAGGCATAGTGTTTGGTAGCTGCTGGGTATTCATTTGTTGCATAGATAGATGTGTTGGTTTGGGACAGTCTTATAGCCTTGTTGGCCTTCGTCAAGGGCTTGTACGGGTGGGTTCAAATTGACCTGGACAATGACGGATAGAACTTGACATGTGACTTATGATTTGTTGGCCTTCGTCAAGGTCATAAGAGCATGAGGCAAAAATTACATCGGGAGTTTCAAATATACAGGAAACTTGCCAGGCATGCGCATACCTTCTGGAGTGTGATAACTTGAGTGGCTTCCATCAAGTTATTATGCGATGATAGTTGGATCCCGATTCTCACTGATGAGTTGATTTACTCTTCGGGTGATCCCGACTAATTCTTCTTTCAGGTTTAGAGGAGAATTTAAGATTACAGTGGGAGGTTTCCTGATTAGATAAAAATATAACCATTCTAATCTAGGGTAGAGTGCACGCAGAGTGTTTCTTTTCTCTCTCTCTCTTTGGCAGCGACCTTTGACCGACCCTAGACTATGACTCGGTGACCAAGTTGACCGAACCTTCTTAAAATACTGGCTTTTGGATTGTCTATAGTTGCATAAGTCATTACCGCTCCTTCTTTTACCCTTTGTATTTCTCAGAACACCCCGTATTACTACGGACATCCACTTCCATTGGATAGATCCATCGTATGGTTATATACAAACTCGAAGGTACTACTTCGAGGATGGATTCAGGTTCAGGAGAAATAGAATTGATTTATTCAGTTGTCTTTTATTATCACCTTCTCTCAGGTTGCGAGGGCTCCTTAGTTTAGGAGAGTACACCTATTACGCTTATTGGACAGTCTTATTCCAAACCATAGGCAGGTGCCGAAAGGTAGGGAATGAAGAAAACCAATTAGCCTAAGTAGGGTGTACAGAAGGTAATATGTAAAGACAATATAAAGCGATTAGAAAGAGGGCAAAGTAAATGCGACTGTTATCATTCACAACCAAACCGCGTACTTTATCGCCACTCCTATTTCACCTTTGCTTTTTCCCAGTTCGGGAAAAATAGAATAAGGTATTATTCAGTTGTCTTTTATCATCACCTTCTCTCAAGATACGAGTACTCCTTGGTTTAGGAGAGTACACCTATTATGCTTACTGGATAGTCTTCTTCCAAACCATAGGCTGGTGCCGAACGGTAGGGAAGGAAGAAAACCACTTAGCCTAACGATGGTGTACAGAAGGTAATAAATAAAGACAAATAAAGGGATTTGGAGAGATGGCAAAGAAATATACAGTTAAAGCCATGAATTAGATTATGGAAGAGGCATTACTAGGAATACCAGGATACCCCTACGAAACATTTTCATGTTTCAGTCACACTGTGTATTGTTAAAGGAAAACTGATTTCCCGATTAGATACTTACTCCAAGGTATGTATTTACCAGGTTACATTCTCATATCTGTATGGATTTTTACAGATGATGAGTGGGAGTAAGTTATTGGGAATTAGGAGATCATCCTCATTATATCGGAATTCGTTCTAATTGGTGATATTTGAGGAAGTCACCTGGGTACAGTTTTCAACCTACGACGCACAGGTTGTGAGTTATTCAACTCAGCGGACTTATACAGAGTATTGTATGTTGTCCAGTGTCCATCAGGACAAAGGGATTGGTCCGAGTACTATGTTCTGTTTACTTATGACTTCTCTAGTTTTTGGACAAGTATTTCGTAGAAATACAATGTCTAAGTTTTGAGAAGTTGTGGGTACAAGAATAAAGTAGAGAACCGGGTATCACAAGTATCGGGATTCTTCAAAGAGATCGAAGATGTAGATACTTATGATTGGTATTCAGATGATAGTAATGGTTTTGAGAAACTTGTTTCTCTTTCAGGGTACTCATAATTGGATGCATTCCTAAGTTGAATAATGTTGATTAGCCTCTCTCCATTAAGTCGATATGCACTGGAGACAGTTGCATGATTAGAATCTGGTTCCAATTAAATAAGTGCCAAAGTTTCTATATTGGATATAGAATGCTTCAGATCTTAACGATGTTAAGGTAAGGGGAGTTGTCCAGCTAATAGTTAAAACCAGACACTGGATAACTCAAGGCACGTTTCTGTAATGGCAGTTTGTGGGTTGACCCTGGTTTTGACGAGGGTTGACATTTCTACCATCTGGAAGATCAATAGTGATATTGTTCTAGACTCGCCACAGTTTTAGTAAAATGGATTTTCTCAGAAAACAGTAGTGGGAGTATGGTAGAACTGGAAGTGATTCCAGAACCGCAAACGATTATGGAAAATTTAATAGGACCTATATATTCAATCAGGTTTGACATTCCAATAGCCACTCCGCAGATATGGTGGGTAACCTCAGACACCCGAAAGGTACTACGGTAGCCGCAAGGACGGTGACAGGGAGGTTCTTGTTTATCCAGACTTGACACTACTGTTGTTCCAGGTTATGAGACCCGGCAGGAGGATAAGTATAGCATCGTTCTAAACTAGTTTTAGAAGTCCACGCATATATTATTCTGCCAGAGGGTTGTCGTAGTCAGTGGGAGCAGCGGAAGCATAGTGGGCAAGAAGCTTATTTCTATTTATAGGCTTGAGCAGATATAGCGAAGATAAGATCATCTAATTTTTGATGTGACGGTCATAGGTTTGACTTCATCAGAATAGGGGATGGATCTGTTAAGAATGTAGTAGGGTGTGATGTCCTGGTATTTGGATGACATATACAGAGTAAGAAGTAAAATTCCTGTACTACGATCGGTTCTACTGTGGTCGTCACACAGTTGTTTCTTCACAAAAGACATGGATATAATATCAGACATTCTGGTTACTAGATTTATGGTTTTAGATCTAGATTTGGGTAGTTTCTCAATGTGGGTACTTTGACAGTATTCTAATAGTATTTTAGAACAAATGACTCCTAGCATGGTGGTGTACCTACAGATGATGGAGTCACCCTCTCTAAAGGTGTCTTGCAGACTAAAGGGGGGAGGGATGTGCATGATTGGCAGATCACTTGCTTAGGCAATTGAGTCAATCGTAAGTTGTCAAGTACCACACCAGATGTTGTTTTTGCACTAGATGCGATAAGTTTATATTAATCCAATCCTGGAGAAACATAAGGAAGCAGTTTTAGAACATAAGTGTATGTTCTGCGGTTTTGATGACGGCGGCCTCTTTCGGGAGACGGTTATCATTCCAGGCTTCAAAGGTGACATGGATGACAGAGTGATTGTCAGAGTTATAGTTTTCCCTCTGACGAGGGACAGTATTATGGACAGGTGGTCCAAGAGGATACTGTGGGAGGCATGGTGCTGGATACTGATTAGGTTCAGTGATCGATACAGTCTAAGAAGTTTGGATTTGGAGTTCATTTATGAACTAGGTCCCATCAGATATTCAGACATATTCTAAGACAGGTATTACTCGATTCGGGAGATGGCTTTCTCCGCGAACTTGAGATTAAGAGAGACATAGAATGAAACATCATGGCGGATCCACTCACTGAGGCTATTTCTCAAACACAAGAGTTTTACAAACTAGCTTTGTGAAACTGATTAGTAGAGGAGTTGGATGTTCGGTATCACACGGACTGTGAGTATGCGACATCGCAATAATTAGCCTTAAGTGCAAGTGGGAGATTGTTGGAGATAGTGCCCTCAAAGTCAATTATTGGATCGCAGGTACGTGATTGCAATGATTGAGGCAGGACCTATACCAATATGACAGTCTTGCTCGAGATGATAGCATGCTATCTGGTTTGTCTTTATCATCGTATACATGCTTTAGTTCGCTATTGCATATTGATAGAGCCTATAGGATTCTTGCTTGACTACCAGCAGTATGATGGCGATCATATACGTGGGAGCTGGGGTCTGTAAGCACGTCCTTAAACGTGTCCCTAGTCGTGGGAGTTTCGAGACAGGGCATCGATACTCCATAGTAGACTAGTGTATACAGTCGAGACCCCGACAAGGGGTGATGGCCGGTCTCACAAGCTATTGGTGTCAGTTGGATCACCTAAGATGTATACAGGTACTCATTGGGTTATGAGTACACCTGACAGGACTCGCCGGGAACATGCTAGTTGGTATTATACATATCGTCAGATAGCAGTTCCCTGGTGACATGTGTACTGTTAGTTTGTCGACCTGAGATCGTCATTTGTCTCGTGTGAGTTCCTACTGTGCTTTGATTCCTACCCTGCCACGCTCAAAGGAGTTGTGCAAACAGGTATTTTTTGGGTACAGTCCCGAGCCACATGGAGGCAGTGAGCGGATCGTCGGGGATTCGTCTCTCCCGGTATTGGGGGTTGATGTCGCGCGGTGCACGGGTGGCCATCACTAGAAATCCTTGGCCAAGGTAGTGGAGAATTACTGATTTGGATCAGTAGTTTCTCAGGTGGTGATGGGCTTCATACCGACACGAATTATCGCGTTATTAGGGGTCTGACTTTATCCACCCCCCTAGACTCGATATGCGATACTCTTTAGACGAACGGACCGGACTGTATATATATTGTCACTGTTAGGCTCGGTAGGGTTTATGGATGAGTTCGCTCGTCAGCTTCCCTTCCAATCAATACATAGGCAAACCGTTACGTACAGCTTGTACCTCTGACGTGCTAGAGGTTATACCCAGTGCCAGTGTGTTGATTAGTCATTAGAGTCCACCACAGACACTTTCCCAAGTTCGGACGAAACGTTGTAGAGGCCGTATGGTTTTATGGCAGGGTTCGGAAAATGCACGTGCGTTTTCGCACGTGTCATTTTTCGGGAAGATAATACTGGTCAGCTTTGGTTTAAGCCGGATCCGAGTATTATACTGTGTAGATATAATATCTTTGTCTCAGATGCATTTGTATTCGGTCGTAATACAAATACGGGTATGTTTATACTGATACGGGGTTATCCTGAAATTCGTTTCAGGATCATTTTTGGAAGTTGCCAGTTTCCAGTTTTCTATCGGCCGTATTTAACATTTGGTTAAATACGGATTTATCTTTTCTTTGGATGGGTGTGGAAGGTTCTAGAAGTTTCTAGAAGAGGTGACTAGGGTGGTGAGATGGCTTAGTGCATTAATGGAGCATTTAATGTTTTGGTGACTAAGGGTGTTGATTCATTAGTTCTTAAATGAGTTCATACTAGGTGTTTTTATGACTCACCCTCTTCATTATTGTTATGGTGACCCTCCCCTCTCCTACACTCACCTCCCCCCTTCTACTTATATGGCCGGCCATCCCTTGGTGGAGACATATGGTTGTTGATTGAAAAAGATATAAGTTTTGGTGCATAGAAATTAGATGTGATCCATATCTCATTCCCATTCGATCCAAAAGGCAACTTCATTAACCGTTCGTCCATAGCCTTGGACGTAACGAGACAAAGTATTCTACTCATTCTCTATATCATCTTGGTCGTCTCTTTTAGCAAACTTGGCGACCGAGTTGCCTCGGTTTCAGAGGCAGGAGCCCGTTTAAAGATCTGTCGACGTGGTGCCACCTGGACGACGAGACTGGAGATCCAGAAGATCGGAGTAGCCGCAACAAAGCGTGGGATGATGGTTGAAGACCGAAGGACTCGGATCGTTCGGTATAACTCTTCTACCCACTTTGTAGTTTGTTAGTTTTGCTTTAATGGCAGATCCGGGTTATAGTATGCGATAGCGCCAGTTGTAAAAAGTTTTTGTTCCGCATTTGGCGTCTGTTAGACAGCCGGGGCGCTACCGTGGACTTACACGACTATCCTAATGATGTGTGATAATCCGCACCATCCATTAGCGGGTCCCCTAACAAGGATTGCAGAGGCACAATTGCCAAGGATTTAAAATATCGATTAAAAGAAACCCGATTTGAGAAAATGTGGTATTTTAATTTAAAACCCATTCTTTAAATAAACCTTATGTTTAGAATCTCGTGCTATGAAACCATAGTATGCTTGTAGGGTAGAACGTTACCCCGTGAATAATCTAAAAGTATCTACTCTAGTTATTGAATTTACATTTATATTAAAGTTCATGGTATTTTTATGAAAACTTCGTTTTATGATTATTTCACATGGAAAATTTTATTAAACTAAAAGCTAAATTATTGTAAATAAGGTTAAGAGTGGTGTTAGGATGTTGGTTTGACCTATTTTGTTTATAAAATGAAGTACAAATGTTAAAAATAACATTATATCGGAGTTAACTCCACTTTGTCGATGTGTTTCTAGAAAACCATTTGAGATGAATGAAATAAAGAGAGAAGGGAAACTTACGGGTTTAGCTTATTAACAAGGGAGAGTGGAAACCTTCGCGGGTCGTGGTCTCGTTAGAGATGCTCCGGTCATCGAGCTTGGCTTGCTACTCCACTTGGGTGCTTAACTTTACTTGGTACTTAGAGAGTTTGAGAGAATTTTTTGATAGAAATTTCAGAATGGTAGAGAGTTAGGGGATGGGGTGGTATTTATAGTGAAATTTGAGAGTGTGGGAATTAAAAAAGTGAATTAAAATAAATTAAAATGGTGTTAATGGGGGATTTGAAGAGTCTTTAGTCAATTGCAGAAAAATCAAACACTACAAGGGAGTAGTGGGGAGTCAAAGGGCGTGCCAGAATCTGTTGGCCGCCGAAAACCGGAAAGACAAACGTCTTGCCTGAATTTAGAGGCAGATACTATTTGGTTTTATCTGTCCACCTCTCCAAAGATACCAAGTGGATTTATGGCACCGTATATCGGAGGTTTAGACAGATGCGGCCATTGTAGCAGACTTCGTCAGATTCCCCCTCGTGTACGAGGGGTTTTTGATTATGGGGACGCTCTTCCCTGTAGGCGCAAACCCCTGCAGTTAATTACGCTACCGCATAGCGGTAACCACTTTCTCCTTCTCCAGATGGTCACTTCGTGTCATGTGTGTTTGTTTTATTTTTGGTTGCTCGTGGATTGTATACGGAGACTAATTTATGTTATCACCCGTAGGGCATGAATTAGTCCAAATCCGTATTTTCTTAGATTTGGGTTTGAATTTGTTTTAATGATCGTTAACCTCATTTGAGATTAAGATCAAATTAAATGCTTGTTAAGGATACATTAGTCTAATTTTAGACTAAGATCTACTTAATAAGATTTTGGGATCATTTAGATCCAACGAAAGAGTATTTGGACTTTATCGTTTTAGTTTAAGGGCGTTGCGGTCCATAAGTTTAAGAACGTCATAGTCCGTGAGTTTAAGGACGTCATAGTCCGTAGGATTTAGTTTAGGGACGTTGCGGTCCGTAAGTTTAAGGATATCATAGTCCATGAGTTTAAAGACATCATAGTCTGTAAGGTTTTTTCAGTTTAAGAACATCATAGTCCATGAAGTTTAGTTTAAGGACGTCACGGTCCGTTGTTAGTTTAAGGACGTTACGGTCCAGAGTTAATTTAAAGACATTACAGTCCATCATTAGTTTAAGAACGTTGTGGTCTATTGTTTAGATGTAATCATGGGTTTGGAAATGCACCAGATAGTTATTGGTCGTCGGGACCCACCACCTCTCTCAAGACGTTGAAGAATTACGACATGTATCAGAGGTGTGAAGAGATATACGCTTGAACCAAATGTCAGATTGAGAAGCAATATGATGAACATTATTGTAAATGCCATCTGAGATGATTAATTTTGGAAGACCTAAGCATAATTAGGGCTCGGTTAAAAACAAGGTTTTGGATTTGGGAGACTTAGTTAATTTGGGCTAAGGTTGGCCTATCATAGTGTTAAACACTAGCATATGTTCGGCATTCACGTGCTCCCACGTGAGGTCTTAAAGTATTGTTTAAGCACTGAAGATTTGAAGCGCTCACGTGGGGTCACGTGAGGCGCTTGAAGTAGTGTTAAACACTGAAGATTTGAAGCGCTCACGTGGGGTCACGTGAGGCGCTTGAAATAGTGTTAAACACTGAAAGTCTGAGGCGCTCACGTGAGGCGCCTGAGATTTGGCACAGCTTTTTTGGATTTGTTCCCTTTTTCTTTTCTGAGTGCTGAGCACTATTGGGTCATGTGGGATCACGTGAGGCATCCCCAAAGACTGAAAGATGCCTTTGTTTTATTCTCTTTAGAAAAGTGCTAAGCACTATTAAGGGGTCACGTGGGGTCACGTGAGGCGCCCTAAGAATGAAATCTGTCTTAAGCTTATTCCCCTTTTACAAAGGTTTGTTCAGGGGTCACGTGGGAGCACGTGATCTGCAATTATCATGTTTGGATGCTAATCTCCTTTTACGTGCATGGGGATCTTAAGTTTTCAAGTCCCTTATTTAATAAGAATTAAATTCTGTTATAGGGTTAAACCCTAGTTTTATTTAAAGGAATTAAATTCCTATATGTTCTGTTGTAAGAATTAAATTGTTTGGACTCAATTCTTCCCCTAAGTTTTGAATCTGCATAACAGATCTTCTCGATGAGAATTAAATTCTCAACTTGTGGGGAGATCTGCCTCTGCAGATCTTCAACCAGAGGAAAAACTAAGTTCTTTTTTAGAAGAGTTAAACTCTTGTGAAGGTGGAGAAAAGGTGAAAAGTTTTGTGTTTGGTTCCTTTCCTTATCTAGGGTTTCTTTTTTGGAGATCTTCTTCTCTTTGGAGAATTAAATTCTCTTTTCTTTTGGCTTACGAAGGGTTTTCTTTTTCTCTCTTTCTCTGTCTCTCTTTTCACTTGAAGTTTATGGGGGGTTCCTCTGTACAAGACTAGAAGTCTTGGGTCCTTTATATAGGGGAGGCTGATTTGTTGAATCAGTTAAGGAAATCTCTCGTTAAGAGATCTCTAATTGATTTAGGAATTTATCCCACCATTAGATTTTTGATCCAAGGGTTTCTGTTTTACAGAAGACATCTTTCTCGTTTTCAGCAAAATTGGGAAAATATTTTCCCATACAGAACTTATTCTGTATTTTGGTGATATTTAATCACCATTAGATCTTTGATCCAACGGTGCTCTGATTTACAGAGCACAATTTTTCTTGTTTGGAAAGATTTAAGGAAACATTTTCCAACTAGGGGTTTTGATTTCTCTTAATTTGAATTTAATTCTATCAGTTCAGAAGGTATAGGAGCCCATCACGTGTAGCACGTAACCCCACCAAATTAAGCCTACCAAAGAGCGTCACGTGCTATCACGTGAGTTTTTGCTCTGGCCAATTGTTTGCTTTATTCAGGCGCCTATATATTTTGTATATAGAGGTCACGTGTATGCACGTGAAGCCCAGTTTCAGCTTAGTTTTGTCAAGCGCGGCGCTTATTACGTGTGGGCACGTGATGCTCCATTTGGGGATATTTTCCCGTTGCTTTTATTTATTATTCATTTTTTATAAGGGAACAGGGACGCAAGGGTAAAGAATGGAGGCGATTAGGGCTACTTAGACCGTCGGTAGTGGCCAAAACGAGAATTTGGGCGGTTGGATTTACTCTATCTATTGCGAGATTCGTGCCACGTATTATATTCTGTTTTTACTCCTCATTGCGCATGTTTGATTTTTCTAAAACCTTTCGATTCTCCATGAATTGCACATGCAACTCTTGAGCTTCCGAGATTTTTTTTAAAAATCTTTAAAAAATTTGGAACTAATGAGATTCGAGCACACGGGTTATGTCACAGCAGTTTAGAAGCTTTATTAGTAAGCTACAAATTGCTTCTTATTTTTATTGAACAAAAATAACTTATAATTCTTACACAAGCTGAAGTACTCTTTTCTATACATTTAAACAAATAATTCTGTACAGTGGTTTCAGAGTCGTTACACTATCGAAAGTGGATTAGAGGACCTACCGAACCACTCTAAAAATCTCTTGTGCGTTGAGTTTGCTATTTCTTTATATCCCTCCTTTATTACTTGCCATTTATATTGTGCTCAATTGATCGCAAGTTTTCATTGATAGAAATTGCATGCTAGATTATCTTTGCTCTATATCCTCATTCTTGCTTGATTGTGCTCTTTATCTCTTACTATATGTTATAGTTCACAATTGTAGTTTACTTTGTATTATATTATCTTGTCTCATATTGTCTAAGCTTTACAATTAAGGGATTTGATTAGCAAGTGTACTGGTTAAAATTTTTAATTTGGGATAACAACATCAACATGGCTTGCATCCCCCTCATTTAAGTGCAATCTTCTCTACCGTTCCTCATCATTCCCTTTCACTAGCCAACCTTTGTTTTTCTCATTCTTCTTTTATCTGCCACTAACTCTAAAAGCATGAGGAATTCGCTTGCAATTTCTTAAAGTTTTTTAGTTAACATGCAATGATTGTTTGTTTTAAAGTTACTTCACAAATCATTCATTTTGTTCTGATTTCTTATTTATATTCGAGTCTTATTTTTAACTAAAGATGTCACCAAATTACGTTTCTAATTGAGAATAATGGAGGAAAGAGATACAAGTAGAGTTTTCTCGTTAGCTGGCACAAAAAAATTCACCCTCCACCATTTTTTCCAACGATCGGTATTCGTCATCATCATCTTTATCATCTAAGATGTTGATAAACCAAATTTCATGTGACTCTATCGCTTTTTCACTGTTGATTTAGTTGTGCAAATTTAACAGTTTACCGACAATAGAACTTTTTACATTGCTAAATCTACGGTGAAAAGGTGTTGGAATCATATGAAATTGGTGTATCCACATCTTAGATGATAAAGATGATGATGATGGATGCCGATTGTTGAATAAAATAGTGGATTGTGTAGTTATTTTACGCCAGCTAACGAAAAAGCCTCTCATAGCACCTCTTTCCTCCATTATTCTCTTTCTATTTACTCAAATTGTGCACTCACATCTTGTCCTCCAAACTTTCAAATTCATGTTCGGTTCCTTGATCCAAGGAATCTGTTATTTCAAAATGATTGGACCTGATCGAAATATGCATTAGGATCATTCGTTTCGATACCAACCCAAGTTTAATGTATTCGCTTCATCGCTGCAATTCCCAACTAAATGATGATGCTCTTTGTTCTATTCTTTTTTCAATTTTTGACAAATGAAGGCATGTGCCTCCCTAAATGAATAACTATTACTAATGAATGTTGAGCTGTTAAAAAAGCTCAAAACTTAGAGTTCCGCTAGAGGCTGGCTCGTTAAAAGTGTGAAATGTCTCTTCCACTGCACCATAACTCTGAAGTTATAACAAGGGTTGAGTGTTTTATATTCTAATATGTCCCGCAGGTCGAAGGCCTCTTGGGCCAAGGCCTGAGCTTTTGCGCAGCGGTATTTTTTTAAATAATCCGCATTTAAATAAGCACCCAGCGGGATTCAAACCTGGGTTGCTTTATATTTTATTTTAATATGTTTTCCACTGTACCAAAACTCCGAAATTATAATGAAGATTGAGGGCTGGTATTTCTAACATGCCCCCGCAGGTCGAAGGCCCTTTAGGCCGAGACCTGGGGTTTTGTGCAGCGGTATTTTCTTTTTAATTAATCCGCTTTTAAATGTGCACCCGACAAAATTCGAACCTGGGTTGTTTAGAACTTATCTTAATGTCTTTTTCACTGCACCAAAACACGGGTACTACATAACAAACTTGGGTGGGTGTGTCATGGGACCCCATGGGCTAGCCAGGGGTGCTCGGTTGTCGAAAAAAATATTGGTCTGAAACATTTTAAAATTCGTGCCACTGCATTCTAAATTTATGTCTTTTTAATAAGCTAAACAATGAAAAACAACTAAATAGAGTATAATCCTATTGGTAGGATTTACCTATCTTAAAACCCTTTGATTGTATTTGGAATGTGCATGCAATTATGAGAAGCTTTTATTTTTCGAATTAATCACATCATTATTAGCCCAACTCCCAAAACAAATCTTCTACTTAAAACATAGATAGGATTATTGTCTACCTCCAAATATAAGTATTGGACATGCTCAAAAGCTTAATCCAAATTTTATGTTAGAAGTCATCTAAATTGTGAGTGCATTTCCATTTATTAACTACTCAGTCCGTTTCAATTTATTTGTTCACTTTTGAACTTTTACAACTGTTAAGAAAATTTAGGATTCACACAAGTTAATGAAAGCATGAATACAGAAACTATATTTTAACCCTATTAAATATTCATACATCAGGGATAGCATGAGTATAATAGAGTGTTAGTGAATCAATTAGAAGTAGATTGATAATGCCAAATCTTTTCTTGATAATTTAAATGGATTAATATTTTGAAACAAAAAAAGATTTTCAAAAATGGACAAATAAATTAAGACGGAGCGAGTATATATATCTATCATCTTCCTTTGCCAACTTCTATATTAATTCTGAACCATTTCCTTATCTTCTTCTAATAAGCTGTTAGCTTGATGTTCTACTCTTGAAGCAGATTGGGATGTTTTGCTACAGCGGTATGATCCCATAACAAGTAGATACGCTTGACATATGAGTAACATATTTGTATGAGTCGCAATGGTCGGATTAGGTATTTATATCTCGTAAATTCTTTGGAATACACCAAACTTTGCTGTGCATCTTTCTCTCAAATTGCATTTCAATATGATTGTTGGCTTTACGGCATTGCAGGTGTCACGACAGGAAATGTCCAGTACTTGGCAAATGCAATCCATGAGGTCACAAAATCCACATGCGAGCGAAAAAAGGTTCGATGAATAGATGCAGTGATTGAAAAATCAATGATCATGAGGTTTTCCGAGCGCTTCATCCAAGTACAGGTGATGAGATATTTCATGGCTTCACATGAATCGCCCGCAGATTTTATGGTGGTAAATAAAATGTCCCTGCTTTCCTCTAATCTTTATCTTACATGTACGATAACGGAGGAAAGCATGTCAATTCATGTAAATTTTCAAATATACTGATAGCAGATTGATTACCAAGTTTTTTAATATTGGGACCTAAAAGAACGGAAAAAGTACCCGTGTTCTATTAAAAGAAAATTTTAACGAAACCACACAGAAGTTTGTTTTGTAGTTGCTATGGTTCCTAAATCAGGTATTGATTATTACAAGTCGTATTAACCTCATGTGAGATTTTAATCCGTAAAGTTATGGTATGAATTCTGTTAGTTGTGCTTCACTTCATAACTGTTGATATGTATAAATAGCTCATTCACTACTACAATAAGGGGTTGTCCCTACGGATAAAGGTATCCGTAGGAACAATAAAAGGTTGCCCCTACGGATTACTCCGTAGGTCCATATGGTTGCTCCTGCGGTGCCATACAAATTAATTTAAAAATAACAAAACGTAATTTGTTATTTGGCTTTACGGAGCCGCAAAAGAAAGACCTACGGTTAAATCTCTAGGGGCATATATATGAGTTATTAATAAAAAAATAAAGCACAGAGAAGTCCTCGTTCCAAAAAATTCGTCGCTCTCACTCTCCCGCACGCGCCTCTCGTCGCCACCTCCCGCGCCTCGTCGCCACCCGCCCTCCCTTGCACGCGTCGTCGTCCCCAATATCACCGTCGACTTCCTCGTTGACTTCCTCGTCGACTTCCTCGTCGCCACCGTCCGCGACTCGTCGCCGATTGCGTCATCGACCATCGCCGGTCTAGCAACATGTTAGTAAATTTCAAATTTTTACTTCTGATTATGCTTTTATTTCTGTTTTTGTTGATTATTGGGTTACTACTTGGGCTAGGGTTGTAAGTCCGCGGCGGCGCCCCGGCCGTTGATCCGACGCCGGAAACGCGGAAACAAAAACTTTGCAAACTAGCAAACCGGCACCACCGCGCACTTTTAACCCGGATCGGGCAATTAACCTAGCTACTAGCAAACTAAAATACGGGTAGAGAGTTATACCAAGCGATCCGTGTCTTTCGGTCTTCGTCTCCACTCCGATCTCCCGCGGAATCTCCGTCCGTCACCTCCTCGTCGGAAAGGGCACCACGTAGCCGGATTCGTTTACGGGCTCCCACCTCATAACCGAGGCAACTCGGGGGCGAAGTTGGCTAGCCGACGCGTCCAAAATTTGTTGTAGGCTAGTGTAGAGTCTTTGTCTCTTTAGGGTTTAGTTGCCATGGAGGATGGAGGAAGAGATTAAGAAAATTGGTGCTTTCAATTTTCTAGCAAGAAAAATGAGATGAAGAATGATGCCACCTCTACAAAAAAATTCTCTCTTTTTTCTCTAATGAAGTGGCCGGCCCCTCTCAAGTGGTGGGTGGTGAAAAAGAAAAGATTAATCAATAGAAGAAAAAGGAATGAATCAATTAGAAAAAGGTCACACCAATTTCCTTTTTCAATCCACTCACAAACCATCACCAAAAAGCAATGAATAAGACTAGAATAGAATCTCATGATGAAGAGGCTACAATTATGCAAGAAACCCCTCCACAAAATGTTATTTGCAAATGTGCAAATAACACCCTCCAACGGAAAGTCCGGCCGTGAAGGAATAAAAGAAAACCGGACGGAACGGAATACAAACTGGCAACTTCAGAAAACTGATCATGTAATAAATTACAGGAAAACCCCGCCACTGCATATACATGCCCGCATTTGTATTCCCACTGAACACAAATGCAAAGAGATAAAATCTACACTATCTGATACTAGGATCCGGCTTAAGCCAAAGCCGGCTAGTAAAACCCGTCCGATCACGATCCGTGCAATACCGCACGTATCCGATCGAACCCTGCCATATCTCCATACGGTCTCTACAGCGTTTCGCCCGAAAATTGAGTAACTGTGTGTGGTGGACTCTAAAGACTCGTCAATATTATGGCTATGGATTTAACCACTAGCACGTCAGAGGTATTAGCCATACGTGACAGGCCACCAGCTATTGACCAAAAGGGACGTCGATGAGCGAACTCATCCTGACACCCTACTGAGCCTGTCAGTGACAATATCCGTACAGTCCGGTCCGTTCGTCTATGAGCATCGCATGGTGGGCCTAGGGGGTTGGTAAAAGTCAGACCCCTAATAGCGGTACAAGTCGTGTCGGAGTGCAGCCCAGAACACCCTGAGATACTACTGGAATACCTACCAGCAAATCTCCTTCCTTGGCCAAGGACTTTTCATGTTCTGGCTCTCCTAGACATAGCGCGACCTCACCCCCAATACCGGGAGAGACGAACCCCTGCAGATCCGCTCACTGCCTCCATGTGGCTCGGGACTGTACCCAACTAAAACCTGTTTGCACGACTCCTTTGAGCCGTGGTAGGGTAGTAATCAAAGCACAGTGGGAACTCACATGAGACAAATGACGATCTCAGGTCGATGAACTAACATATACACATGTCACCAGGGAACTGGTATCTGACGTCAGGTATAATACCAACTAGCAGGCTCCCGGCGAGTCCTGTCCGGTGTACTCATAACTCAATGAGCACCTGTATACATCTTAGGTGAACCAACTGACACCGGTGGCTTGTGAGACCGGCCACCGCCCCTCGTCGGGGTCTCGACTGTATACACTAGTCTACTCTGGAGAATCGATGCCCTGTCTCGAAACTCCCACGACTAGGGACCTTTTAAGGATGTGCTTATAGACTCCAGCTCTCACTTATATGATCGCCCTCATACTACTGGTAGTCAAGCAAGAATTCTAGGGGCTCTATCAACGTGTAATAGCGACTCGTAAGGTCACCTAAAGCAGTACACGATGATAAAGATAAACCAGATAGCATACTATCATCTAGAGTAAGACTGTCCTACAGGCATAGGTCCTCCTCAATCATTGCAATCACGTGCCTGTGATCCAATAATTGACTCTGAGGGCACTATATCCAACAATCTCCCACTTGCACTCAAGGCTAATTATTGCGATGTCGCATACTCACAGCCCGTGTGATACCGAACACCCAACTCCTCTATTAGTCAGTCTCACAAAGCTTGTTTGCGAAACTATTGTGTTCGAGGAATAGCCTCAGTGAGTGGATCCGCTGTGATGTTTCTTTCTATGTCTCTCTATATCCCATGTTCGCGGAGAAAGCCATCTCCCGAAATGAGCAATACCTGTCTTAGAATGTCTGGATGTCTGATGGGACCTAACTCATAAATGAACTCCAAATCCAAACTTCTTAGACTGTATCGTCAACTGAACATAATCAGTATCCTGCGCCATCCTTCCCTCAGTATCCTCCTGGACCAGCTGTCCATAATACTGCCCCTCGTCAGAGGGAAAACTATAACTCTGACAGCCACTCTGTCATCCAGGTCATCTTGGAAGCCTGGAATGATAACCGTCTCCTAAAGGAAGCTGTCGTTATCATATCCCTAGAACATGCACTTATGTTCTAAATCTGCTTCCTAACGTTTCTCCAGGATTGGATTAACATCAACTTATTGCATCTACTGCAAGAACAACATCTGGTGTGGTACTTGACATCTCATGATTGACTCAATTGCCTAAGCAAGTGATCTGCCAATCATGCGTATCCCTCTCCTCTTTAGTCTGTAAGACACCTTTAGAGAGGGTGACTCCATCACCTGCAGGTATACTACCATGCCAGGAGCCGTCCATTCTAAATACTCATAGAATGCTGTCTAAGTACCCAGATTGGGAAACTACCCAAATTTAGATCTAAAGATCTAGTAACCAGAATGTCTGATATAATATCCAAGTCCTGTGTGGAGAAACCACTGTGTGACAACCAAAGTATAATTGATCGCAGTATAGGAATATCACTTCCTACTCTGTGTATGTCATCAAATACCAGGACATCACACCCTACTACCTTCTTAACAGATCCATCCCCTATTCTGATGAAGTCAAGCCTATGACTGTCACATCAGAAATAGATGATCTATCTCCGCTATATCTGCTTTAGTCTATAAATAGACATAAGCCAACTGTCCACCAATGCTTCCGCTGCTCCCACTGACTACGACAACCCTCTGGCAGAGTCATATAGACGTGCACTTCTAAAGCTAGTTTAGAACGGCGCTATACTCATCCTCCTGCTGGGTCTCACAGTCTGGAACAACAGCAATGGAAAGTTTGGATAAACAAGAACCTCCCTGTCACCGTCCTTGAGTATACCGGAGTACCTCTCGAGCGCCTGAGGTTACCCACCATATTTGCCGAGTGGCCAATGGAATGTCAAACCAGATTGAATCTTTAAGTTCTTATCAAATCTTCAGTAATCGTTTGCGGTTCTGGAATCACTTCCAGTTCTACCATACTCCCACTACTGTTTTCTGAAAAAAGATCCATTTTTTATTAAAACTGTGGCGAGTCAAGAACAATATCACTATTGATCTTCCAGATGGTAGAAAGTCAACCCTCGTCATAGCCCGGGTCAACCCACAAACAACCATTACTGAAACGTGCCTTGAGTTATCCGGAGTCTGGTTTTAAGCATAAGCCGGACAACTCCCCGTATCTTAACAATGTCAAGATATGAACTGTTCTATATCCAAGAAACAGAGGCACTGATTTAATTGAACCAGATTCAAATCATGCAGCTGTCTCCAGTGCATATCAACTAAATGGAAGAAGGCCGATCAGCGTTACTCAACTTAGGAGTACTTCCAATTATGAGTAACCTGAAAGAGAAGCAAGTTCTCTTAATCATTACTATCAACTGAATACCATACACAAGTATCTACATCTTCGATCACCTTGAAGAATCCCGATACTTGCAATATCTGGTTCTCTACTTTATTCTTATACCAATAACTTCTCAAAACTCTGACCCTGTGTTTCTACGAAACACCTGTCTAAGAACTAGAGAAGTCACAAGTAAACAAAATATAGTACGAGGACCAACCCCTCTGTCCTAATGGACACTGGACAACATACAATACTCTGTATAAGTCCCTTGAGTCAAATGACTCATTCACTGTGTGTCGTAGGTTGAAAACTGTACTTATGGTTAAGAAGAATTACACCGATGTTCAATGCTCCTTAGCTAACCATCCACTGATATAGGTAAATGTCATAGACATAATTTTAAAAAGGTATATCTCACTCTATAAAAACAGAAGTACAGATATATCAATTTGAAATTGGTGCATAACCGCGGATATTCAAAACCAAATATTTGCCGTCTGGCAAACAACCCAGGTGACTTCCTCAAATATCACCGATTACAACGAATCCCAATATAATGAGGATGATCACCCAATTCCCAATAACTTACTCCCACTCATCATCTGTAAAACCATACAGATGTGAGAATCATACCTGGTAAATACATACCCTAGAGTAAGTGTCTAATTAGGAAATCAGTTTTCTCTTAACAGTACACAGTGAAACTGAAATATTGAAATGTTTCGATGGGGTATCCGGGTATTCCTAGTAATGCCTCTTCCATTATCCAGATTCACAACTGTAACCGTATAATTCTTTGCCACTTCTCCAAATCCCTTTTTATGTCTTTAGTCATTACCTTCTGTACACCCCTTTAGGCCAAATGGTTTTCTTCCTTCCCTACCGTTCGGCACCAGCCTATGGTTTGGAAGAAGACTATCCAATAAGCATAATGGGTGTACTGTCCTAATCCTAGGAGCACTCGCAATGCGAGAGAAGGTGAAGATAAAAGACAACCGAATAAACCTTATTCCTATTTCTCCTGAACCAGGATCCATCCCCGAACTGGAACAAGTTCCTTTCGAGTTCGTATATAACCATATGATGGATTATCTAAACTTGGGATCTTCGTAGTGATACAGAGTGTCCTGGAGAAATACAAAGGTGATTTAGGATTGGCGAAGAAATACTTGGTTTGGTCGTGAATAGCAGTTGCAATTTACATTGCCCTCTTACTAATCCATTTCTTTGTCTTAACTTAATACCTTCTGTACACCATTTAGGCTAATTGGTTTTCTTCATTCCCTACCGGTCGGCACCTGCCTATGGTTTGGAAGAAGACTTATCCAATTTGCGTAATAGGTGTACTATCTCCTAAACCAAGGAGTACTCGCAACCTGAGAGAAGGTAAAATGAAAAGACAACTGAATAGTCCCATTCGTTTTCTCCAGAACCGGAAACCATCCTCGAATTCCTTCGAGTTCGTATATAACCATACGATGGTTTTGTCCAATGGAAGTGGACGTTCGTAGTAATACGGGGTGTCCTGGAGAAAAGGGTAAAAGCAGGAGTGGCAATGAGGTATGCAACTCTGACAATCCAAAAGCCAGTGTTAAAGAAGGTTCGGTCAACTTGGTCACTGAGTCATAGTCTAAGGTCGGGTCAATGGTCGCTGCCAAAGAGAGAAAGAAAAGAAACACTCAGCGTGCACTCTAACCTAGATCAGAATGGTTATCACTTTATCTAATCTGGAAACCTCCCACTGTAACGTCAAATTCTTCCCCAAACCTGAAAGAAGAATTAGCCGGGATCACCCGAGGAGTAAACCAACTCATCAGTGGGAATCGGGATCCAACTATCATCGCATGATAACGTGACGGAATCCGCTCACGTTATCACACTCCAGAAGGTATGCGCATATCTGGTAAGTTTCAGTTTCTTTAGAAACTCCCGATGTGGATTTTTGCCCCATGCTCTTATGACCTTGAGTTTGGCCAACATATCATAAGTCACATGTCAAGTTCTACCCGTCATTATCCAGATTAATTTGAACCCACCCGTACATACCCTTGACTTTGGCCAAAATAGTAGTACGACTGTCCCAAACCAACGCATCTATCTATGCAGCATATGAATACCCAATAACTACCAAACAGTGTGCCTTGACTTTGGCCAACATACACAGCTTGAATACTATTGACTATCCATATGAAACGACGGAGGGCTACGAATGGTTTCTGGCGAAAACCTTTAACGTAATGAACTTGATATCGTTGAAGGAACTGATAGCTTTATAAAAATATAGTAACGAAAACCTTTGCTAAAGATGTCACTCCCGGTGAAGGGATCTCGGCTCTTTCCCCGTAGGATGAGGTGTAGGATATTCCAACTGAATACCACGATGCAAAGCAAAAGTAATCGGCTATAGTGAAGTTATTGCCCTGACGCAAACTTTTTTCCAAGGGGTCACTCCCGGTGAAGGGATCTCGGCCCTTGCCTCGTCGACTGAAGAGCAGGATATTCCAACTGAATACCACTGTGCAAAACAAAAGAGAACGCCCTTGCAATAACAGCTTTTTGAAAAGTGTTCCAATAACATCAGAATAGGTTTGTTTATTTTGCATTGATCCGAATTAACGCAGTCCCATCAATTGATCACACCAATAAAGAACGAAAATAATGACGTACGTATATGCCATCCGCATTCGCCACTGGGTCCCGTCATCACCCGTTAGGTTGGCTAACTAACGACAGAGCGGGGACTGGACTAGCGCGGATGCAAAACATATACAACATCTACTAGTATATATATAATACATAATTTTTGCTCAAGGCGTGATAAAATGCAACATCACAGAAATGTACAGCATCGCAGAACAATACAGATATCTGGGATCCCTGGGTTTCCCAGAGCCGCTGAAACCCGACGTTTCCCTGGTCATGTGGATTGCCTGTGCAATGAGATCCTAGACCCCTACGGGCGCGGCAAGTTACCCGCCAAAACCTGAAGCGAGGCAGCCCCCTTCAGCAACGTGAATGGACCACCCAGACTTCAGGGAATCCGGTAACTTGGGCACCCCTCATGGGTCAATCCTATACCCCCTACGAGTGCGGCGAATAGCCCGCCAATTCTAGAGTAAAGACCCCTCCGTCTCAATGCCATGAGATGCGGGCCCGTTTCCCTCTAGAACCCGGCTATCCGTGCACCCCTCCGCGGGGTAATCCTAGTACAGAAAGTAAAATATACATACAACGGGTACATCGACCGCAACCTGGTCGTGCCCCAAAAGAATAATACAAACAGGCAGTGACGGCAGTCCACATGTCGGACGCTCGTCCCGTAATATCAAATGTACATATAAAACAAAACTGTACTAATATTACATCCAGGCTATCCCCCACGACCAATCCGCAACATCACAGCACAACACAGAACATCAACGTGGATGTCACGTTCGCAAATCCGTCTAAAAGGGCTATAGCAGTTAAACAGGATTTACCGATCAAGTGGCATTCACGGTCGCAGATATAATGTAAATACTGTGAACTAGCATGTTTAAAATATCCGATCGAACAAATTTTATCAAGTGGGCCCCAAGTATTACTGTAGCACTTACAGAAAACCTGGGCCCAAAAAGAATATCCCAAAACCCCTATTTTCAACTCAAGAGCTATCTGCAAAACTTTGGTCAAGTGATCAGTCAAAAGCGCGGCGGAACCGCGGCCCAAGCATGGGTTTGGCCGCGGTTCCGCGGCGGTATGGAGAGATCACTTGACCAATTTTTCACAGATTGCTTAGAATTCTCTGTACAATATTTTGAAACAACCTGAAAAATTTTGGAGCTGAAAAATTTTCGACAGAGAACATATGTACTAAAAATACAGTTTTTGGGATTTTGTTCGATCGAGTCTTTAAACATACTAGAGCAAGCTAGGCTAGGTTAATGGCGTGGCTCTGATACCAATGTAAGTCCGCGGCGGCGCCCCAGCCGTCGATCCGACGCCGGAAACGCGGAAACAAAAACTTTGCAAACTGGCAAACCGGCACCACCGCGCAGTTTTAACCCGGATCGGGCCATTAACCTACCTACTAGCAAACTAAAATACGGGTAGAGAGTTATACCAAGCGATCCGTGTCCTTCGGTCTTCGTCTCCACTCCGATCTCCCACGGAATCTCCGTCAGTCACCTCCTCGTCGGAAAGGGCACCACGTAACCGGATTCGTTTACGGGCTCCCACCTCATAACCGAGGCAACTCGGGGGCGAAGTTGGCTAGCCGACACGTCCAAAATTTGCTGTAGGCTAGTGTAGAGTCTTTGTCTCTTTGGGGTTTAGTTGCCATGGAGGATGGAGGAAGAGGTTAAGAAAATTGGTTCTTTCAATTTTCTAGCAAGAAAAATGAGATGAAGAATGATGCCACCTCTACAAAAAAATTCTCTCTTTTTTCTCTAATGAAGTGGCCGGCCCCTCTCAAGTGGTGGGTGGTGAAAAAGAAAAGATTAATCAATAGAAGAAAAAGGAATGAATCAATTAGAAAAAGGTCACACCAATTTCCTTTTTCAATCCACTCACAAACCATCACCAAAAAGCAATGAATAAGACTAGAATAGAATCTCATGATGAAGAGGCTACAATTATGCAAGAAACCCCTCCACAAAATGTTATTTGCAAATGTGCAAATAACACCCTCCAACGGAAAGTCCGGCCGTGAAGGATAAAAGAAAACCGGCCGGAACGGAATGCAAACTGGCAACTTCAGAAAACTGATCCTGTAATAAATTACAGGAAAACCCCGCTACTGCATATACATGCCCGCATTTGTATTCCCACTGAACACAAATGCAAAGAGATAAAATCTACACTATCTGATACTAGGATCCGGCTTAAACCAAAGCCGGCTAGTAAAACCCGTCCGATCACGATCCGTGCAATACCGCACGTATCCGATCGAACCCTACCATATCTCCATACGGCCTCTACAGCGTTTCGCCCGAAACTTGAGTAACTGTGTGTGGTGGACTCTAAAGACTCGTCAATACTATGGCTGTGGATTTAACCACTAGCACGTCAGAGGTATTAGCCATACGTGACGGGCCACCAGTTATTGACCAAAAGGGACGTCGATGAGCGAACTCATCCTGACACCCTACTGAGCCTGTCAGTGACAATATCTGTACAGTCCGGTCCGTTCGTCTATGAGCATCGCATGACGGGCCTAGGGGGTTGGTAAAAGTCAGACCCCCAATAGCGGTACAAGTCGTGTCGGAGTGCAGCCCAGAACACCCTGAGATACTACTGGAATACCTACCAGCAAATCTCCTTCCTTGGCCAAGGACTTTTCATGTTCTGGCTCTCCTAGACATAGCGCGACCTCACCCCCAATACCGGGAGAGACGAACCCCTGCAGATCCGCTCACTGCCTCCATGTGGCTCGGGACTGTACCCAACTAAAACCTGTTTGCACGACTCCTTTGAGCCGTGGTAGGGTAGTAATCAAAGCACAGTGGGAACTCACACGAGACAAATGACGATCTCAGGTCGATGAACTAACATATACACATGTCACCAGGGAACTGGTATCTGACGTCAGGTATAATACCAACTAGCAGGCTCCCGGTGAGTCATGTCCGGTGTACTCATAACCCAATGAGCACCTGTATACATCTTAGGTGAACCAACTGACACCAGTGGCTTGTGAGACTGGCCACCGCCCCTCGTCGGGGTCTCGACTGTATACACTAGTCTACTCTGGAGAATCGATGCCCTGTCTCGAAACTCCCACGACTAGGGACCTTTTAAGGATGTGCTTATAGACTCCAGCTCTCACTTATATGATCGCCCTCATACTGCTGGTAGTCAAGCAAGAATCCTAGGGGCTCTATCAACATATAATAGCGACTCGTAAGGTCACCTAAAATAGTACACGATGATAAAGATAAACCAGATAGCATACTATCATCTCGAGTAAGACTGTCCTACCGGCATAGGTCCTCCTCAATCATTGCAATTACGTGCCTGTGATCCAATAATTGACTCTGAGGGCACTATATCCAACAAGGGTTAGGGTTCAGGGTTCGGTTAGGGTTAGGGTTAGGGTTAGGGTTCAGTTTAGGGTAGGGTTAGGTTAGAGTTAGGGTTCGGTTCGGTTAGGGTTAGGCTTAAGGTTAATTAGTTAGGGTTAGGGTAAAGACTTGGGCTAAGGTTAGGGTTAGGGTTCAGTGTATGGCTAGGGTTAGAGTTAGGGTTTAGGGTTAGGGTTTGGTTCAGGTTTAGGGTTAGGGTTAGAGGCTAGGGTTAATTTAGGTTAATTAGAGGCTATGGTTAATTTGGGTTAATTAGTGATAATTTGAAAGGGTTAGGGTGTTGATTAGGATTAATTTGGGTTATTTGTGTTAAGTTTGGGTTAATTAGGGATAATTTGTGTTAGGGTAACGACTATGGTTAATTGTGGTTAATTAGATTAATTTGGATTATTTAGGGTCAGGGTTTAGGGTGCACTAGTTCATTCAGTAGGATACTCGATGATAATGTAAACATACAAATTTACCGTAAACGCAAGAAAAATTTACCCTAAACTAAAAACTTCGAACCCTTAATAATGAAACGTAAACGTAAAACCTATTCAAGTTAAATGTTTAAGTTAAAACCAATATATGATACTCGATAATAATATGAAACTTTCATATTCTCATCGATACTCATATATAAAAATCAAAACACGACTTAGTCTCCGTCATCGGTTAACATACGTTCGATGTTCGTCGTGACATAGAAATATACGAAGGTTGTTAAATATCGGACAGTATAGTTCGGTACTAACAACCGTCGTATAGTTTATGTGACGAGAAAATTTAATCGTATGATAACCGATAGATTTGTCCAGTATGGACAAGTTAGGAATGTATAAAGCAAACACCTGCATTCACTTGTGTTTTCATCCGTTTCGAGTTATTTCGTCGGTATTTTTCCGCTAGTTCTCCGTGTACAAAGATAGATTAGATGTTCATTTCAACGTTGTTTCACGGCTTTGAAATGATTATCTATTCTATTACAGTGTACTCGGAGAACAGCGGGGAGGTGCTACTGAAATTTACTCGAAACGGTTGAAAGCATAAGCGAATGGGTGTCTGCTCTATACATTCTTAATGGGATAGAAGCCTTACCCCCGACAGCCGAAACACACACATACAACACGAATACACAACAAACGCACACACAACACATACACACTAACAACCCTACACTTAAGTGAAATCATAAATTGAAACACACGTATATAGAATACAACTCATACATGGGTATCCTCAAATCTAACTTTGATTATCGATAATTTATTCTTTTCAACGACAAACGCACACACAAAGCGCATACACGGATTTTCTCCTTTGTCGGTAACCATCTCGTTCTTAGATTTCTCAATATAGTTATCATAACCTACAATTTATATGTTATACAGTCTAACATGGTCTATGAGTACATCAGAGTTAAGGACTGGATGCAAGTGGATTGGCAACAACGTATGCAAGCTAAATTTGTCGCAAGAGTTGCTGCTTTTATTGAATTTGCACGCGCACATAATAAGATCGTGTTAGAGAAGATTCTCTGCCCGTGCGATAGATGTGGGAATAAGTACTGGCAGAAGGTAGAATTTGCAGAGCTTCATATCGTTAAACATGATTTTACTAGACTTTATACAACTTGGTTATATCAAAAAACAGTAATGCGGCAGAAGAAGAAGGAGAAGACGGTAATGCGGCAAAGAAGAAGGAGAAGACGGTAATGAGACAAAAGAAGAAGACGGCAATTTCTTTCTAGGAGAAAAAATGGAGGATATGGTAGAGCAGCCCTAGGTGAATCTATTCATACTGAAAATGACATTCCTTCCGGTCAAGGACCGCGTGTGAATAAGTATAAAAATTTCATGAATGATGCTAGAAAACCAATTTATGAGAATGCAAAGTATTCCACCCTCTCATGGTTCGTCCAACTTTTCCAGATTAAGTGTCTAAATGGATGGAGCAACAAGTCATTCACAATACTTCTTTCATTCTTACAAGATTCTATACCCCCGGGAAATAACGTGCCCGACAGCTGGTACGGAGCTCAGAAGATGATGTCTGATTTGAGTCTGAAGTGTGAGATGATTCAAGCATGTCCTAAAAATTGCGTGTTGTACCGGAAAGAGAATTCAAATTTGAAAGAGTGTCCAACATGTGGAGAGGCCAGGTATAAGCCGAAAGATTCTGATATGAAACCCAATATACCTGTTCCCCTCCGAACGGCGGCCTGCGACGTTAGGACGTCACGTGCCTGAGGTTCGGGGCAGATGCAATTTGGTTTTTATCCGTCCACCTCTTCGAAGATGCCAAGTTGATTTATGGCACCGTGTATCGAAGGTTTAGACGGATGCGGCCGATGTAGCAGACTTTGTCAGATTCCCCCTCGCTTGAGGGGTTTTTGATTGTGGGGACGCTCTTCCCTGCAGGCGCAAGCCCCTGCAGTTAATTACGCTACCGCTTTGCGGTAACAACTTTCTCCTTCTCCAGAATTTCACTTGGTGTCGTGTGTGTCGTGTGTGTTTGTTTTGTTTGTGGCTGCCCGTGGATTGTATACGGAGACTTAGTAATGTCGTCGCCCGTAGGACGTGGATTAGTCCAAATCCGCATTTACTTAGATTTGGGTTTGGTGCTTTTTAGTTTAAGGATGCATTAGTCGCATTGCGGCTAAGATCAACTTAAACATTCGTTAAGGATACATTAGTCCTGTTTTAGACTAAGATCAACTTAACGTGGTGATTGATTTAATTATCTGGCCGTCGGGACTCATCACCTCTCTGACGTCGTTGAGGGATTACAACGACAGGTGTCTGAGGAGTTCAGAGATGTACCCTTGAACCAAAGTTGAGTTGGGGTTTTATCGTTTAATTAAATATCTAAGGACACATTAACCGTATTTGGGGCTAAGGTCAAGTTAGACGGGACCGTTTAGATCCGACAAAAGAGCGTTTGGGCCCTATTGTGTCAGTTTAGGGACGTGGCGGTCCATATTCCAGTTTAGGGACGTGATGGTCCATTATTAGTTTAGGGACGTTTCGGTCCGTCGCCAGTTTAAGGACGTAGTGGTCCATCGCCAGTTTAAGGACGTTTCGGTCCGTCGCTAGTTTAAGGACGTAGTGGTCCATCATTAGTTTAGGGACGTCTCGGTCCGATATTAGTTTAGGGACGTTTCGGTCCAATGTTAGTTTAGGGACGTTTCAGTCCGATATTAGTTTAGGGACGTCTCGGTCCGATATTAGTTTAAGGACGTTTCGGTCCGATGTTAGTTTAAGGACGTTTCGGTCCGATATTAGATGAGTGGTCGTTGGGACCCGTCACCTCTTTGACGTCGTTGAGGAATTACAACGACAGATGTCAAAGGAGTTCGGAGATGTACCCTCGAACCGGTCGTGAATTGGTTTATGAGAGGCATTTAATTTAAGGACTTACAGCCAGGATTGGGTTAAGTCCAATTTTTTTTATTTTAGGCTCTGCCCGATTAAAAGAATCAATCTAAACAGGGCTCTGCCCTTTTATTATTTTGCAATCTGATTTGGGCCAGACCCTTTTAAATAATGAGTTACAGAAACTCAAGAATTTTCCAAACAGGGCTTTGCCCTCTTATTAATTTGATTTGGGCCAGACCCTTTTAAATAATGAGTTGCAGAAACTCAGGAATTTTCCAAACAGGGCTTTGCCCTCTTATTAATTTGATTTGGGCCAGGCCCTAAATAATGAGTTGCAGAAACTCAGGAATTTTCCATACAGGGCTTTGCCCTTTTATTATTTTTGCAATTTGCTTTGGGCCAGGCCCTCAAGAATTTTCCAAATAGGGCTCTGCCCTTTTATGTAATGAGTTGCAGGAACTCAAGAATTTTCAGATTGAAGAACAAAAGTGCATGGCACTTTTGATCTAAATTTAGATCAAAAGAAAACAAGTTTTTCTTCTTGTTTTCTTTTCACAGAACCAAGGGTTCATATCAAGTGCAAGGCACTATTTATATTTTTTTTATTATTCCCTTTTTTAATCTTCTGTTCTTCAGAAATTTTACCTTCTCTTTTTTTTTTGTTCTTGATTAATCTTCAAGAGTTCTTTCTCTTTTTTTTTCAGAAGTTTATCCTTCTCTTGATGATTCTCCTTTTTTCTTTGAATGGGGTCTGGGCTCTTATTTATAGTGCTCACAAATTTGTTAAATTTGTTACCAAGATCTTTCCTGAATAATTTTGGGAATTTTCCCACCATTGGATCTCTGATCCAAGGGTCTCTGTTTTACAGAAGAACAGAAAAGATTTACTTAAATTTTCATTCGGTTGCTGCGCAACTCACCAGCGCATGACACGTGTCGCGCTGTCGTGCGCTTGCGCAGTTGAGCTTGCGCAGTTGCAATTGCGCAACTGCGCAGACACGTGTCGCGCATCCGTGCGCTTGCGCAGTTGCAACTGCGCAACTGCGCAGCCACGTGTCGCGCAGTGGTGCACTTGCGCAACAGTGGTTGCGCAACTGCGCAGCCACGTGTCGCGCAGTGGTGCGCTTGCGCAACTGCGCAGACACGTGTCGCACTGTGAGCCTTTTGCGCACTGCGCAACGCACAGAAATCGAAGCGTTGCTTCAGAAAATTTCAAAATTCAAATGAGCCTTGCTCAGATTGGGGAAACAAATGCCCCCCCACCGTTGTGCTGACGCGGCGCCACGTGAGCGCAACGGTGGTAAGATCCTAGCCGTCGGATCAAGGGGCTAGTTGAAGGGGCGCAAGCGCCTATAAATAGGACACTTGGTCCTTGGTAATTTTCTTGCTGTTCCTTCGAGAATTTTACTCCTCAGAGCCTTGCTCTTTTTTGAGAATTTCTAGAGCCTTGCTCTCGTTTCTTTGAACTTCAGAACTCAAAATCACTTTTAGGTAAAATTAAATTAATTTAATTTAAATTTTAATTCACAGAGCCTTGCTCTTGTAGATCTTCGATCTAAAGAAAACCCCAGAGCCTTGCTCTTGAGATCCTTGATTCAAAGAAAACCCCATTGGGGTTTCTTCAACAGAGCCTTGCTCTTGAGGTCTTTGATCTAAAGAAAACCCCATTGGGGTTTCTTCAACAGAGCCTTGCTCTTGAGATTTGCAGAGGTCCTGTTCATGGGTTTTGACCCATGAACAGAGCTTTGCTCTTGGATGACCTGCAGATTTCTTTAGCAAAAATTTTTTTTTATGAAATTTTTTTTTTTTTATGAGTTTTCAAATTCTTTTAAGTGTTGATGGATTTTTTCAATCATTACCACAGAGCCATGCTCTTTTAAGGAATCTTGTTCCCCTGAGACCAGAGTTTGACAAATGTCACTCTGCGACAGAGCTTTGCTCTAAAAGAGGAGATTTTCTCCTTGTCTCTAGGGATCTTCCCACCAATGGGTGTATCCTATTGGGAATTTTTTTATGAATCGACAGTCCCATCTAATGATGGGATTGTATTATTAAATGATGCACATCATCCAGATTTTGTGGGTCCCCCTTTGGTCCCCTACCTACTGCATCACAGTGTGGAGCAAAATATATATATTTTTTAAATGCCAAGCGTTAGGCCACTAATGATGTATGTTTCTTTGTCTTTCCACAGAAAAGATGTCTGACGACTTGTTTTTCCCCTTCGTTCGCTCGGAAGGAGGGTTCCCCCATGCGCCAGTGGATCGGGTGGTACTCGCTCTTATTAAAGACCGCGATCCTGAGTGCAAAAAGCTTCATCTGTGGGGAAGGTGGTATAGCCAGATCATCCAAGGCCGCCGCAGTTTTAGTTCCGCCGTGCCCTCTGAGCCCATAGTCACGATCCCTTATGCAGACGAACCCCCGGTGAAATATGCCGTGGAGGTTAAGAATTGGAATTCTGATAACCTCCTTCAACCTGCAATCGGCGCCATCCCCGTGCAGCCGCCGCCGGCGATAGATATCCTGGGGAGGCGAATCTGTCAGGGCGAAGCACGCCCTTGGGGGCAGGCTTATAACATTGGAATGATCCCGCGACCCCCCGCCGGATATTTGCAGTGGGCCCGGTACATTCTATCGGCGAAGAGGACCCACCTAACGAAGATTGGTCTATACTCAGCCGTCTTCGTCTCGCTCTTCGAGTACCCCTCTCCTCCAACGTGGTGGATAAAGGCTTTTGTTGAACAATGGAATATCCCCACCCATACCTTTCTGATGGCGGATAAGGAAGTTTCTATCTCTTTGGAGGAATTTGCCGAAATTTCAGGTCTGCCAATGATGGGAGAGCATTACGAGGAGTTGCTTCCCCCTGATGAGTATGTCTTTGCCACTAAGCAGCTGGTATTTGACTTAACCCCGGAGAATGCCATTCAGCATCAGTATCCGGGTTTGGTGAAAGTGTTGGAAATCTATGAGGAACTCCATTTGGAATCGGGGGATAAGGGCGTCAGTTTCGCAGCTTTCATTGCTCGCTTTATCCGTCCGGAGTTCTTATCAGAGCAGAGCGAGAAGTTCGCTCAGCTTGACGACCCTTTTGGTTTCGGTTTGGATCGCCGACCCGTATCGGAGAATAACCAGAGGGATTTCTATCTCCCCAATGCTGCCATCGTTGCTTTCTCGGAAATCGCCGTCCCCGGTATGGATGAGGAAACTTTCTTTATTGGATTCCTGGGCCTGTGGTTATGCAACTTTGCGCTCCCTATGCACCCGCGCTTCATGCGGCCCTCTGTTTTTTACCCGGCACATCGGATGGTGGCCGGTCTGCAGTTGTCGGTAGGAATTGCGGGGTTAGCTTATCTTTATCATGGACTCAGCGTAGCGGCGGACGCTAATGATCCTGGGACACAGCCTGCTAACTTCCCAATGCATTACTTCGTTTCTTGGATGGAGATGCACGTGCGAGGGGTGTTTGGCGCCCACAAGACTCCCCCATTCTTCGAGAAGTACAGACTCCCGAGAGTCGTACGGTTAATCGGGGCTTCAATTGTGTTCGCATCCCCGCGGGATTCTAGGGGACTCCTCCTGCCCCCACATTTGGTCGGAGCGACGACTTCTTTCGTGGATAAAGTTGTCACCATAGGCTCGGAGACTACTAAGTCGGTGGTGCCCCTACGTGACGAGTTTAAGGGCGGGGCTTCTGTACTGAAGGCTCGGGAAATCGTCCATCTCTACTCCATTCGGCCGGGCTACCTAGTGTTTCGGCAGAATGAGACGGCTTTATTCATGAGGTATAATCCACATCGATTTGCCCAGCAATCAAGCTACAACCAGGGGATCCCGATGGAAGCCTTTTTGGAAACGCCTGTGGTTGGCCCAGAGGGGGTAAAGAATGCGATGCATCACTTTATACGGCTTAACACGGGTTCTTATTTCTTCATTAGTGAACCCAGCTGTGTCCCTAAGATGCTTAATTCATATATGGCCCGGTATGCGCACGCTATGGGTCCAGTCATTTTGATGGAGAGACGCCTATTGGTTAACCGTAGGGGTGCGCCTCCTGGCGGTGATCGCAAGGCCCCTTTGCAGCCAAAGCTCCCGGTCGTCCCTCCGTTAAAAGATGCTGGAGTCGATCGACCACGCGTGTTGAGTCCTCCGCGGGGATTGCCGTTGCCCGCTACGGTGGATGCACCATCGGCGCCTCGTGCTTCCACGAAGGCGACTAAAGTAGTATCGCCAGAGTCAGGCGTAGGGGCAGATGTTGGGACCCGCCGTCCTAAAGTGGCTTCCAAGCGTAAATCCGCTCCAGGTGGATCTAAAGCTGGTGGACAGCAGAAAAAGAAAAAGTCCGCCCTTTCCCTTGATGCGATCCTCGGGTTAAAGCCTGCGGCTTCTCCTGCCAGGACCATATGCGAGTATGGCAGCAATGAGGGCTTTGTGGTGGACCCTGCGGACACCAATTTGGCTGCCGCTATTGCAGCTTCAGAGCGATCGGCGAGGCTTGAAGCGATGTTGAACAAACTCGCTGAGTCCGGTAATTATCAAACGCCTTATTTTTCGTTTTATTGCATTTTATATTGTTATCCTTAACTAATATTCGCTCCATTTTCAACAGGTGTCTCCACTGAAGAGGCTATTGCTGCCTCCCTGAAAACCTTTTAGGAAGAGGAGGAGAAGCGTGCCCTAGCAGGCGTTGGTATGTTTCACCCCTTTCTCTTTTACAAGGAAAGTTTGTTGTCTTTTTTCTGATAATCAACCTGACCTTCTTTTGTTTCTTTGCAGGCGCTGTATTAATTGACGCAGGGGTCCCCTCTAAGTCTGTTATCGAAGTCCCGGCTTCGTCAAAATTGCCACAAGAGCCTCGGCTTGACAAGACGATGAGGGATGCTTTGAAGAATCTAGAGGCATCCCTATATACGGACGAGGGAGCCTCACTCAAGGAAGCCCTAGTGGCATCCGTCTCAACGGCTCGAGAAGAGCGGAAGCGGTTGAGACGCGAAGCAAGGGCACGCAGAGCTGCTTTAGCCGCGGGAGCGGGCCCTAGCAATCTTCCTCGTGCCGACACTCCTTCTGAAGCAGAGGCGAGCGGAGCTGCTTTGGCCACGGGAGCGGGCCCTAGCACCATTCCTCGCGCTGACACTCCTTCTGAGGAGGCCCCTGTCGCCCTATCTACTGCTCATAGGCGAGCGGCACGCGCGGCCCGAAGTGCAAATGATAAATCTTCTTCAGGTAGTACTTCTTTCAGAGCTTTGTTGTAAGAATTATAAAGCCATTGGCTCACATGCGTTTCATCTGGCAGGGCCTAGTCCGACTGAGGGGGAGGCGGAGACCGTTGGACCCCAGGAAATGGCGGAAGCGGCGCCTGCCGAACCTGAGCCGACGGTGGGCACCGTCGTCGAGGCCACGGTGCCTGAAACCGAGATTGAGGAACCTGCCGCGGAGAGGGTCATTGATGCCGCACCCGAAGTGGCGGCAGATGAGATGATTGTCTCAACCGAGCCGAAGGCGGTAGAGGGCGAGGTACTTGAGGCTGGGGACCTCGTGGTGCCGATGGACGGGGCAGCTGTAATCGCTGATCCTGAGGGAGCAGCAGGTGAGGCGGCCATGATTCCTGAAGACGAGCTAGGCGCTCCTTCTCAGGAATCTGGCAATGTTCCTATCTTGGCCCTCTCTGTCTATGGTTCCCCGCCGCCTGTAGAGCTTGAGAGCATAACAACGGTTCCCCTTGAGTCGGGTGATGAAGCTACAGGCGGTGGTCTTCCGTCAGTGGAGGAAGGGACTGCCTCAGTTTCTGCTGGCAGCTTGTCAGGTAAACTTTTGAGTCACCAGCGTTTCCCCCTTTTTTTTTGTATATATCTTGTGATCTCTTCTAACAAGCTTGTTCTTGCAGGTGCGGCCAGTACCGATGCTCCATTGCTCGAGGGGGCACCGTCAACTACTGCTTTGGCAGTAGTCACCTTCCCGCCTTCCCTTGTACCATCACGGATGTTGGAAGGTATGTATTCACGACTCATGCATTAATCTTTCAAAAATACGGCTTTTGTACTAACGTTACACCATTGTGCCTTTGCAGGAGTGCTTTTTGATCACTTATATCAAGTGTTGCTCCCGCACTTCTCTTTCCCATCCGAACTCGCTTCTCCCTCTAGTGGCGCCGGTGAGTATACTTTCACCATAATATCTTTATTTACCCCCTTTTTCTAGCAATGGGATAATTTCTGACTTTTCCTTTTCTTTGTTGCAGTGCCACAAATCGAAGGAGGGGATGCAAGACCTGCCGCGCTACCAGCCCTTCCGGCTTTGCCGTCCGCTGTACCTGGTATAGTAAATTTCCTTTTGGTAACCCTTCAACATCTTTTGAACCATCGTTTAACTCTGTTTTGTTTTGCAGCTATTGTTCCGACTCCGGTCCCCTTCGAGGCTCGCGTTCTTTCACCGGCAGGCCCCTTTTTGAGACGTCCGTCTTCAAAGGGTGCTGTGATGAGTCTAGGCATGCTGAGCGGGTATATCGAAGAGCTCAGCATGGACGCTCTTCCTTCTGCTGCAGATTTCGCTGTGGATGTTAACCCAATGTTAGCGGCGCTCGTAACTTTTCACGACGAAGGCGTCGTTGAATCTTGGGTTAACCACTGCAGGGAGATCGAGGCCTGTCTGTACCGGCTGGAGTTGACGCGCCCTTCTCCCGAAGTTTTAGCTCTGAGCACCCAACGCACAACTTGGCTCGAGCAAAGTACTTCGCACTCCCGCAACTTAGAGCAAGAAGCAGCTCAAAGACTAAGGGAATGCCAAAAGACCTCAAACGAAACGGCCCGTCTGCGCGCTGAGGTTGAGGCAAATGCTACCCAAGTGAAGACTATCTTTGAGGGTCTCTTGGAGCGCATCTCCCATGGGCTAAACTTAAAGCGGAAGCTTGACGTGGCTGAGCGCAATATCCCAAGTCGGGAGGCTGCTTATCAAGCCGTGAGGGAGCAGCTTGCATTGGTCTTGCGGCAGCGAGCCCAAGTGGAGGCAGAGTTGACGGTGGTAGCCGAGCAGGAGAAGGCGTGGAAGGAGATACACGAGCGATTGCTACATCTGCGCAAGACGCTCTCTTCCGAGTAGCTGCCCTTGTATCAATATACTTGTAATTTTCTTCTTTTTTTTTTTTTAATAAGATGTATGCATTCTTTATTCTTTTATACGATTCGCCATGTACTTGATTGAATTGATAAATAAAGATATACATTTTTTTTGCAACGTCTTGTATCATTTCTTTGCTTTCTCCCTTCTCTTATTATCAGCATGCTGTTTTGATAAACATGATTGACAGGTAACAGAGTAAGCATTCTGGTTTCTTCAAGATATAACGATGGCTTAGGCCGCAGGTTCAGATCTGCTGCCTAAGACTTTTCAACTCTATGAGCCGTGAGGGTCTCATAGAGACTTTTCTCCCTACGGATCGAGAGGATCTCGTAGGTGGATTTTCTCCTTAGGAATCGTGAGGATTCCTAAGTGTGGTTTTCTCTCATAAGTCGAAAGGATCTTATGAGAGAATTTCTCCCTCTTACGAGTCGAGAGGGCTCGTAAGCGGTTGTTTCCCTCTTTGTCGAGAATCGACTTCAGAGAGTGAGACCCGTGGATAGTATGCAAGAGACCATTTAGGATTGACTTGCAGGGTCCCATTGTTTCAGGAAGCAAGTTTTTGAATCCTTACTGCCTGAGATGTGAGTCAAAGAAGCTCTCGTCACGGAGTGTTTGTATCCGTGAGTTGAGAAGTTTTGCGAGGGATTATTTGTTTCCCAAGCGCCAAGGATTATTTGTGTCCTTGGGATTTGAAACGAGTCGATGGTTCCCACGGAGGCGCTGGTGGCTCTGCGAGTCGACGCGGATCAGAAGGCTCTCGTCAAGGAGTGTTTGTATCCGTGAGTTGAGAAGTTTTGCGAGGGATTATTTGTTTCCCAAGCGCCAAGGATTATTTGTGTCCTTGGGGTTTGAAACGAGTCGATGGTTCCCACGGAGGCGCTGGTGGCTCTGCGAGTCGACGCGGATCAGAAGGCTCTCGTCAAGGAGTGTTTGTATCCGTGAGTTGAGAAGTTTTGCGAGGGATTATTTGTTTCCCAAGCGCCAAGGATTATTTGTGTCCTTGGGGTTTGAAACGAGTCGATGGTTCCCACGGAGGCGCTGGTGGCTCTGCGAGTCGACGCGGATCAGAAGGCTCTCGTCAAGGAGTGTTTGTATCCGTGAGTTGAGAAGTTTTGCGAGGGATTATTTGTTTCCCAAGCGCCAAGGATTATTTGTGTCCTTAGGGTTTGAAACGAGTCGATGGTTCCCATGGAGGCGCTGGCGGCTCTGCGAGTCGACGCGGATCAGAAGGCTCTCGTCAAGGAGTGTTTGTATCCGTGAGTTGAGAAGTTTTGCGAGGGATTATTTGTTTCCCAAGCGCCAAGGATTATTTGTGTCCTTGGGGTTTGAAACGAGTCGAGGGTTCCTACGGAGGCACTGGTGGCTCTGCGGGTCGACGCGGATCAGGAAGCTCTTGTCAAGGAGTGTTTGTATCCGTGAGTTGAGGAATTTGCTGGGATTATTCGGTTGAAATGAACCGTTGAGATTTGGCTTCGTCGTTCGACGGAATCCGCTGGGGAAGTATGGTTTCTTCTTTGTTTGCGCCCTTGGATTGTGCACAGGGATCGATGTGATCTTAACTGTAGGGCCGAAGTTTCATCATTTCTTATTTTTGTTTTATTTTATTTCCGCGATGCTCTATCATTTCAGCTTTTATATCGCGAAGGTCGCGATTGCCCAAACATTTCGGCAATTTTTCGCGGTGCCCAATCATTTCGGCTATTTTATTTTTACTCGCTGCTTTTTATTGCGAGTTGCCCAATCATTTCGGCTATTTTGCATGTATACATTTTACTTGCTGCTTTTTATTGCAAGCTGCCCTATCATTTCGGCTATTTTGTATGCATGAGCGGCCTGCTGGCTTTTGCCGTAAACCTGAAATTGGACACCGATTTCGGCATCAGCACCGCTACAACTGTGATATTACCAGGAGCGAATCATCATTTGCCTCTGTCGTTGTCGAACAAAGGACGCTTAGCGACCAGGGTTAGGGTCCTGTCGGCTAAGGCTTTTGACTTCATGAGCCGTAAGGGTCTCGTGAAGGTATTTCTCCCTACAAGTCGTGGGGATCTTGTAGGTGTATTCTTTCCTTAGGAATCGTAAGGGTTCCAAAGTGTTTTGTTCCTCTGTAAGTCGTAAGGATCCTACAGGGGGGTTTTCTTCTTGTAAATCGAGAGGACTTACAAGGGTTATGCGAACATATCCCCGATCACGGATGGACCTTGGTTAGGGAAATGTTTATTCGCGCCCGTGGATTGTATACAAGGGTCAATATTGAACCACTTGTAGGGCAACATTGGAAGTTTGTGGGGGTTTGCTTAAGCACAGGTTTTGGTCTCTGTGACTTAAGACTTTCAAATCCTATGAGCCGTGAGGGTCCCATAAGAGAGTTCTCCTTACGAGTCGTGAGGATCTCGCAAGCGTATTTTCTCCTTAGGAATCGTGGGGATTCCTAAGTGTGTTGTTCCCTTGTAAGTCGTAAGGATCTCACGCGGGTGGTTTCTCCTTACAGGGTCGAGAGGACTCTGTAAGGGTTCTTTAACGAAGTTGCGCCCTTTCGGGTTTTCACAAACATTCGCCGGCAGTCCTGCTGTTTTTACTCACGGAGCCCTTTCGGGTTTTCATCCGTGCCCATCCTGTTTATGGACATACCGTTTTTTTTTTTTTTTGTTCTTTTTTTTAACGAGGTCGCGCCCTTTCGGGTTTTCACGAACTCTCGCCGGTAGCCTTGCTGTTTTTACTCACGGAGCCCTTTCGGGTTTTCATCCGTGCCCTTCTTGCTCATGGACATACCGTTTTTTTTTGTTTTTTTTTTTTTTAATCATCTCGTTAGTCTAAAGATGCTGCGGTAGTAGTTTTAAAGACGTTTCGGTCTGATATTAGTTTAAGGACATTTCGGTCCACCGTTGAGAGGGCTGGCTACTGCTTATAAAGCCTGAGCTTAGGAAGATAGCAAGCGGACATAGTCGTCGTCATCTATCATTGACCTAAACTAAGGCTCGTTAAGCGTAGTATTTCTTTAGGAAGCGACCGTTTATTGGCCTGAAAGGCCTTTCACCGTGCATGTCCATGAGTAGATAGGCCCCGCCCTGGTAGACCTTATTAATGATGTACGGTCCTTCATAGTTTGGCTCAAACTTTCCCCGCTTGGCGCGATTGGGGATCATGGGCCTTTTGACGACTAGCACGAGTTCGCCTTGGTGGAATGTCCTCGGGCGGCTCAATCTTTCATATGAGCGAGTCATCTTTGCTTTATAAGCTTCCAGATTTTGCTGTGCTAGAAGCCGGATTTCATCAAGGGCGTCAAGCTCTTCAAACCGAAGGTGAGCATTTTCTTCGTCCGTCAACTCGTAATGGACTGCCACTCGTAGAGAGGGTAATTCTATCTCGAGGGGGAGTACTGCTTCCGTCCCAAATACCAACGCGTACGGCGTTGTGTTTGTGGCCGTTTTAAATGTAGTTCGATACGCCCAAAGAGCCTCTTGCAATCTTTCGTGCCAATCTCTCTTATTTCGTGACACCGTTTTCTTCATGATCTTCGTCAAGGTCTTGTTGAAGGCCTCAGCTAGACCGTTAGCTCGGGGGTTATAAACTGAGGAATATCTCCAGTCTATATTGTGCTGCTGTGCGAAGCGGCTAATCTTATGACTTCGGTAGGCTGGCCCATTATCAGAGATGATTCTTCTCGGGGTTCCAAACCGGTATATGACATGTGTTCTGAAGAAATGGAGGATGTTCTCCGTTTTTACTTCCCTCAACGGTACCGCCTCTGCCCATTTGGAGAAGTAATCAGTCGTCGCCAATATGAAACGATGTCCCTTTGACGATGCTGGTTCGATGGGGCCGACTATGTCAGTTCCCCACATTTCGAACGGCCAACTAGCCACTGTTGGATGCAGTGGATTGGGATGCTGATGGATGAAGTCCCCATGAATTTGACATGAATGACATTGCCTCGCGTATTCCAGGCAATCCTGCATCATCGTGGGCCATTAGTAGCCCATCCGTTTGATCTTCAGCTTCATCTTAGGACCTGCTTGGTGAGAACCGCAGAGTCCGTCGTGAACTTCCTGAACGACTCTTTTTGCTTCGTCAGGTCCTAGGCATCTCAACCACAGAGAATCGAATGACCTCTTGTATAGAGTATCATTGACGAAGGCGAAAGACAGAGTTCGTTTCACGAGCTGATGTCTTATGGACGCTTCTTCAGGCATTCGGTGGAACTTGAAGTAATCTATGAAGACTTCTCTCCAGTCTTCGGCCTTCTCATGATCTTTTATTTGTAGGGTCGCCTACTCAGGTGCTCCCTTTTCTTTATATGATTCTGGGGGTATTTCTGCTGGGGCAAGCACTCGACGGCTTTGTACCACGATTCTAATGTCGTCGAGGTTCTCGTCAGCCAGTTCTTTAGCAAGTTTGGCTAGTGCGTCCGCTTTGCTGTTTTCCGCGCGCGGTATACTTTCCAATGTGTATGAGGGAATTTGGGTCAGCAGTTGTTGCACTTTTTCACCGTATTTCACCAACTCCGGTTTGCACGTTTGGTAGTCGCCGTTCACTTGACTGACGACCAGTTGGGAATCCCCATATATGAGGAGGCTTTCAATTCCCATATCAATGGCGATCTCGAGGCCCGCTATCAAAGCTTCGTATTCGGCTTCATTGTTTGTTCTCGGCTCCGTCAGGGAGAACGCGTAGCGCATTATTCCTCCTTGTGGAGTCACGAAGATGAGTCCTACCCCCGATTTGATCATTGGCGTACTTTGTTTGTGCTTTTTCATGGAAGATGCTCCATCGAAATAAAGCTCCCAACGGGTATCACCACTGTCGATTGCGTCAAACGCATGTCTGTCTGGCAAATCACAATTTAAAGGAGAATCGGCAGGTATAGGATGCTCGGCAAGGAAGTCGGCGATGGCCTGGCCTTTTACCGCCCTGAGAGGTTGATATGTTATCGAAAATTCCATCAAGAGCAGGGCCCATTTAGCGAGTCGCCCTGTAATATGGCTTTTGACATTAGATATTTGAGAGGGTCCACTTTTGAAATAAGACGGACTTCGTGCGCTAATGCGTAATGTCTAAGCTTTGTTATTGCGAAGATCAATGCCAGGCAGTGTTTTTCAATGGGAGAGTAGTTGCTTTCTGCCCCCAGCAGAACTCGACTTAAGTAGTAGAGTGCTCTTTCTTTCCCTTGATCGTTTTCTTGCGCCCATAAGGCGCCTAAGGAACCTTCGAGGGCGGTCATATAAAGAATGAGAGGCTTCCCCTTAACCGGGGCAGCCAACACCGGCGGGTTCTGCAGGTACTGCTTGATCTCGTCTAGTGCGCCTTGGCATTTTTTATCCCAAACGAATGGGGTTCCTTTCTTCATCAGGTGACTATATGGCCGACATTTTCCTGAGAGGTTGACTATAAATCGCCGTATGTATGCGAGTTTCCCTTGGAGAGACCGCAGCTGTTTGAGAGTTCTCGGCGGAGACATTTCCATGATTGCTTTAATCTTTGACGGATCTATTTCAATACCTCGGTGTCGAACAACGAATCCCAGGAATTTGCCCGAGGAAACCCCGAACGCACATTTAAGAGGATTCATCTTCAGGTTGTACTGCCGAAGGCGTTGAAATACAGTCTTCAGATGCTCGAGATGTTCCTTGTATGATTTGCTTTTAACCACGAGATCGTCAATATAGCATTCAACGATTTCGTGTATAAGGTCGTCGAAGATCTTCGTCATGGCCCTCTGATAAGTAGCACCGGCGTTCTTCAAACCGAAGGGCATCACCTTATAACAAAATATCCCGAGAGGGGTCCTGAAAGCTGTGTATTTCTGATCTTCAGGATGCATTTTTATTTGATTATACCCCGATGAGCCGTCCATGAAGGAGAAAACTTCATGAGTAGACGTGTTGTCTATCATCAGTTCGGTGACTGGCACTGGGAAGTCATCCTTTGGGCAGGCTCTATTAAGATCCCGAAAGTCTACGCATATGCGCACTGTCCCATTTTTCTTCATCACTGGGACGATGTTGGCGATCCATTCAGGGTACTGAACTTCCTGAATGAAGCCAGAGTCTATCAGCTTTTTGACTTCGGCGTTGATGCTCATCTCAAGCTCAAGTCGCATTCTTCTTGGCGCCTGTTTGACTGGCTTGATGTCCGGGGATATCGCCAATTTGTGTACAGCAATTTCTGGATCTAGTCCCGGCATTTCGGAATAGTTCCACGCGAAGCAATCTTTGTGCTGTAGAAGCACATCCTTCAACGCGGCCACCCTTTCTTCAGATAGCAGCTCGCTGATGAATGTCGGTCGCGGGTCATTTGCCGTCCCCAACTCGATTTTCTTGAGGTTATCTGCAGTAGTGTGGATTCCATCCTCCAGTTCTTTCGGAGCTGGGGGAAATTCTGAGATTACCTCATCGCTGTCGTTTTCAAAGCACCAAGGGAGGTTGTTCATGTCCTCGGACCCTTCTTTTAATATTGTTATCACATGGCAGGTGCGAGTTTTCTGCCAATCCCAATGCGGGGTTGGTTTTATTCTTGTGTTTTTGGGTTCGTGCTTTTGCGGCGGCGCTACCCTCCAACTGTCAGACAACGCAAATTTTCCAAGCAGATATTGGTCCTCAACCCAATTCTTAAAGGTGAAACAATCTTCAAGCGGATGCCCTACTACTCGATGGTAAGAGCAATAATTTGGGTTGGAGACTTCGCCCGCTTGCTCAGGGTGTTTAGACTCTGGCAGAGTAAGCATTTGATGTTTTAGAGTAAGATCAAGTATTTTTCCTGTTTTGTTCCGAGGAAATGAGTATGCTCGACCCATTTTCTTCATAAGGGCTAGGTCAATAACGCTCGACTCTCGGATGCGTGGCTTCTTAGCTCTGTCTTGTGGTTGTCGAGCACCTTTTCGGCCCCTCGACTTGTTTTTGCTTTCGCGTCGAACCATTTTTGTAGCAGGCTGACGTGGGGCAACATCTTCGTTTTTTACTGCCTGTCGAAGGAGACGCTGTGTCTTGGCTTTCTCATAGATTGCCATTTCACGATCGTGATCATCTCGGGCTTTTTGACTCGCATCCTTTATAAGTTTGCTCGTTTGGTCTTCAGACGATGGACTGGGAGGTCTTGCATCAGGAACTCTTGCTGATTCAGGATTAGCGTCTTCCCATTGAGCGTCCGCTTCTTCATCAAAGTTATACATGGCATAACAGCTGTTTATTAGCTCCCGTTTCTTTGAGCGAACATACCCGAGCCCTTTCGTTTCCGTTCTCCCGTTAGGCAGTTTGCATTGAGTTCCAGGAACGTTCCAGACCTTGTCATAGAATTTGGCTTTTCTGACGGTCTGCGTGAAGGACATCCCTTGGCGTTTCAGCAGTTTCTTCAAACCTTCGGTATAATATTTGGGAAGACGGATAGGCTGAAGCCTGTCGAGCGTGGGATCCGCGCCATGCCAAATTTCTTTTTCTACCTTGTTTTCTTCAGAACGGTAGAATAGGATTGCCTTCTCGCTTTTTCTTCCGGGAGGGATATAGAATGTCTGCAATTCTTCTACGCTGTTGGTGTCGAGTGCATCCAGTTCTTTGTAATGTTCAAGCGGCACCATGGTTACCTGCAGACTTCGCTCTTCATCAGTGGAAATCTGTATTGAGGGCCGAGCGGGGAATACAGCATGAACTTCATCCTCTGAATCACTACCGAAGATCAATGAAGGAACAGATGGTCCTGGCCTGGTGGACTGGGATGGACCTGAATAAATTATATCCTCCTCCTCCTCGGTGTCACTGCCGAAGACAGGGATGGTTGCGTTAGTTTTGTTCTCCGGTTTGTGACACCTTTCCGTGTCTTCGAAACTCGGTAAGAAGTATTTGGCATCTTCATACTTGCGAACTTCGTTCACGGAAAACGGATTCAACTCTCCTGCTACTGTGTACTCGAGGCCGTCCCTAGAATACTTCATGCACTGATGCTGTGTAGAAGGGATGATAATGTATTCGTGTAGCCATGGTCGGCCGAGCAGAGCATTGTAGCACGTCTTGGCGTCTATAACGTGGAATTTGATGTCTGTGACGAGCATCCCGAAGCGTAGCGTCAATATCACAGATCCAAGAGTCTTTGAGGATTGAGAGTCGAAACCGGAGATGGTGATTTTGTCCCGGGCGAGGTGGTGGACACTCATGCAAATCTCCTTTAACACTCGCACATTGAGTAAATTGACAGACGATCCGTTATCGACCAAGATTTTTCCTATCTTTATGTCATGGCAGTATCCCGAGACATAAAGGGGGCGATTGTGTTCACACGTCCCGAGAAGAAGGTCTTCATCACCAAAAGCAACGTCGGCTGTGTGCACCTCTTCCAATTCATCCTTCATCTTTTGTTCGGCTAAGAAGGCTTGGAACTGGTCCGGATCTTGTAGGGCCTTAATCAAAGAATCCCTCACTTCTTTCGATAGCAATAGGGCATCGAGAATGCTGAGTTGTGAGGGTAGCTTTCTCAGATGCGCCAAGACATTGTAATCTACTTTATTCCTTTTTGGGGGATTCTTGGCGGTTAACTCTTCCGCAACTTGGTCATCCAAAGCGATGTCTTCAGAGACCTTCTCTTTCCCTTTGTTTTTCTTATTCAAGGGTCCGAGGTTCTTTTCGGGTAATGTTCGATTGCGCAGCTGTATATTCTCGCAGGCCTTCGGTTCTTTTTCTTTTCCCGAAGTGGATTCTTCGAAGAGGGGGCCAAGCTCTAGCTCTTCATCGGAGTCGCTCCCAAATGTAGGCACTTGTGACCCGGTAGTGTTAACCATGTGACAATTGCCGGCAGTTCTTTCAAGTTCTTTAGTCGTATTTCTTTGCTCTAGGCGAATTTTACGTTTTTCTCGTTTAAATCGTTGTCGATTAGCGACGTATCCTTGCCACCATCCATTGAAAGCTCTGCAATCTTGGGTGGAATGCGAGACCTTCTGATGGTATAAGCAATAAGAGGGGTGCATTTCTACCGCGCCAGTAACTTTTTCTTCAGAGGGTGGTAGCTTCATGCCCATCGATATGGCCTCAGCAAATTTCTTTTTTATCTTGAATTGGCTTTTGTCAGTGGTGGAGGCATTTTGCTCCAACAGGATCATTTCGGCTCCTTCCTCAAGTCGCTGACGCTTGGCCCTTTCGAATATAGCCGTCTCGCGTTCTCGATCAGCCTTGCTTTTCAACCGAGCTTCATTAAGAAACGCGCTAATCATTTCAACCGGTAACCCTGGGGTTCCTGATTCGGCATTTGCCCCCAGCGTTTCAGTGCCAGAAGTTCCTTCATCGTTCGTGGTCGAATGGGAGATCATATGACAGCTTGCCACATATTCGTCAGATTCATCCGATGAACTTTCTCCTTCATCTTCTTTTTGGAAGACGTGATCAAGGAAATCTTGGAGCGTAATGGGAGTTCGCGCCTTTTGGTTATATTCATCCAGCGCATCGATTTGCTTTTGTAAGTCCGTGCGCTTGTCACCAGGCTTAACGGGCTTCTTAGATTTCTTCTTCTTCTTTTTCGAAGATTTTGACGGCTGGCTATGAACGCTTGAACTACCACCATCGGTCTTCGGAGTCGGTCGTGGCTTCAACATCCCCTCAATAACCTGCGGTTCCAAGGGGTTCTTCCACTTGACCGCTGGGCAGGTCTGAAGATCATTTAGCATTCTCCTCGTTTTAGCTGATAATACAACCTCCCAGGGAGTTTCTTCTATAACAGAGCATGTTGCCCCCGGCGTATTCGTCCCCTTAGAAGTGTGGGGCTGCGGAGGATTCACCTTCCATTTGTCAGATAGCGCAAATTTGCCCTGACGGTACTGGTTCTCAAGCCAATTCTTGAAAACGTAGCAATCCTCAATGGGATGGCCTAGCACTCGATGATAAGGGAAGTAATTGGGCTCGTTGACGTCACCCGGTTGTGACGGACGTTTTGGATCTGGCAGATTTATGAGCCTGTTGCGTAATGCCAGCTCGAATAACCTCCTTGTTTTATCACGGGGGAAGGAGTAAGCACGTCCCATCCTGTCCTTAAGGGGTACGTATGGGCGCGTATTGTTTGGACGAGCAACCGGCTTCGAATCGTTCGGTTGTTGTTGGGCATTAGCGACGACGATCGCTTTTCCCTTTCCTTTGTCGTTTCGGGGATCCGGCTTCGGGAGAGGGGGTTTATGGCCCATCTGGTCCATTTGCGCCAATTTGTCGATCAAAGCCTGGAAGGAAGTCGGCTTGAAGAACATCATAAATTGTGAAATAGTTGCTTGTGGATCAAGGGTTCCAACAAACATTCCCACCGCAGGGGCTTCTTCTATGCGCTGTTCACATTTAGACCATAGATTACGCCACCGTATAGCGTACTGAACCCACGTCTCACCGGGTTTTACCCTGGCGTTAATCAGTGCCGTCATTGGAGTACGCTCACTGGCACTTGCAAAACGTTGGGTGAAGAGCAGCTCCATCTCCGCAAAGGTTTTAATAGAGTCATTGGGAAGCTCAGAATACCATTCAAACGCTGTGTCTGATAAGCTTCCAACAAACTGGCGAAGTAACAACTTGTCGTCGCCGCCTGTATTACCACAAAGCGCCCTGAACTGGGCCACATGTTGATGGGGATTGCCGGTCCCTTTGTAAACATGAAACTTGGGAATCGTGTAACCCGGCGGGTACTTGATTTGGTCATACCAGCCCGGATATGGCCGCCCCGTTTTCACGATCTGACCGGCTGCTTCAGTCGCCTGATGCACCCGTATTTGTTGGGCAATATATTCATCCAAATCAGCTTTTGATATGGTATCCTCTTTAGCTGCGGATAGAGCCGGTGGAGGATTCGATGTCTCTCCTCTATCATCTTCAAGAATGATCGGGGGATCTCCAGCAGGTGGATCTGGTTGAATCATCATACCCACCATATCCTGGAACAGGAGGGCCATTTTCTTTATGTTGGCTGCCTGTTCCGCGGCCTCTTTATCTTTCTTCTCTAGCACGCGCCGGAGGAATTCAGCGTCCGTCTCTTGTTCGTGACGTTCTTCTGAGGATGTTTCTGGGGTTTCTTTCGGCCCAGTGAGTGCAGCCATTGTGGTCATCATCTCCTGGAGCTTTTGTTGCTGCTCCTGAGCCTTGGTCACTGATCGGGTGAGCGGTCGGTGACCCGTAGAAGTACGGCTTTCTTCCTTTCCAGAAGCCATGTAAACTGTATGAACAATTATGCCCCCTGACTTGGGGCATTTAGGTTCGCCGCTTTCAAACTTTGCCGGTGTCATGGGAGCTTTTTCTGGCCTCTTCCTTTTATGGACCTTTGAGGTTGAAGGAGCCGTTGAAGCGGGCATTCTAGCATTTGTTGCCCCCTGCTGTTTAATGGGGCAGTTTTTGTTATTTTCCACCTTCGCCCTTTTCTGGTGACGCAAGTGGTCTGGATCGATCACAGAGTCTTGAACCCTACGCCATACTTTATAAACTTTTGAGGATAGCCGTTGAGGGGGCTGTTCCTGCTTCGTCTCCGGAGCTTTTTCCATGGGCGGAGGAGACCTTTTCATTGTAGCAACCGGAGAGTTCTTTCTCACCTTCCTCAGCAATTCGAAGCTGTTCCCAGTTGGAACAGCAGCATTGACCTCCACTGCTGGAGCAGGTGGGGTTAGCCCTGAGGGGGAGTTGCCCCCTGCTTTCCTTACTCGCTGCCAATGGCGGCGTCGCGCACGACGAGCCGTTGGGACTGGCTCAGAAATCGAGATAGTTTCTTGTTGCCCCCTGTTTGGGTGTGGGGTAACTGCCGATGTCAGCCTATCAAAGACTGATGCTTTTTGACCAGCTGGAGGAGGAGTAGGAACCGTCAATCTTGTGAAGACCGACTTTCTGATAGGAGAAGCCGCTTCAGCGACTTCCGAAGCAGTGGCCGTTGCCCTCTTTGGGACAACCACTTTATGATCCTGACCTAGCCTGGTGAAAACAGAGGCTGTCAGCTTAGTAGCGGGCGACCCGTTGACAGGGGTCGTGGTAGCAGTGAGCCGGTCAAATACCGACTTCTTGTTCGCTTCTGGTGCGGATATCGGCATAGAGAAGCTTGCAGGGGGGACCATGGTCCCGAAAAATAGGCCGGTGGTGGCCTGGGTCACCTGCTCTACCGGCAGAGTAAGGAAAGAGGCCGCTTGGGGCCCATATGTTACACCTCTCGGTGAGGTGGAGCGTCCGTTGCAGTGGTGCTTCGCGCATTTGGTGCAGTGGGAATCCATGGATGCTTGAGTTCTGCGCCAGATAAAAGACCAAATCTTAGCAACTTGAAATCCGAAGACCACCCTTTAACAAACCGCGATTGATTCGCGAAGACGACACACGAAGTGTGGAGTGGAAAGAAGAAAAGGTCCCACCGGGCGTGCCAGAATCTGTTCCCCTCCGAACGGCGGCCTGCGACGTTAGGACGTCACGTGCCTGAGGTTCGGGGCAGATGCTATTTGGTTTTTATCCGTCCACCTCTTCGAAGATGCCAAGTTGATTTATGGCACCGTGTATCGAAGGTTTAGACGGATGCGGCCGATGTAGCAGACTTTGTCAGATTCCCCCTCGCTTGAGGGGTTTTTGATTGTGGGGACGCTCTTCCCTGCAGGCGCAAGCCCCTGCAGTTAATTACGCTACCGCTTTGCGGTAACAACTTTCTCCTTCTCCAGAATTTCACTTAGTGTCGTGTGTGTCGTGTGTGTTTGTTTTGTTTGTGGCTGCCCGTGGATTGTATACGGAGACTTAGTAATGTCGTCGCCCGTAGGACGTGAATTAGTCTAAATCCGCATTTACTTAGATTTGAGTTTGGTGCTTTTTAGTTTAAGGATGCATTAGTCGCATTGCGGCTAAGATCAACTTAAACATTCGTTAAGGATACATTAGTCCTGTTTTAGACTAAGATCAACTTAACGTGGTGATTGATTTAATTATCTGGCCGTCGGGACTCATCACCTCTCTGACGTCGTTGAGGGATTACAACGACAGGTGTCTGAGGAGTTCAGAGATGTACCCTTGAACCAAAGTTGAGTTGGGGTTTTATCGTTTAATTAAATATCTAAGGACACATTAACCGTATTTGGGGCTAAGGTCAACTTAGACGGGACCGTTTAGATCCGACAAAAGAGCGTTTGGGCCCTATTGTGTAAGTTTAGGGACGTGGCGGTCCATATTCCAGTTTAGGGACGTGATGGTCCATTATTAGTTTAGGGACGTTTCGGTCCGTCGCCAGTTTAAGGACGTAGTGGTTCATCGCCAGTTTAAGGACGTAGTGGTCCATCATTAGTTTAAGGACGTTTCGGTCCGTCGCTAGTTTAAGGACGTAGTGGTCCATCATTAGTTTAGGGACGTCTCGGTCCGATATTAGTTTAGGGACGTTTCGGTCCGATATTAGTTTAGGGACGTTTCAGTCCGATATTAGTTTAAGGACGTTTCGGTCCGATGTTAGTTTAAGGACGTTTCGGTCCGATATTAGATGAGTGGTCGTTGGGACCCGTCACCTCTTTGACGTCGTTGAGGAATTACAACGACAGATGTCAAAGGAGTTCGGAGATGTACCCTCGAACCGGTCGTGAATTGGTTTATGAGAGGCATTTAATTTAAGGACTTACAGCCAGGATTGGGTTAAGTCCAATTTTTTTTATTTTAGGCTCTGCCCGATTAAAAGAATCAATCTAAACAGGGCTCTGCCCTTTTATTATTTTGCAATCTGATTTGGGCCAGGCCCTTTTAAATAATGAGTTACAGAAACTCAAGAATTTTCCAAACAGGGCTTTGCCCTCTTATTAATTTGATTTGGGCCAGGCCCTTTTAAATAATGAGTTGCAGAAACTCAGGAATTTTCCAAACAGGGCTTTGCCCTTTTATTAATTTGATTTGGGCCAGGCCCTAAATAATGAGTTGCAGAAACTCAAGAATTTTCCATACAGGGCTTTGCCCTTTTATTATTTTTGCAATTTGCTTTGGGCCAGGCCCTCAAGAATTTTCCAAATAGGGCTCTGCCCTTTTATGTAATGAGTTGCAGGAACTCAAGAATTTTCAGATTGAAGAACAAAAGTGCATGGCACTTTTGATCTAAATTTAGATCAAAAGAAAACAAGTTTTTCTTCTTGTTTTCTTTTCACAGAACCAAGGGTTCATATCAAGTGCAAGGCACTATTTATATTTTTTTTATTATTCCCTTTTTTAATCTTCTGTTCTTCAGAAATTTTACCTTCTCTTTTTTTTTTGTTCTTGATTAATCTTCAAGAGTTCTTTCTCTTTTTTTTCCAGAAGTTTATCCTTCTCTTGATGATTCTCCTTTTTTCTTTGAATGAGGTCTGGGCTCTTATTTATAGTGCTCATAAATTTGTTAAATTTGTTACCAAGATCTTTCCTGAATAATTTTGGGAATTTTCCCACCATTGGATCTCTGATCCAAGGGTCTCTGTTTTACAGAAGAACAGAAAAGATTTACTTAAATTTTCATTCAGTTGCTGCGCAACTCACCAGCGCATGACACGTGTCGCGCTGTCGTGCGCTTGCGCAGTTGAGCTTGCGCAGTTGCAATTGCGCAACTGCGCAGACACGTGTCGCGCATCCGTGCGCTTGCGCAGTTGCAACTGCGCAACTGCGCAGACACGTGTCGCGCAGTGGTGCACTTGCGCAACAGTGGTTGCGCAACTGCGCAGCCACGTGTCGCTCAGTGGTGCGCTTGCGCAACTGCGCAGACACGTGTCGCACTGTGAGCCTTTTGCGCACTGCGCAACGCACAGAAATCGAAGCGTTGCTTCAGAAAATTTCAAAATTCAAATGAGCCTTGCTCAGATTGGGGAAACAATACCTGTCAAGATAGCACGATACTTTAGCATAACACAGAGGCTGCAGAGGCTATTCAAGTGCAAGAAAACAGCCGAGGTAATGATTTGGCATCGCCGTGCTCCTCCAAGTGAAGATGGAAAAATGAGTCATCCAAGATATTCACCGGTATGGAAGGATTTCGATAGGAGGCACGAAATATTCAGTAACGATCCTCGCAATATCAGACTCGAACTCGCTAGTGATGGCTTCTGCCCATTCAACTATATGGCTGGAAGCCACAGCACATGGCTCGTTGTAATGATAGTTTATAATCTGTCGTCTTGGTTGGTTATAGACCAATCATATTTTATGATACATCTTCTTATTGACGGACCAAACTCACCGAGAAACAATATCGACGTCTATCTTCAATCTCTGATTGATGAGTTAAAATCTTTATTTATTGATGGTGTAGAGACTTACGATGCAAACACAAATATAATCTTCATACTGCGTGCAGTTTTAATGTGGACAATTAATGACTTTCCTGCGTATGGAATGCTATCAGGTTGGTCCGTACATGGTCACAATGCATGTCCTTATTGCCATCAACATATAACATCGAAATTCTTGAATTTTAGCAGGAATGTTTGTTATTGTGGCCATTGACGTTTTCTGCCTCTAGACCACCCCTACAGGTTAGACGCTGTTCACTTTGATGGTCATCAGGAGCTTCTTGGACCTCCAGCCTCATTGTTCGGAGGACGTGACTGCTCAGTGGGATGGTTACAATAATGTGACCTTGGGGATGGATCCGACAAAACAGGTCAAATCACCATCTGGAACAAGTTAATCATTTTCTTCGAGCTTCCGTACTGGTCAACAAATTTAGTACGTCATTGTCTGAACGTCATGCACATAGAGAAGGGAGTATCCGAGCACATATTCAACTTGCTTCTCTGTAAAGACGGGAAATCGAAAGACAATCTCAATACTCGGATGGATCTACAGAACTGGAAAATTAGAAGTGAATTGCATCCTAAACCGATAGCGGATAAACCAGGCAAGTTTGTACTTTCCAGTACCGCATATCATATGTCACAACCGGAGAAGAAAAGATTTCTGCAGGTGTTGCATTATTTGAAAGTTCCCACAGGTTTCTCAAGATCATTTAGTAAGAAGATAAAAATTGTGAAAGGCAAGATCGATGGGCTGAAAAATCATGATCCCCATGTTATTATGGAGCACCTTCTTCCATTAGCCCTTAGGACTTCCCTTCCCGAATCGGTTGGTATAGTAATCAATGATCTATGTTGTTTTTTCAGAGAATTATGCGCTAAAACACTGGATGTTGTGACGCTGGAGAAACTAGAAAATTCTATTTCGTTGATATTTTGCAAGTTTCAGCATATTTTCCCACTGTCATTCTTCGATATCATAATACACCTGACGGTTCATCTTGCAACTGAGGCTAAATTAGCCGGACCGGTACAATATCGACGGATGTATCCCGTCGAGAGATATGTGGAATTTTTCGTTTCGCGCAATTTGTAAAATTATTGTTGTCCTGTATGCCCGTATTTTTTTATTTAACATATTTTCCTTAGGTACCTCTATACTCTAAAAAAGTATATATGCAATAGAAATCGACCAGAGGGTTCTATCATGCAAGGTTATTTTCTAGATGAAGCAACCATATTTTGTTCCCGCTATCTGAACGAGAACATTGAGACGAGACTTAACCGGCCTCGAAGAATTCATGACGGGCTATATGGTAAAGCTGATTATAAAAGGGTAGACACTGTATTTATCAACAAAATATACCGGTTTATCCTCCTCAATAGCGCTTGTCTTGAAAAAATTAGAGCGTAAGTTTTGGATTAATTGTTATATTTGTGTTTGTATTTGTGTGTGTATGAAATGATATAATATTAATGTCATAATTTATTGTTGAGAACAGAATTCATTTTAACGAGCTACGTGAGGGGCATCCTGATTGGAACGATGAACGATTGGAAAAATATCATCAGGATAATTTTTGCGATTGGGTTGCAGATCATATAAGTTATTCGAATAATATGTTAATTGCTATCGGTTTTAATCTAAACTTATATCGTTATGTATTTGTCATAAAATTTGTTTTGTTAGATCCACGATCCGAACTTGTCTGCATCATTAGAGAGTGATTCAAGATATTTAGCTCAATTTTCTAGTATGGAGGTTGCATATTATAAAAGATTCGGTGTCCTTAGATACAAATTCGAAATTAAGAACATAAAAACATCTAGAACCACTCAGAATAGTGGGATTGCGACGGTAGGATCGGATGATGTGATTTATTATGGATACTTAAATTCCCAGACAATCAAAACCGTTTTATATATTTCAGTGTACTTGGTACGATACACGAACCGATACAGATAAATGGAGAAACAATTTCGGGACTTAGAAAGATGAATATGGATTGACCAGTGTGAACACACTTCAATTTTACAGTCAGGACGATCCGTTTATCTTTCCGAACCAAGCGTTCCAAGTATATTACTCACAGTATTTGAAGCATCCGGGATGGAGTGTCGTATGCCGTTGGAAACCCATGGATGTTTACGATGTCCCAGAATTCGAGGACAGCGATGAGAATGAAGAAGAGAGAAGACTAAGAGTGCTCCGACCGTCTGTTTCAAAAGACGGGTTATCTTCGGCTGATCATGAAGTTACGTGGGTTAGAAATGATTTCGATGATAAAATCCAAGTAGATATGTCTAATACGTCCACAAGACGAAAAAAGTTATCAGTAATGTTATATTATTACTTCACATTTTACGATCTATACATATATAGCATGCATATGTAATGATTGTCTAATACGTCCACGAACCGTTTTATCTAGGGTATGATGATATCCAAACTGTGACTAATGATTTGGATACAAGTTCATGAGATTAATACGCTTTTCTACCATAAATCGATAGCATGCTCGCCAAAGGTAATTATACTAGCTCATTGCTGTTGCCATTGCTTCAATAAAGCAGCATTTGTAAGGAAACCAAGTCACCGAGATTATATGACACTCCAGTAAAAGTTAACGGCTGTCTTCCTGCAAAAATACGGTCAAAACAGAAAAGTTTGTGATCAATCTGACCCAGTAAATCTGATATACACATCCTTCATAGCATTAAGTGCACGACAAGCGAACTGTAGTAAACAGACAAATGAACCTTGCCAAAGAAGCCAGTTGCTGAAGCAATCAAAGAAAATGACTGCATCTGAATGAAAGAATATAACCTGTATAACCGGCCTAACTTCTTATTGTCTGGGGTTGAAGAAATATATGGCACACAAAATAATAATGTTCAACCCCCAAGCAAACAAGATAGAGAGTTATGATTTCATTGTGTCAAGACATTAGAAGCAGTAACCCGACAGAAAATACATCTTCCAACAGCACCTCTGTATCAAGAACATTTACATAAAATAAATATAACAAGCTTAAAGAAGAAATACAACTCCAAACAACTAATACTACTACTACAGCTGAAGCTATCGTAAGATGACAAGACAAGAGAAATAGAACAGCGACGGCATTACCCCATTATTTTTTTTTCCCTCCAGCCATAACAAACTCGCGCCATTGTACAACATCCAAAATTATCATACACTACTTATACAAAACGATCAGACAATAATATACACAGGCTGGGAGATGTCTGTATATACTCTTACGGGCCCCCTCCCCTTTAGCTTCATTTATATTTTCCATTGTGTCCAAATTCGAGGAACTAGAGGAAGACATCAAGTCCCAGTTGGGGCAATAAAGTTGAAACCGAGCTGTCTCCTCAGGTGTTCAGGAATCAGCTTGTTGATAAGCTCGGGTGAAGCACCAGATAACTGTAGGAAACATATATATATATAGATTAGCCTTGGTTACAGGATTCTGGTTGAAACAAAGCTAAATTATACTATTCTACCCATTATTGACGAAGTTTCTTGCTAAACTACCCTTATTGTTGCTTTAATTACAGTAAGCTCCCTTAAAGTGATACTTTAGGAGTATTTAAGTGTGGTGGGGGGGGGGGGGGGGGGGGGCTTAAAACCGAAGTTGAAAAAATATTACTATAATAAATAAATTTGAGGTAGTTAGGTAAAACATAGCGATAGTTAAGGGTAGTTTAGTGTAATTTAGCAGTAAAACAAAACACAGCAAGCAAATTAAAGCAGTAACAACAGATTTTTCTTATAAAGAAAAGCATATGTTACGTGTATGATTTCTACTTGTATAGAAGAACTTTGTTTTGAATGTCTGGCTTGCAAAGGATCCCTTTATAATAAAATGCATGGGCATTTCCTAATTCCGTATTAACCGGTGTATCTGGATCTAAGTACTGTTGCACTAAGAATAAAGCTTGAATAACTTCGGCCACAAATTATGGGATTATCGGTAGACGATGAGTATACTATTAGCTGACAAGGTGGAGTATTTTAGTTACTGAGAATTTTATAAGTTTGAAGACATCAACATTTTAGTCGACTAAACTTATTTAAATTCCAAACCACAGAGATGACAGATTAGGTATTAGCTGTTGGAAACTTAAATAACTCGATGGTCCAGCATTAACAATGGTTTTTTGTCGTATAGGTTTTTTTTTGTGTGGGCCGCGCGGGGGGGGTGGGGGGGGATCCCCTCTGTTACCTTTTCTTTACATTAATATTTAGATCAGCTAGATGAAACCATAAACTGATCATTGTATTTCTTACGACTCCTACTAAAAAAATTCCTTAGAGCCAGAAATCTTCTCCTTTCAATAGAAGAATGACACCATATATACCATGCAAACCTATTCCAACCACTATGTACAGAGTTTGTGCTATCAAATTATTATAATGGGAATGACAGCATTAAAGACATGTTATCCCCAAAACATCTAATTGCAAATGGATCACAGATTTTATAGGGTATCAATTTTATCAGCTCTAAAATACATTGACAAAGAGAAACCATAGTAATTTAACAGATGATAAGAACACATTTAAGAGAGTTAGGCCTACCTCTTGTTTAAAGTTAAAGAGAGGAGGGAGTGGGCGCCCGTTTGGTAATCGTGCATTGGGTTCTCGTAGCTCGTCAAAAAACGAGTGGGCGCAAGCTTCAAGCTGCCATTAGTAAATAATATGAATACATGAACACCATTACAAATAGTTCCATCAAGTAGTTCACAAAAGCATTTTGTCATATAATGTCACATAGAAGCTTGGAAAAATATCTATCCTCGCCCAGGGTATGAGGTCTCCCACTTTTCTATTAAAATAATTAATCCTTAAGGTGTATACTATATAGTTTGATTGGTTAACTAATGAGATGAATATTTGTTGATATGGAATATATTTTTATTAATTCAGTAATATGACGGACCAACTGCATGTACACTGGTCCTTTATAAAAAAAAATTAATTGGAACATTCTGTAAAATTCCAACAAATCACGAATGAAAGAACAAATTTTAGAAGAAACTTGGATCATGAACTTAAACTAAGAGCTTTGCTTCTAAGTTGGCGAGCACAAAGAATCAACTAGAAGTAAAACATATATCTAAGCACTGGATAACAAGGAAGCATAATAAAGAAAAGGGTAAAACAATATCACATTATAAGAAATTCAATAAAATGGCTTTCAAGTAGTGGTGGTGGTAGTGGTGATGGAATGCAGATGAAATTATATCTGACATGATTTTGCACATCACTTGCAATATGTAGATGTCAGTTTCATTTGTATAGGTGGAAATAATAGATCAATGGAGATTAGGTGTTACTATTGTAAGCTAAAGTACATAATGATGGAGAGCTTACTGCAGTACAACGAAGGCTAGGAGAATACTGAAGTAGCCGTGATGCAAGATCAATTGCTTCTGGAGGCATCCTCTTGTGGAAAATCTGGACCAAAGATCAAGTAGTAAATTTCTGATAAACAGCCATAAATGATGACACAAGATATCAAAAACATTAGTATTCAAGTAGCTAAACTGGAAGCATAATTATTCAGGAAAGGTTCAGATTACTATGGTTTCATGACCTAAACTTTAACAGCAAGAGCATCATACTCAATTTTTTCTTCAACGGTCATGGAATTAGTTATAATAGGACACACCGGTAGATGTAAAAATAGGAAGGAAAAAAAAACTAACCTAACATTCTATCTAACTACATCAGATGTCCTAAAGACAAGGTCTGAAGTGCAAAGAGCTTTTATGTCGGTGTACTATATTTTTTATGTGACAGGACTCGCTATCATACAAGCGCACAAAGTAAAATGTTTATTGTATTTTATTGTTCCTTAAGAGCTCTAAGCAAGTAAGACTTTGCAGGTAAGTACTAATGGAATGCCAGCATCTGTTGGCTTGTATACCAAGGCTTCTGCATAGTGATTATCGAGTGATGAGCACAATGTGCCAATGGCAAGGCTTTATGAACAAGATACACGATTCTGAGGCTATTTTTTAGAGTCTAGTATCTAGCAATTACCGCTTTACTGGCATATCAATACATAATATAATCTGAGTGCAAGGTTGTAAATCGCGTATGGCGGTCCATGGCAGTCAGGGGTTTCATGGCGGATATCGGATAGCGGCCTTTATATATAAATGGCTCTACAAGTGTTATGGAATGAAGTTCATTATAGAATTATATTAAATAACATTTCACATAAGTTTCCATACACATCAATGTTCAAAATAAAAGGAACAATCATCATCATTATCCAAAACCAAAAAGTGCTAGCAAACAACCATAAGTTTCATGCATCATAATTCAAAAAACCAAAATGAAATAAGTTTTCAACAAACACTCGAGCATCACAAAAGCAAACTCAATCATCTCCATCAACATCAGAGTCGGAGATAGAATCATCATTTGTGGACGACATGGCGCCTACTATACTACAAATATTGTGGATAGCGGACACCATGGCGCCCGCTATGTCCTAACCCGCTATAAAACCATACCGGTGTATCCCGTATAACGCATGAAGGACTAAAACGCTATAGCGGCGCTATTGCGACCGCTATGGCCGCAATTTAAAATGTTAGTGATATCTCAGAAGCTGTTTGCAGTTAAGAACTAAAGTTTCGCATGTTGGCATCAACATCATGCATGAAGATGTTGGCTCAAGTTTTAATTAATCCATATGTTAAAGACTTTCCCTTTAAGGGGTTGTTTGATTGCGTGGGGTTGGAGCTCCATGCAGTTCCAACGACATAGAAACATAAACTTATGTGTTTGGGTATTAGTAGTAGTTGTTCCAACATTTAGTTGAAGAAACAATTTGAGTTGAAAAACATGTAGTTGCAGCTACGCTCAATTTGAGCTGAAAAACATGTAGTTGCAGCTATGCTCAATTTGAGCGTATTTGCAACATGATTTACAAAACATGTAGTTACTACATTTCAACCAAGCAAAGGAATGGTGTTACAACTAGAGTAGTTGGACTCTTACGTAGTTGCAAATGCATTAATTTTCCAACTACAAGTAACCAAACACACCCTAAGTGATATAAATTGAAGTTGGCAGCTGTAGTCAAAGCTTCGCAACGCTTGGCATGTAACATGTCATCGTTCAGGCAAGCATTATGGAAGCTAAGAAAACATGTCATTTGATAATTGAATAATTTATGATTGGTTGTTGTAATGTATTAACGACAGGTTGTATAATAATTTGAAGGTTCCCTTTCATCAACCTAGAGTTATCTGCAAAAGAGAGAGATCTCTATCTCAAGAAATGTTTGCTAGTCGCGAAGACATTAAAGACTTGCATCCTTTCCTGCTCATGTACATATACATGTCCATGTGTATATGTGTATGTGTATGTATATATATCGTGTGTGTGTGTGTGTGTGTGTGTGTGTGTGTGTCAGCATAAAGCATGGTACTGCATTGTGCCATGACTGAGTATTACGTAACATTGGGCTTTCTTTGAGAATTATACAAAGAGTGAATAAAACCTATGATCTGAACAAAAATGAATGCAGCCGGCATGCACTTATTGCAAATCCATAGTCAAAGATCAACAGCTCCCAATAATAGCGTAATCACTGATGAAATGTGTACAACTTTGAGTAGTTTAAGCTCTTGAAGTTCCCAAGGCCCTTAATCATGATATGGGACCCCGTTTCTTGGGTTCCTCTGAGATGTGGTTGACAAGTGCTCTTTGAAGGTAAAATGAAGCGTAAATAGATTTGCTTGAATAAACACATGTAAGATATCATCTGTACAAGCAAGATAAGAACCAATTAAAAAACATGATAATAATGCCTACCTTGTGCCAGGGATGAGCTTTTATCTGGGGAAATCTGAATTCTGTATAGTTTGGATTCATACAACGAATTTCCTCCCGAGTTGGAGTACCAAGAACCTATATGTATTATCTAAATAAGTATATAATTTCCTTGTACCACTAGATTTGTAAATTTACCATCCATCAATAGTACCATACCTTGATTATCTCTACTAGCTGATCAACTGCACTTTCACCAGGAAATAGCGGCTGCCCAAATCACAAAGAGCATTTTAGTGGAAAGCAGGATATGCATAAAATAATATTATATTATTAAGTATCTCAGTATTTCTTCCAAACTAGTAAATTTCAAGATGGCCAATGAGTAACCTGGCCAAGTAGCAGCTCAGCAAGAACGCACCCTGCAGACCAAATATCAATTGATGTCGTGTATTCAGTAGCACCAAATATGAGTTCTGGAGCGCGATAATAACGAGAGCAAATGTATGATATGTTGGCTTCACCTTTTACCTGAAATGGGAAATTCCATTCAGATAAGGGAATGAGCAAACTATTTGCAAAATTCTCTAGGAGATTGTGCTTCGTACTAATAATTGAGTTAGATTAAACTTCTGAATGTGCAACATAGGAATAGGTGCATTTGTACTAGGACGATTTTAAGCCACAAACAATTATGGTCTTGCGATGAGCTATGATATTGAAAATGGCGGAATCTAGAAAAGATGCTATAATTTTTTACTAAATATAAACAAAACCAAAACTTTTTTTATCAACTTGAGGATCTTTTCATCCTTCAAGGTGCGACAAAACGGACAATTTTTTAAAGGCTCGTTCTTGCATTCGAATAGAGGATTGAAAGCCCCTCTTTTGTTGAGATCAAACACACTTAACCACATATCCAATTATCACTCAACTTGATATTACCCCATATGCTTGGGATAAAAGGCTCGGTTGTTGTTGTTGTTGTTGTTGTTATTAGACTAAACTCTATATCCATTCCCCAATACCAAACTCATATGTTTGCCCGAATGTGATAATTTTTCACCGTGAGAGACAATATCTAATTATGACAATGACTTATGGCACCAAGATAAACTAAAAAAAAAAATACTGTGGCTTGTGCGCTTAATATCGTAGATTAAGTATACCTATGAATGTGTAGTAGAAAGCAAATATGACTTGCCAAGCATGGATGTAGTTATAAAGCTAAAGCTTAAGATTGAATTCTACGCTGGATTCAAAAAATGCAATTGATACATACCAGAACTTTAGCACTTCCAAAATCACAAAGCTTAACTTGATGAGTAAGAGGATCGACCTGCACAATGCCCAATGACGGTTATAACAACCATGCAATCAGTAAAGACAACCATGCAATCAGTAAAGTAGGCCAAGAGTTTGGGACAAAAAACATACCAGGAGGTTCTGTGGTTTCACATCTCTATGACAAACACCTGGAACGGTATGGATGTATGCTAACCCCCTAAATATCTGCATCCAAAAGTTAAGAGCATCATTAATTTCACAAATTCAAGACCCACAGAGAACTACAAAATACTCATATGTTTAAGAAAGCCGAACATACCTGATACATGTAAAGCTTCACAAAGATGAGCGGCATCCGTTGATTGGCATTGCTGTAATGCTTCAATACACGGTAAACGGTTTCGGGGACATACTCCATAACTAAATTGAGGAAGAGCTCATCTCTGCTTGTGGTGGAAAAGAAGCAGTGCTTCAAAGAGATGACATTTGGATGGTCCATTGAACGCATCAGTTGCAGCTCACGGTTTTTATAGCGCCCATCTCGCAAAATCTTCTTTATAGCCACAGTTTCTCCCGTTTCCAAACATTTCGCCTACAAAAAGTTTGGCAACATTATAACTTAAAGCAAAATTGGCACAAAATTTCTAATTAAACGATCTTTTGTCCTACAAAATGTACCTGAAAGACAATCCCAAATGACCCGGTTCCAACAACTCGCTCTGCCATGTAACTAATGGTCTACAAGGTAAAATTAACCATTTATGATTCTAAAATCTAAATAAAACGCCTGTTTTGATTACATTTGCTGAATGAATTTGTAACTCTCACCTGTTTCGGTTCGCCATTCTTTCCTCCAATGGTGGTGGAGATAATGTGACCTGTAACTGTATCATTCCCATCAACAACAGAAGTTACCTGCATTTAATTGTCTCGAAATGGCAAAAGCATGTTGACACAGATGCAAAAATCGTAAATCTTTTAAAATCTACCGACAAAAACGTCAAATCTCGCACATATAATAATATTAGATTGTTAGAGATAATATTAGATTAAGTAGTTAGGCTTTGATATTAGATTAATACCAGTATCCGTAAACTCTAGTATAAATGTATGTGTTTCTCCATTAATTTGCTAATAAAAACAATTCTATTTTTCCTCAAATCTCTTGTCGCCAAACCCTAGCCGAGCCAACACCAAACCCTAGCCGTCTCGATCCCTCCACTTCCTTCTTGATCCCGCATCCAGATCCTGCCCTCCAGCCACCTGCACCTCCCTCCAGATGAATCACCTAGCCACATGCGCCTCCCTCCAGCCTTCAGCCCTGCCCTCCAGCCCCCTGATCTGCCATCCAGCAATTCTCCAGCCGCCTGTGATGCCCTCCAGCCGCATGCGCCTGCCCTCTACATCGATCGTCCTCGCATCGTCGCATATTGATTGTCCCCCTCGAAGACCTTTTTGTTGGTTATTGGATGCCGTGGGTTGATGCGGATATTGATTTGATTATCGTTGTTGTTGGTCGTTGTTTATCGTTGATTGTTGATCGTTGTTGGTTGTGGTTGATCCTTACGGCTGGAATCATGTCAATGACATCGGGCAATGGAGGAAGTTTATTTACCTCGGCGGATTTTATCCCTATGGTATCTACAAAACTTAATGGTGATAATTATGCCCAATGGTCTCTTACAGTTGAGACCTTCTTGATGGGTAAACGGAAATTGCATTACTTGCAGAAATGTCCTCCTGCTGAGGACAAGGATGAGAAAAAATATGATGATTGGCTTGCTGAAAATACGCAGATTCGGACTTAATTATAGAATAGCATAGAACTTAAGATGAACGTTGTGTTTCTGCCTATATCGAAGGAGACATGGGAGCAACTTAAAAATACATACTCGGGTTCTAACAATATTGCACGTATTTATCAGCTATATCAGAATTATTTCTGGACAGAGAAAGGAGCGAACTCTCTTGAAGATCATTATTCGTTTTTCAATAGATTGTGCCATGAATTGAATTTGTATCGGCATATTTCTTCCAATGTTGTGGAGATGAAGCAGCAGCGTGAGATGTTGAATGTTATGCGATTTTTATCGAGTCTTCCCAGAAGTATAAGTCCACTCGATCTGCTATTTTAGAGAGTTAAGAAATTCCGACCCTTTTGACGTATTCCAGGTTACGTCGTTCTTCCGTATCAGATCTCTCATTTAATGTGCATGGTGATAGTAATGCGGATAAGTTTGTATTAGTGACTACATCTGGCAGTACACGTGGTCGTAGCTGTGGCTATTTTCGTGGTGGTCGTGGTGGTAATCGTGATGGAGGACGTGGTCATAGTCGAGATGGAAGATGTGCACACACTGTGGGAAATCAGGCCATTCTGTTGATTTCTGTTGGGATCTATATGGCAAACCTTTTGCTTATCATGCATCCTCTCAGGATGATGCATTGGAGTCCTCAAATTCTACTGCTCCATCGGATACGGTATCTTCAACCTCAAAAATAATATCCATTTCTGAGGATGAGTACCACAAGCTCATCTCTACCCATCGATCTGCTTCAGTTGCTACGGTAACCCATGCTTCTGGTACTCCTATAGTTTGTAGTACCACTAGAAAGTTCTGGATCATTGATTCAGGTGCTACGGACCATATGACAAGTAATCGTGATTCTTTTATTTTCTTCACACCATCTACACAAAAATCTCACGTCACCTTGGCCGATAGATCTTCTTTCCCTATCACTGGAGGTGGGTCGGTACATTTGTCTAAAGATCTTTCGCTCATATGTTTATCATGTTTCATGATTCCCTATTAGCTTATTGTCTGTTAGCAAACTTACGAGACCATTGAACCGTTATGTCACATTTTATCCTTCACATTTTCTTTTTCAAGATCTGCAGACCAGGAAGCTGATTGGTGGCGGGCATGAATCTTAAGGCCTTTATTATCTGAACACGGATGATATTTTTTCTTCAGGTTCCGCCGTTTTGTTCTCCTCAGTGTCTCCTCTTCAGCTCCACTGTCAGATGGATCATCCCAACTTGAAGATTCTTCAGAATTTATTCCCGCATCTTAGGTCAATAAAATCACTTGATTGCGAATCGTATCAGTTTGGTAATATCATCGTGCATTTTTTCCTATTTCTGAGAGTTGTATGTGAAACCCTTTTCATTTAGTGTGTTCAGACATCTGGGGTCTCTTCAATGAGCCATCATATTTAGGTTTTAAATATTGTCATATTTGTGAATGATTTCTTTCGTATCACTTATTTGTACTTGATGAAAAATTGCTCTGAATTAAGTAATATATTTCGTATCTTTCATCTGAAAGTTCAAAACCAATTTGGTGTCATTGAAAATCCTATTTACAGATAATGTAAAAGAATGTGTCTGATTATTTCAATAAATATCTTGCTGATAATAGGATTGTATATCAGACGTCTTGTTTATATACCCCTCAACAAAATGGGGTTGTTGAACGAAAAATGTGTCATTTATTGAAAGTTGCTCGTTCTTTGTTGTTTTATATGTATGTTTCCAAAAAGTATTGGAGTGATGTGTTAACTGCATGTTATCTTATTAATCGTCTACCCTCCTACTTTGGAAGGAAAGTCACATCATTATGTTTTGTTCGCAGTGATTTCACATTTCCCACTACCTGCTAAAATGTTCGGTGGTATATGTTTTGTTCATAGACTTGCTCCTGAAAGAGATAAATTGGATGCTCGTGCCATTAAGTTTGTTTTCTTAAGATACTCTCGACTTCAAAAAAGCTACAAATGCTTTGAGCCTATATTGAATAAATATTATATTTCAGCAGATGTCACTTTCTTTGACATTGTATCATATTTTTCCCCATCAAGTGAATCCTCTACTGAACCATCCCGGTTGTCCCCTAATTGTTTACCTATTGTGGATGCTGATTTGAGTCCTGAAGAGCCGCAGGTTATTTCTATCAAACCACCAGTCCATCGTTTTTATTCACGAAGGCGACGATTACAGCCAACTACTCAATCAGCTCCCCAGTCTATAGATCCTGCACAAGCTCCACAATCTGATCTCGAATTTCCTATTGCTTTGCGAAAAGGTACATGCTTTAGTACTCCTCATTCCATATCGAAGTTTGTTTGCTATTCACAATTGTCATCCAGATATCGGTCCTTCGTATCTTCCTTGTCATCTACTTCCTTACCTGGATTTTTACATGAAGCTTTAGGTCATCCTGGCTGAAAAAACCAATGGAGGAAGAGATGGATGCTATGTATCAGAATGGTACGTAGGATTTGGTTTCTTTACCGTTTGGCAAATCATCAGTTGGATATCGTTGGGTGTATAATATTAAATATCATCCTGACGGGACTATTGAGCTGCTGAAAGCTCGTCTTGTTGCTAAAGGCTGTACACAAACATATGGAATTGATTATGCGGAGACGTTCTCTCTAGTATTTAAGCTTCCATCCATGCGCATTCTGATTTCTTTAGCAACAAATTTGAACTGGTCTTTATATAAGTTGGATATGAAGAATGCATTTCTCCACAATGGGCTTGAAAAAGTATATATGGATCAACCACCTGGTTTCGTGGTTGAGGGGGGGACAGGCAAAGTATGTAAACTGCGAAAAACTATATATGGGCTCAAGCAGTCTCCTCGGACTTGGTTTAGTAGATTCAGTGCCGTTGTGCAGGAGTTTGGTGTATATCAGTGCAAGAGTGATTATACTGTTTTTACACGAATTCTTGAAGGGAAGAGAATTATATTAGTGATGTATGTTGATGATATTGTTATCTGTAGAGATGATACTGACGGGATTGTTATTCTTAAGAAATTTCTCCAAAATCACTTCCATACAAAGGACTTGGGGTTATTGCAATATTTCTTAGGGATTGAGGGTGCATGCTTCCCAAAGGGTATTTGCTCGTCTCTAGGAAGTATGTCCAAGATATTCTAGATGAGACTGGACTTTTGGATACCAAGCTCATAGATACACCGATAGATCTTAATATGAAACTCTATGATGATCAAGAAGAATTATTAGAAGATCCAAGAAGGTATCGTCAATTGGTTGGGAAGTTTAATATCTTACGATAACAAGACCAGACATTTCTTTTATTGTTAGCATGGTGAGCCAGCTTATGGATTTCCCAATGGAGCCTCATTGGAAGGCAATTATTCATATTGTTCGTTATTTGAAGAATTCACCTATTCAAGGGTTAATTTACCGCAATCAAGGAGATGTTCAACAGCTGATGGGATTTTGTGATGCTGATTAGGCAGGATCTCCTACTGATAGGAGGTCTACTGCTGGCTATTATACCTTCCCTCAGTGGTAATCTTGTATTGTGGAGAAACAAAAAAACAAATCAACTGTGGCTAGATCAAGTGCGGGGGCTGAATACCATGCTATGACTCATACTAAGTGCGAGTTTATTTGGATAAGTAACCTATTAAGTGAGCTTGGATTTCAAATTCATCGGCATATTCCTCTCTTTTGTGACAATCAAGCTGCAATCCATATCTCGTCTAATCCCGTTTTTAATGAGAGAACCAAGCACATTATAGTTGATTGCTATTTTGTTCGGAAAAAGAAGGAGAATGGATTTCTTAACTCTCAATACATTGCAAGTAAGGATCAACCAGCGGATATTTTCACAAAGGCATTGGGAAAAGAGAGAATTGAATATTTATGTAACAAGCTGGATCTACATGATATGTATGCACCAGCTTGAGGAGAGTGTTAGAGATAATATTAGATAGTTAGAGATAATATTAGATTAAGTAGTTGGGATTTGATATTAGATTAATACCTGTATCCGTAAACTTTAGTATAAAAGTATATGTATTTCTCCATTAATTTGCTAATAAAAACTATTCTATTTTTCCTCACATCTCATGTCAATATCAAAACCCTAAAATGCATCAAATGCTCCACAAGCACAAACGAATCTCAAAAAACGAACATAACAACCCTAGCAAAGCATAAACCTAACAGGAAATTAAATCCTCCGGCATTTTCAAACCCTAAGGTCAAATCATAGCTCAAAATGATCCTCAAACGCTCAATATCCCAGATCTAAAAACAAAACCATCAGATTACACGGCGAAATTCGTAGATATATTGCTCAATCACATCAATAAACCAAAAACCATCCAAAACAGCATCGAGAATCTTAAAAGGAATCAGTTGGGGATCAACGGAATATACCTTGTCGTCGGCCATCTGCGGCCGTCGAAGATCTAGGTCCTTCACAAGAGCTTCATTCAAATTATCTTATAATTTTTTTCTTTTTCCAAAAAAAAATAGCTCTTTTGCGAATTCTCAACAAGAAAGATAAAGATGATGAGCATTCTGAGATGGAAGAATAAGCACCAACAACTCTTTTCATGCAACCCACCCATCAACTATTTCCACCCAAATTGTGGGGCCCAAATTCGTGAGAGCTGTAGTTTCGGATAAGGTATTGAGTGCAGATTGCTAGGTGTGTTAAAAATCGGGATATTTTGGGTTTAGATCCTGGATATAGGGGATAGTTAAAGGCCCTGATAATTGCCGTAATATACGGAAATGCCATTGGCATTTGAGGTGACGAATTTGGACCCTGCGCTTTGTCTTCCGCCGCCTTAAGTTGAACCGTTGTGCTTGTTTCTCTTTTTTTATTCTTCCTGTTTTTCTAAGCGAAATCCTTCTTCTTTATGCCGACGGTTTTGATTGCTCAGTCGGATAGATAGGATCGGAGGCAATACTCTCATCAATAAATGCTGCTTGCTGACTCGTTCTTCCTCTCTTCCTGAATCTATCCTTAAACAACGGTGAGATCCCTTCGGTCTCTTTCTTCTTTGTGTGTGCTTATAAATAATTAGACTTCGATATTATATTATCCTAATTATATATATCTTGTTTGGTTATAGTTTATAAATTGGGATTACTGTAGTTATATGGGCTATAAAATTAAGATGAATCGTAATTATCTAAATCTAATTCCAAAACCAAAGCGCTGTTAAAAAGGTCTATTTGTCTGCTGCGGAAAGAAGCTCTAACCGTTTGTTGCGAGCAACCGCATGAGATGCTTTTATTGTTCGGATTTTTAAATGATGAAAACTTCAACAGAAAGAGAAGTGGCCGTAAATTATGGGTTAACTAGTTAAGAAGCATGCAAAAGAAGAGAGAAGAAAATGCAAAAAAATGGAAAGTAACCAGAACAAAGAAGGGTAACACTCAAGAACACATGAGAGTGCCCAAATAAAAATTTTCAAAAGGCATCTGAGATTATATAAGTGAAAAGATTTACGGTTTCTGACTCTAATTGAAATACGTCAAGACATGTAAATGAAATATGTTAGCCTTGGAATCGAATCAGTGTTCTTGATCTCGAAAAATTCTTCCATGTACCAGATGCACGTGCTCAGTCATGAAAGAAAAAAGTAAACACATGGACCACATGTACCAACTAATCTCTCCTGGATCTCGGTCTTGCTAAGAAATACAGTCAACCACATATGACGTTCTCTCTATGCAACTTATCCGACAACTGTAATCCTTGACTAATCTATTAGCATCAAAACTCAATTATAATTTTTTTTTTTAAAAAAAGGCTTAAAACATAGAAAGGTCATTGTTCATGGTTGGACCAATCTCACATGGATAGACTTCTCAACCAAGCCAGCTGTAAATTATTGTCAGATATCCAAACAGAACTCTAGGGGCATTTCGGTAATTCCATATATAGCTGCCCCCTACCTAAAAGTTGGCGGGCAGTTCTGTAATTAAACGACATCCGCGGGGCCCACAGCTAACCCAACACGTCACCAGAGATTTCGGATCCGCGCTCGTGACTCTACTGCTGACGGGTTGAAAATAAATTGGGCCTCAAAAGTTGGGCTTTAATGAATTGTTTTAATGCTTCGCGTGTAATGCCCGGGCTGCCCAATAACTGCTGTTTTTGCTTCTTTGGTTTGAGGGACGGTCAGGCCTTTGAATGGGGGGAAACGGGGCAGATGCCGCAACAGAAAAATGGAGTTTGAAAATTTGAATGCAATGCCAAAACATGTTGATATTAGTATGTTTTGGTGGTACTTTATGTGATTTATGCAATTGTTACCGCTAAGGGGCCGTTTGGTTGCAGGATTTTGAAATTTGGATTCCCAAATAGTATAATTGAAAAAATCTGGATTGGCTAATTTTTTGTTTGGTTGGTATTGAATTCCAAGCGTTGCATTTGTAGATCCTTATAATTCTTATTTGGTTAGGAAAAATAAGTGGGATTTGGATTTGATAATTATAGAGAGAGATAGAGAGGGGCGATTTTTTAACAACATAAAGTACGTGAAACCAACATGAACTGTGCAAAATCCATAGAAATCCATATTTTTTTTTTTGGATTCTAGAATCCAGAAAAATGGTGGGTCCCACACAAAAAACAAGCAAATCTAAAACAACCAAAATCCTACAACCAAACAAAGAATTTAAGAATCCAAACTCTATTTTGGATTCAAGAATCCAAACGGTGTCAAATTCTATCCTCATCCGGCAACCAAACAGCCCTTGATGGAATGGGCAGCCTAGATGCCACTAGAAAAAGTGTCGAACAAAAGGTCATGCACTTTTTTTTATCTAGTTTGAGTCGGTTATCTGTGATATTTTAAATATATGTTAGGGAAATATGTCTTTGGAGCCTTGTTTTCTCAGTTCTGTAGAGGCTAATTGAAAATGAATTGAATTATTCATTGTGTTAACCAGCATTCTTCGTTTTTGGGTGAGGACCCATATAGCTCCGTTTCTCCATTTGGTGGCATCCTCTAACTGTGGTGAAATTGATTAAATCTTAAGTGATTTATTCTCAAATCTGCCTAGTGTATGTGTACACCAATGTTCATTTGGTTTGGATGCTTTTCGTCCTTGAATTAAATGGTTGCAAAATTAACGGTGTTTCGACTATAGAACATTTTACATCTCTAGTTCAATAGTCAAAGAGTATCAAAACCACATGAAAATCGGCGTACATATGTATGGAGATCAAGATGAACGGTGCTGATCATCCAAAAAGATTTTTGATTTTGATTTATTAAGACATTCTCGAGAAATTTTTCCTGAGAACATTTTCGTGACCTTTTAAGTCATAAATTAAACTCTCATTCAGCCAAAATTTTCTCTAGGAAAATGAAAACAAAATTAAAATTTTGGTTTTAAGACAACACCTAATCCGAACACTCCATGGAAGTTAAAATTTTAAGTGGAGGCAACACCTGCAAACTATATTTGCATCATCTCCACTTCCACTTAAAAATAAACTTTGGGTATCCGAATTGCATATCCAAAGATGGCTAAATTGTTACCCCTGGAAAAGTAAAGCAGGAAAAGAAAATATGAGGGTCATGGGCCAGTCATAGCAATATTAGCACAGATGGCACTTTGATCGAGTCCAAGTTTACATAAGGTCGGTACAATTTTCTCGTGTCTAAATATACTCATCCTAATATGGTCCAATCAAGATATGATCAGATATTGTTTACCGGCATCCAACTTTACAAAAAGCAGCGAAGGCTTGGGCGTTTGACTAAAAACTACCCAAAAGTTCAAAAAACTATGAAAATACCATAATTAATAACAATGACACATTGAAGCTAATAATGCCATATCATTTAAGTGGCATGTGACCTACAACTAGTCTATAATCTCCTAATACCATCCTTCTCCTCTTCATCATCAATTTTTCCCTTCTTCCTTCTCTCCATCTCTGTCCCCACAATCTTTACCACCGTCTTCTTCAACCGCCCGTCTCCGCCTTCTACTTAGACAATCTGTCTCCGTTACTTCTCATTTCTATATTGCCAAAACCCTAATTTCCTCAAATTCCCAAAACCAAATCTATTTGGTCGTCGCCATCAAAATTCTTCTTCTTTTTCTCACCTCCTCCCTTGCACATCCATATGCACCACTTAGGAATTAATATAGCCGGCATCGATCGTCCAAAAAACCAACTAATGGTTGTCTTTTCATACAGCCAATATAGGAAATTTCCATGCAACTTTATACTCCATACACACATGCACACATATATAAAACTATGAAGGTCAAGATGGATCATGGATGATCATGCTTTTTCGTTAAAAAGATGTGGAATTGATTTTTTGACCGCCATAAAAGTTTAAAACGGTTAATATTAAACTAGATGAATTTTACTTCGACTATTCCAGTTCTAGCATCATATAAAACTAAGGTAGACATATTCCCTTAAAATCAATAAAATCGTCATGCTTCGGTAATCTTGTTGTTCTCCGACGGTCAAAATTGGTTTCTATCTCACTCTCTTTCTCTCTTTTTCTTTGTTGATATGTCACACATGGAGTGGAAACTGGTTCAACTGGATACCATATGATTCAGCGATTCAATATTGTAAAATCTTGAAAATTTATTAAAGTTAATTATAATTTAAGTAGCTATATAACATGTGTTATTAAAATATCATAGGTAATACACACACACATGTATGTAGTTAATGACCTAAAACTAGCAACATGTTAAATTAAACTAAACACCAAAATTTATTGCCATGGCAATAAGCCTTAGAATTTCTTTTCATAACATTTAGCAAATTCAATTTTAAAAGAATAATATATATAAAATATAGCATGGCATGACTTGAGGGTATAGGCAAGGATGGTGTGTACATTAAAATGGAAAAAATGGTTGAGAATGGCCTTCTTCTCATCTGTTCTTCTTCTTTTTCATCTCCTATTCATGTTCTTCCTCTCTACCTCCCAAACAAATCCCACACACACACCTACTAATCTCCACAAAATCATATCCTTTTTCTTTCAAAAACTCTTGTGAAAACCAATTCTTCACCTTTGAGGCCACTTGCAAGTTTGGGACTCCCCACAAAACTAATCTAGAGGTAAAAACATCTCTTTTAATCAAGTTTAGCAACTACTTGTCTTAACAACTCTAAATTTAAGTTAAAATTTATGTTTTGGGCTGTTTTAAAACTTAAAGTGGGGTTTGAGATGGAAAACTTAATTTGTGTAAATTCTTGGGTGGCCACAACTTATATTAAGATAAATAAAGGAATTTTAGTGTTATATATCATATTGTTTTAACACCAAGACTTCACTAATCTATCATGCCATTTTAATAAGTGTTAAAACTAGTATTTTGTTGAGGTTTGGGGATTCAATTTAAATCTGCTACTACTCCAGTGATCACAGAGATAAATTGAGATTTCTAGGAACTTGTTATAGGACCTTAAGTGTACTCTCAAAACCTGAGCCCATTCCTCACCAATCCGGCCGCCAAAATGTCATGCCCTGCTTCCCAAAATACGTAAACACGGCACGTGACAGAGCCAACCATACTACATGTGGTTAAAAATCATCTCTTTACAGTCATATTATGGCTGTCAATCGGATATCAAGAATAATAAAATATATAATCTAGCTAACACATGTCCATCTGCCATAAAAATAAAATCAAGAAATAGGTGTAGCCGAAATGAATTAAGATCCAATAAACAATAGTATCTGAATCACGTCCCAATATAGGCTCATATCAATAGAAATAAAACTGCTGAAATAAATAAACTAAGAGACTCTAAACTAAATAGCTAGCTCCTCATTGCTCGGCTTGTCTGCCAAAATACTCTTGATCTGCCTGCGATAAAGTCAGAAGAACTGGGCCATACAGAACCCAGACGTCAGTGCGTAATAAATACCACAATAATAGTAATAACTAGGATATGATGTTATAATTAAACATGAAAATAAATAAATAACACAGGTATAAAACAGTGAGATGTATGTATGTGATGTGTATCCTAAAGTCTGTACTTCTAGGATATCTATTCTACAAGTCTTTGAAATCAATTAATATAATTCTCATCGTAACTCAACAGTATATATCCCGTTCAAACCTCCATGGGACCATGGCACAATGATTATTTCGTCACGCCCGGAATCACGGCAAACAATAAATGATGATTATTCCGTCGTGCCCGGAATCACGGCCAACAATATGAAAGTCTATCCTAGCACCACCATGAGATTTTAGTAGCATCAAGCATGCCAAAATTTAAAAAATTTAGGTGCTAAGTTAGACTATACAAGATCTTTGCTAGAATATTAGGGTTTGCTATGATGATATAAACTACTAGAAGAAAGAAAAGATGATATACCCTCGTAGATTGAGTCCTTATCTTCTTTAGCTTCGGGTTTTAGTCCACGCGACTCCATTAGGCTCCTCTTCAAGTTGAACGGGCCTCTTACGTGATCTTCGCGCCGAAGACGATCCATCCGAAGTCCCTCTAGCTCAAGCTACCTCTACACTAAACTTTTTTATTGTAGGAAACACGCTACACTTGATCGTTAGTCAAGTGTAGGATGATGAAGTAGGGGTTTTAAAAGCTCACCAATGATCTCACAAGCTCAACGATTCACATCACATGTGGGGGTTTTGAGCTTGGAGATGAGGTGAGAAAATTTTGGAGAGTAAGAACTTATGAAAATGGCTAAAGCATGAAAATAACCAAGTCAAGAATGATAATGAATGGCCCATCACTTATTCAAGTATGGAATAAAATTGCAATTCTAAATTGCAACCATACTTGAATAGTGAGTCAAGAGCAATATTATATGATAAAAACCCATGCCTTAAACCATACCCAAAATATCTCCACTTTTACACCTCATTTTTCTATTTTCATAAAATAGAAAAACATGCCATGCTTCATATATATATATATATATATATTAACATATATATTAATAAAGCAATTAGTGAGCTAATGATATTAGTTAATATATAATTATATCAAATATAAATATACATCAAATTATTAAATCAACACTTGATTTAATAATCCGGTTATATCCCATGTGACCGACTAATATCATTTATCTGTTCATCACATTATCAAATCAACACTTGATTCGATAATCTGGTTATATCACATATAACCTAACCGATAACAGATAACTGCCAGATTACAATACGGTATCACATACTCGTATTTAATCAGGCCCACGCACATATCAACATATGTGCCCTACTTCGTTTCGCTTGAACCAGGAAACTTCTTTGTGGGACTCTAAAAACTCGTCAATACACCAGCAGTAGGTGATGATCACATCAGTCATCTATAAGCCGTCAGCGGTACTAGCTGGACGTAATGACTACCCGGGTATTGAGCGATATAAAGATCAACAAGCAAGCTCGTCCATACTCTCCATGAAGCCTATCAGTAATACTACCGTACAGTCCGGTTTCTTTGTCTGATATGTCGCATATCATGTCTAAGGGTGATAAACGTCAGACCCTAGTAATGTGATAATTCATGCCAATATCTGACCTATAACGGTTCGAGAAACTACTAATAACTCTTATCAGTAAATCTCAGCAGCAGCCCTGGCCAGGGACTTTTAGTTATAGCCAATCGAGCATAGCGCAATATCAACCTCCAATACCGAAAGAGACGAAACCCCTTCTATCGCTCATTGCCTCCATGTGACTCGGGACTGTACCCAAAATCTACCTGTTTGCACGTCTCCTTTGAGCGTGGTAGGGAGGAAATCAAAGCACAGTAGGAGCTACACAAGACTCTATGACGATCTCAGGTCTACAGACTAACCTGTACCAGTGTCACCAGAGGACTTCTATCTGACGATAGGTATACTACCAACTAGGAGTCCTCGGCGAGTCCTTTTCGGTGTACCCATTATCCAATGATCACCTGTGTACAATCTTTGATGTCGCACACCAATGGTTATGGGATAAACCATCGCCCTCTAAGGGAAAAGAAACGTACACACTAGTCTACTCTGGAATATCGATGCCCTTATCTCGATATTTCCTCGACTAGGAACTGATTAAAGGATGTACTTTTGGACCACCCTGGCCCCACTAGTATGATCTCATCATAATCCTGGTAGTCAAGTACATATCCTAAGGGCTTTACCAACATGTGAGAAAAAGACAGTAAAGAATACCGGTCAACATGTTAAGATAAAGAGTAACCAGATAGCATACTATCATGTCGAGCAAGAAAGTCCTCTATATATATGTCCAAGCATCCATTATAATATATATCAATGTACAATAATGGCCTCTAGGGTATACATATCCTTAACAATCTCCCACTTACACTAAGGCCATATGTTGTAGTATCTCATACCCAACATCCTAAAAAGTCTCTCAAACTGCATCTGGGGGAGGGCCTTCATGAGTGGATCTGCTACGTTGTCCTTCATGTCAACTCTCCTGACCTCGATCTCCCGGCGATCTTCTATCTCCCTGATCAGGTGATACCGCCTCAGAATATGTCTGGATCTCTGATGGGACCTGAGTTCCTTGGCCAAAGCCATAGCTCCATTGTTATCACAATACACAGGTATTGGATGCTCAATGGATGGAACCACTCCAAGCTCGGCAATGAACTTCTTCATCTAGACAGCCTCTTTGGCAGCGATGTATTCAGCCCCTATCGTCGAGTCTGCTACGGTGTCTTGCTTGGAACTCTTCCAACACACCGCCCCTCCGTTGAAGGTAAAAACAAAACCCGAGATCGACTTACTGTCGTCCTTATCACTCTGGAAGCTCGAATCGGTAAAGGACTCCACCTGGAGTTCACCGTTAGAACATTTCTTTAGTCCTTCTCAAGTACTTAAGAATGTTCTTAACAGCTGTGCAGTGTTTCTCCCCAGGATCTGATTGATACTTGCTCACTACCCCTAGTGAGTAAGCTACATCCGGTCTGGTACATAATATCGCATACATGATAGAGCCTACCGCTGAAGCATATGGTATCCCTTGCATGCGAGCCCTCTCCAAATCATTTTTGGGAGACATCTCTTTGGAGAGAGTGATTCCCGAGCAAGTGGGTAAATTACCTCGCTTGGAATGTTCTATACTAAACCTCTTTAGTATGGTGTCTATGTACCTGGATTGGGACAATCCCAACATCCGTTTAGATCTATCTCTATAGATTTTTATCCCCAGGATATATGAGGCATCATCTAGATCTTTCATGGAGAACTTATGTGATAAGAAGAGCTTGACCGAGTGTAGCATAGAAATATCGTTCCCTATCAAGAGTATGTCATCCACGTACAATATGAGGAAGACCACCTTACTCTCTACAACCTTCTTATATATATAAGGTTCATCTACATTTTTGATGAAGTCAAACTCTTTGACAGCTTCATCAAAACAGATGTTCCAGCTCCATGATGCCTGTTTCAATCCGTAGATGGATTTAAGCAGCTTGCACACCTTTCCGCTGCTTCCACTGTATATGAAGCCCTCTGGCTGTGTCATGTACACGCTCTCTTCTAAATCACCATTTAGAAAAGCGGTCTTGACGTCCATCTGCCAGATTTCGTAGTCATGGTATGCAACAATGGCAAGTAGAATCCTGATGGACTTAAGTATAGCGACAGGAGAAAAGGTTTCATCATAGTCAATGCCAGGTCGTTGACGAAAACCTTTAGCCACAAGTCTAGCTTTGAAAGTCTCAATTTTTCCATCTACACCAATCTTCTTCTTGAAGATCCGCTTGCTCCCAATGGGTTTTACCCTTTCAGGAGCAACTTTCAAAGTCCATACTTTGTTGGTGTACATGAATTCCATCTCGGATCGCACAACATCAAACCATTTCACAGAGTCTCCACTTGTGATGGCCTGCTCGAAACTAGTAGGGTCATCATCTTCCATGATGCAATCCTCGCTCCCACCGTCTACGAGAAAACCGTAGTATCTCTCTGGTGGATGAGGAACCCTACTAGATCTTCGGAGTGGCTGGGGTTCGTTGGGTATTATTGGATCCTCCGGTTCCACCAAATTGTCAGTCGTAGTTTGTGTCGCTGGAACTTCTTCCAGTTCTACCTCATTGCCACTAATTTTTTATAAGAAATTCCTTTTCTAAAAAGGGGGCATATTGAGAAACAAACAGCTTATGCTCCTCAGTGTGGTAGAAGATATATCCATATGAATCTTTTGGATATCCCACAAATTTGCACATAACAGACCTTGCCTCGAGTTTGTCTGGATTTTGCTTTTTAACATAGGCTGGACAACCCCATATCTTAACTCGTTTAAGGGATGGTCTCTTCCCATTCCGTATCTCATATGGAGTGGTAGGCACAGATTTGGTCGGAACTCTATTCAATAGGTATATAGTTGTCTCAAGCGCAAAACCCCAGAAAGAAATAGGTAACTCAACAGTACTCATCATAGAGCTTACCATATCTAATAGGGTGCGATTCCTCTGCTCCGATACACCGTTGTGTTGTGGCATATACGGAGGAGTAAGCTGAGAGAGAATCCCATTCTCTTTTAGATAATCACGAAATTCCGTGCTCAAGTATTCTTCTCCCCGATCTGATCGAAGGATTTTAATACTCTTACCCGTCTGGTTTTCAACTTCGCACTTATATTCCTTGAATTTCTCAAAAGCTTCAGACTTGTGTTTCAACAAGAACACACGTCCGAACCTTGAGAGATCATCGGTGAATGTAATAAAATACGAGAAACCATTTCTGGCATGTGTAGACATGGGACCGCATACATCACTATGTATCAGCCCCAAGAGTTCAGTAGCTCTTTCTCCGTGTCCAGTAAACGGAGTTTTGGTCATCTTTCCTTTGAGATATGACTGGCAAGTTTCATAAGATAAAAATTCGAATGGATTCAAATATCCATTTTTATGCAACTTAGCCAGTCTTGTCGCATTAATATGACCTAGTCTACAATACCACAAGAAGATTTCGTTCACTTCTGAACTTTTCCTCTTGTTTGTGTTCTGTACGTTAAGAACTGTACTTTGATTCAGAACGTATATACCATTACATAACTTACCAAATCCAATCAACACTTGATTTGGAAAAATGTTCATAACATTATCCTCTAATGTGAAATTATATCCTTCTTTAGATAGTAAAGAAACTGATATAATATTGCACATCATTTTTGATACGTAATAACATTCGTTCAGAACTTATGTATTACCAGTTGGCAATACAAGATGTTATTCGCCAACTGCCTTGGCTGCAACAATTGCGCTATTCCCTACTGTTAGAGATTTATCACCTTTTCCCAGTTCTCTATCTTTCTTTAGCCCATGTAACAAATTACATATGTGGGATCCTGATCCGGTATCCAATACCCAGGACGTAGAACAAACAGTTCTCGGTAACGAACACACCCGAAAAAGATGCATCAACATATTGTTTTTTCGTACGGGTGGCGCGGGAATCCTGATATTCCCCTATTCCTACAGAACCAACGTTTCCCAGCTTAGTATAATAAGCGAGTTCGGTCAATACATCCATATTATTATCTTGATTAAGACGTGACATTGTTTGCTGCCTAGAGAGAGAGAAGGAAATGCATTAGCGTGCGCTCTTTGCAAGATTAGATTGGTTATTATCTTATCTAATCAGGATGGCTCCCACTGTTTTTATCAAATCTTCCTTCAAACCATAAAAGGTAAGATTAGCCGGGATTAATTACACCCTACAGGTTCGCCAATCGTTCGGCCAGACAGGTATTGGTACTCCGAGGGAGGTTCCCCGTGCTTTCGCACGGACCTAATTAAATTAAACCTCGTTTCCCTAGAAGCATAACCCCGTTGATACCTTTCTAGACACCTACTGGATTAGCTAATTGTAAAGTGCAAAACTCTTCCAGGAGTAACTCTTACTTGCAGTGGGTATCATGATCCATCGTATAGAAGGTATGCAATCTCATTACAAATTTCAACACTTGAAATTCCCGATAATGTTTTTACCCCTAGCATCTTATGACCTTAACTATGGTCAACAAATCATAAGTGCTAGTCAAGTTCTACCCGTTCATTTCTTGATTGAATTAAACTCACCCGTACGACCCTTAACTATGGTTAATAAAGTCGTACAAATGTCTTAATCAATCGCATCATATGCTTTATAGGAAGACATCACTTAGCTACCGTACACTACGCCTTAACTAAGGTCAACAAACATAGCACGAATACTAAGTACTCTACTTCCTAAAATGACGGAGGGCTACGCAGGTTTTTAAGAAAACCATGAACGTAATGACTTGATATCATTGTAGAATCTAGTGATTTTGAAAAGGAGTGTTTTTGAGGTTTTTGCTAGTTTCGCTAAAGAGGTCACTCCCGGTGAAGAGATCTCGGCTCTTTCCTCATCGAATGAGGTGCTGGATATTCATCAAGGAATACCACTATACAAAGCAAGAACTAGAGAAGCAATCAAAAAACAAAACAGAGTGGGTTGTAGCATTTGCTAGTTTCGCTAAAGAGGTCACTCCCGGTGAAGGCATCCCGACTCTTTCCTCATCGAATGAGGTGCTGGATATTCATCAAGGAATACCACTATGCAAAGCAAAAACTAGAACTACCCTTTTTTGAAAAATTTGATTCTACAACATCTTTAGGTTTCTTTCTTGTCATTAATCTCATTAATGAAGTCCCGTCATTTAATGTTTCCTAAATATCACAGAAAAATGAAACGAAAATAGAACGTACGCTTATGTCATCCACATTCACCACGGGGCCCCGTCATACACCGTTAGGTTACTTAACTACTGGTAGAGCGGGGGCTGGACTAGCGTGGGTGCAAAACATAAGCAACGTTTATTATATATCATATATATAATACAACATTCGTCTCACGCAGTTATATGATCACATCACAGAACCAAGCAGCAGAAGCAACATATGAAATATTGGATATACTAGGATTTCCGTGTTTTAAATGTTGGGATTCGGCAGCGCCCCGGCCATCAATTCGTGACCAAATGCGGAACAAAAATTTACAAAAACCGGTGCTAACGGAACCCATTACCCGGATCTACCCTTAACCCTAACTAGCAAACTAAGGAGTTAGAATGGTTATACCGAGTTGATCCGTGTCCTTCGATCTTCAACCACCTTCCCAAGCTCCTAGAGGCCTCCATGATCAAGCTTGATCTCCGGTCTCTCTCCATCGAAGAAGATCCTCCCGAGAGTTTATGAAACGAGCTCCTACTTCATATCCGAAGTAACTAGGGTACCTATATTGCTAAACTAGATAGCCTAGAGGATGTAGAGTGTGGTAATGGATTAATTTGTCTCAAGACACCCTAAATTTCTCAACACATGAAACATGAAGGGTAGAGGAGGAAGAAGAAGAAGCCATGAGGATAAGAGTGAGGCAACTCAAGAAAGAAAACTGGCTAAGTTTTTTCATTTTTGTTGTGAGATTTTCTTTTGTGTTAATTAATTGCAATAATGGAGCCATCCAAATAAATATCCCATGGCTCCAAAATATCTAGAGTCAACCAAAAATATCTCAAGTCAATAAAATCTCACAACAAACAAAAACTTAATTATGCTTAGAAAAGTAACCATGGGTCACTAATAAGCCATGCCACCAAAAATGCAATAAACACCTCATCCTACTCCTCAATAACCTTTTAATGCAAAACCATAATGAAGTGTCATCTTATAAAAGCACCTTGTGATAAATTACAAGCATACCCCTCATCCGTATATACATACCCGTATCCGTATTCCGAAAAATATGAATACAATGAGACGAAAATAATCCAACAATATAATACTAGAATCCGGCTTAAACCAAAGCCACTAGTATTATCCGTCCGAATCCCGATACATGCACAAGTGCACGTAAATGATCGAACCCTGCCGTAAGACCATACGGCCTCTACATCGTTTCGCCCGAAGCAGGGAAACCCTCTGTGTGGGACTCTAAAAACTCGTCAATACGCTGGCAGTGGGTTTAACCACAAGCACATTAGCGGCACTAGCTGTACATAACGGCTATCCAGGTATTGAGCGAAAGGGAGGCCGACGAGCAAACTCATCCTGAACCCTACTGAGCCTGACGGTGACAGTATCCATACAGTCCGGTCCGTTCGTCTAAGAGTATCGCATATCGAGTCTAGGGGGGTGGATAAAGTCTAACCCCTAATAACGTGATATTTAGTGTCGGCATGAAGCCCATCACCCACTGAAAAACTACTGATCAGAATCAGTAATTCTCGACTACCTTGGCCAAGGATTTCTGGTGATGGCCATCCGTGCATCGTGCGACATCAACCCCCAATACCGGGAGAGACGAATCCCCGACGATCCACTCACTGCCTCCATGTGGCTCGGGACTGTACCCAACTAAAACCTGTTTGCACTACTCCTTTGAGCCGTGGTAGGGTAGTAATCAAAGCACAGTGGGAACTCAGACGAGACAAATGACGATCTCAGGTCGACAGACTAACCTGTACACATGTCACCTGGGAACTGCTATCTGACAATAGGTATAATACCAACTAGCAGGTTCCCGGCGAGTCCGTCCAGTGTACTCATAACCCAATGAGCACCTGTATACTATCTTAGGTGAATAAACTAACACCAATGGCTTGTGAGACCTGGCCACCGCCCCTCGTCGGGGTCTCGATCAGTATACACTAGTCTACTGTGGAGTATCGATACCTAGTCTCGATACTCCCACGACTAAGGACATTTAAGGATGTGCTTATAGACCACCCAGCTCCCATGTATATGACCGCCATCATAATGTTGGTAGTCGAGCAAGAATCCTACGGGCTCTATCAACATGTAATAGTGATCTGTAATACCACATAAAACATGTACATGATGATAAAAACAAACCAGATAGCTAACTATCATCTCGAGTAAGACTCTTCTATCCGTATAGGTCCTCCCTCAATCATCGCAATCACGTGCCTGCGATTATGATAATTGCCTTGAGGGCACTATAGCCAACAATCTCCCATTTGCACTTAGGGCCAATTATTGCGGTGTCGCATACTCACAGCTCGTATGATACCGAACAACCAACTTCTCTACTAATCAGTTTCACAAAGCTCGTTTGTGAAACTATTGTGTTCGAGAAATAGCCTCAGTGAGTGGATCCGCTCCAATGTCTCTTTCTATATCTCTCTATATCTCAACTTTGCGGAGAAAGGCCATCTCCCGAAATGAGCAATACATGTCTTAGAATTTGTCTGGATATCTGATGGGAACTAGTTCATAAATGAACTCCAAATCCAACAATATTCTTAGACTGTATCATCCACTGAATTTAATCAGTATCCTGCGCCATACCATCCACAGTATCCGCTTGGACTACCTGTCCAACATACTGTCCCTCAAAAGAGGGAAAACTATAACTCAGACAGCCACTCTGTCATCAGGTCACCTTGGAAGCCTGAAATGAATACCGTTTCCCGAAGGAGGCTGCCGTTACCATAAGCCAAGAACATCCATTTATGTTCATAATTGCTTCCCAACGTTTCTTCAGGATTGGATTAATATATATGCTTATTGCAGCTAGTGCAAAAGCAATATCTGGTGTTGTACTTGAGATCTCATGATTGACTCAATTGCCTAAGCAAGTGATATGTCGATCATGCAAATCCCTCTCCCCATCAGTCTGCAAGACATCCCTTTAGAGAGGGTGACTCCATCACCTACGGGTACACCACCTCGCCAGGAGTCATCCATTCTAAAATACCTTTAGAATATTGTCAAGTACCCTAATTGGGACACTTCCCAAATCTAGATCTAAAACCATAAATCTAGTCACCAGAATCCCTAATATTATATCCATATCCTATGTGGAGAAACCACCTTGTGACAACCACAGTATAACCGATCGTAGTATAGGAGATCTCTCCCTTTCGAGTGCATGTCATCCAAATACCTGGACATCACTCTCTACTACTTTCTTATCTCATATTCTGATGAAGTCAAAACCTATGACTGTCATATCAAAAATAGATGATTTTTTTCCGCTATACCTGCTTTAGTCTATAAATAGACATAAGTTACTTGCCCACTATACTTCCGCTGCTCCCACTGACTATAACAACCCTCTGGCAGAGTCATATACACGTGCACTTCTAAAGCTAGTTTAGAATGATGCTATACTCATCCTTCTGCCGGGTCTTATAGTCTAGAACAGCAGCAATAGCAAGTCTGGGTAAACAAGAACCTCCATGTCACCGTCTTTGAGAAGATCGGATTACCTCTCGGGGGGCTGAGGTTACCCGTCAAATCTGCGGAGTGGCTAATGGAATGTCGAATCCAATTGAATCCTGAGGTTCTATTAAATTTTCAGTAATCATTTGTGGTTCTGAAATCACTTCCAGTTCTACCATACTCCCATTAATGGTTTCTAAAAAGAATCCATTTTACTAAAACCGGTGGCGAGTCAAGAACAATATAACTATTGATCTTCCTGATGGTAGAAAGTTAACCCTCGTCAAAACCCGGGATAACCCACAAACTACCATTACTGAAACGCGCCTTGAGTCTGTTCAGATTCTGGTTTTAAGCATCAGCCGGACAACTCCCTATACCTTAACATCGTTAAGATATAAATTGATTCTATATGTCCAATATAGAAACAAAGGAACTAATTTAGTTAGAACCAGATTCAAAATCATGCAGCTGTCTCCAGTGCATATCAACCAAATGGAAGGAGGCCAATCAACATTACTCAACTAGGAGTGCATCCACATATAAGTAACCTGAAAGAGAAGCAAGTTCTCAAAACCATTACTATTAACAGATTACCTAGCACAAGCATTTACATCTTCGACTACCTCGAAGAATCCTGATACTTTCAACAAATGGTTCTCTACTTTATTCTTATACCTATAACTTCTCAAAATATGGACCCTGTATTTCAACGAAATACTTGTCTAAAACTGGAGAAGTTACGAGTAAACAGAATATAGTACGCGTACCAACCCCTTTGTCCTAATGGTCACTGGACAATATACAATACTTTGTATAAGTCCCCTGATTTCAACAATTCAAACCCTGTGCGTCGTAGGTTGAAAACTGTACCATGGTTAAGAAGAATTACACCGCTGTTGAATGCACTTTACCTAACCACCAACTGATATAGCTAAATATCACAGACATAATTTCAAAAAGTTATATCTCACATTATAAAATAAATGTACAAATATATCAGTTTGAAATTGGTGCATAACAACGGATATTCAAAACCAAATATTTGCCATCAGGCAAAACCCAGGTGATTTCCTCAAATATCACCAATTACAACGAATTCCAATATAATAAGGATATAATCACCTAATTCCCAATATCTTACTCCCACTCACCATCTGTAACACCATACAGATGTGAGAATCAAATTTGGTAAATACATACCCTGGAGTTAGAATCTAATTGGGAAAAATAACTTTCAATTAACATTGCACAGTAAATTTGAAACATGAAAATATTTCGAAGGTGAACCTGGTATTCCTAGTAACGCCTCTTCCACTATCCTAATTCATGATCGTAACCGTTGTTTACCGCCGAAAACCGGAAAGACAAACGTTTAGCCTGAATTTGGGGGCGGATACTATTTGGTTTTATCCATCCACATCTCCGAAGATGCCAAGTTGATTTATGGCACCATGTATCGGAGGCTTAGACGGATGCAGCCGTTATAGTAGACTTAGTCAGATTCCCCCTCATTGTGAGGGGTTTTTGATTGTGGGAACGCTCTTCTCTGCAGGCGCAAGCCCCTGCAGTTAATTACGCTACCGCATCGCGGAAACCATTTTCTCCTTCTCCAGATGGTCACTTCGTGTCGTGTGTGTTTGTTTTATTATTATTTTTTTGGGTTGCCCGTGGATTGTATACGGAGACTAATTTATGTTATCGCCCGTAGGGCGTGGATTAGTCCAAATCCGTATTTTCTTAGATTTGGGTTTGGGTTGGTTTAAGGATCGTTAGTCTTGTTTTAGACTAAGATCAATTCAAACGTTTGTTGAGGATACGTTAGTCTAATTTTAGGCTAAGATCTACTCAACAGGATTTTGGGATCATTTAGATCCAACAAAAGAGTATTTGGACTCTATCGTCTTAGTTTAGGGATGTTGCGGTCCATTGGGTTTAAGGACATCCTAGTCCATGAGTTTAAGGACCTCATAGTCCATAGTTTAAAGACGCCATAGTCTATAGAGTTTAGTTTAGGGATGTTACGGTCCATTGGGTTTATGGACATCATAGTCCATAGAGGTTTAAGGACATCATAGTCCATGGAGTTTAGTTTAAGGATGTTGCAGTCCATTGGGTTTAAGAACATCATAGTCCATGAGTTTAAGGACCTCATAGTCCGTAAGGTTTAAAGACATCGTAGTCTGTGTGGTTTAAAGACATCGTAGTATGTAAGGTTTTGGTTTAACCGTTTGGGGATGCACCAAAAGTTATTGGTTATTGGCACTCTCCACCTCTCTAAAGACGTTGAAGAATTATAACGACATGTATCAGAGGTGTGGAGAGATGTACCCTTGAACCAGTGAATGTTCATCAAAGATTTGATAATCTTGTTTGGGAATGAGTCCCATAAAGAGCGCATGGGCTCAGTTGACTATGAGTTTGGCCAACTTGGGCTGAGCCCACCGAGTCTTTGTCATTTCCCTCTTTTTTTTATTTTTTTTATTTTTATAAAGTGTTAGACACTTGTTAGGACATAGTCCTTTCTCTGTGCACATACTACTGAACATTTATTGGGGTACTGATACCCACTTTCTTTTTGTCTTTTACTGAGTGTTAAACACTCTTTATTATGGCGCTGGGTTCTGTGTGATGAGTGTAGAACACTCTATGTCAAGGAGCACCCACGTGAGGAGCATGTGGCGCGCTTGGCACTTGGCGCCAACCAATGAGTGCAGAGCGCTCTTTATAAAAACAACACCCACGTGAGGAGCACGTGGCGCGCTTGGCGCTGAGCGCCAGACAATGACTGCAGAGCGCTCCTTATTAAAGCAGTGCCCACGTGAAGAGCACGTGGAGCGCTTGGCGCTAAGCGCCAGACTTAGAGCGCCAAAGCACTGTTTTAGCAGTTTTGGTTAGTTCTATGCTCTGAGAATTAAATTCTCGTTTATAAGAGACTTTGTCTCATGGATTTAAGAACTGAGTTCTTCTTTATGAGGAGATATCATGATCTCTTTTGTTTTTCTTTATGAGAGACTTTGTCTCATGGACCTAAGAACTATGTTCTTCTTTTTATGAAGAGATGCTATGATCTCTTCTATTTTTGTGAAAGACTTTGTCTTATAGATCTATGATCTAGAAAAAGAACTAAGTTCTTCTGATGTGAGAGTTAAACTCTCAAATATGGAGGAGATGTTATGATCTCTCTTCTTTTTATTTACCTTGAAGAAGGTTCTTCTTCTTAGAGCTTGCTCTTCTCTTTTTCTTTTCTGAGAACTTGAAACTTATGTGGAGGTTTTTTTTTCAAGACTTGAAGTCTTGGGTCCTTTATATAGGGGAGGCTGATTTGTTGAATCAGTTAAGGAAATCTCTCATTGAGAGATCTCTAATTGATTTGGGAATTTTTCCCATCATTGGGTTTTTGATCCAAGGGCTTCTGTTTTACAAAAGACATTTTTCTTGTTTTTAGCAAGATTGGGAAATATTTTCCCATACAGAACTTATTCTGTATCTTGGTGATTTTTAATCACCATTGGATCTTTGATCCAACGGTGCTCTGATTTACAGAGCACAATTTTTTTTGTTTGGAAGATTTGAGGAGTATTTCCTCAACAGAATTTTAATTCTGTAATTTGATGATTTATTCATCTTCATTGGATCTTTGATCCAAGGGTGGAAAACATTTAGTTCTAGCGCTGGCGCTCTCGTACTTTTCACGTGAGACGCTGTCTCAGAGTCTTTGACTCTTGGCGCTGGCACTTTTGGCGCTGGCGCTCTTGTGCTTTGCACGTGAGGCGCTGCCTCAGTTCAAATTTCAAATTTTGAACAGAGCTTTACTCTGATTTGGGAAAACAAATGCCCCCCACCGCTGTGCTCACATGGCTTACACGTGAGTGCAGCGGTGGCAGCCTTTCCACCATTGGATTGTCTTGGAAGTCGGATCGACTTCCAACGCTTATAAATAGGGCCTTTGGCCCTTTGAGATGACATCTGTTCATCTTCTTGTTTTCTTATTCTTGAGAATTTTATTCTCTCTTCGGAGCTACGCTCTCTGCTTTAAGAACTCTCTTAGATCGGAACCTTGCCAAAACTTTAGGTAAAGATCAAATCTTTGAAAGGATTACTTCATAATCTAGGGTTTCACCCATTAACAGAGCTTTTCTCTTCTTAGATCATAGATCTAAAGAGATCTTTTTTAGGGTTTCTTAACCCATTAATGAAGAACTCTTAGAGTTCATTTTGTAGATCTTAAAGATCTCGGAGTTTTTAACTCAGTAAAAGCTTTGCTTTTTAGGGTTTTGATGGATTATTCCATCGTTCTCACAGAGCATAGCTCTTCAAATTTTTAGGGAATTTTATTCCTCTCATGATTAGCGTTGACAGATGTCACTCTTGTCTTGCAGAGCGTTGCTCTCGAGGGAGTTCAACTCCTTGGCCCGAGGGGCCTCTCATTAAATAAGAATCCTTTTAGGATTCCCTATTTAATGAGCGACTGACTCATCAATGACGAGCCGTCATCTTTATTTTGTGGGTCCCTTTTGGTCACTTTCCACTGCATTGCAGTGTGGTACCAATTTAAAGTACCAAGCGTCAGAATTTTGACTATAGCATTGGAATCTGGTGACTATTGGTATGTCTAGTCGGGCGGCGGCCGTTAGGTCACCTAACCCTTGTTCTTTTTCGCGCAGGTACTATGTCTTTTGACACTTCTTTCCCGTTTGTTCGTCCGGAGAGCGCATTCCCTGACGCGCCAGTAGACCGGGAAGTCTTCGCGCTGATCAAAGATCACGACCCAGAGCAGAAATCTCTTCATCTATGGGGGACGTGGTATAATCAAATTATCCGGGGTCGGCGTAGCTTTTCTTGTGCAGCACCTTCGGAGGTGATCTATGCCATTAACTACACCGACTCATCCCTAGTGAACTATGCCGTAGAGAAGGTCAACTGGACTTCAGAGGGTTGCCTTCAGCCCTTTATGGCCGCGATACCCGTACAGCCACCAATGGCTTTGGATATCTTGGGGCGACGTATATGTCAAGGTGAGTCGCACCCTTGGGGACAGCCGTACATGATAGGCTTGACTCCTCGTCATTCAGCCGGGTACTTGCAGTAGGCTCGATACATCCTGTCAGCCAAGAAATCACTACTGCTGCAGCTTGGGTCGTACCCCACATTTTATGCTTCCCTCTTCCAGTATTCCATGCCCCCTGTATGGTGGGTCAAAGCTTTTTTTGAACAGTGGAATGTCCCGACTCATACCTTTCTCCTATTAGACCGGGAAGTTTTAATCTCTTTAGAGGAGTTCGCGGAGATCTCCGGATTGCCTGTCAGAGGAGAACATTATGAGGAGGTATTACCCCCTGACGAGTACATTTTCGCCACCCGATCAGTAGTGATGGGTCTGACCCCAGAGAATGCCATTCAGCACCGATTCCCAAGCTTGATCAAGGTGTTAAATATTTATGAGAGCATGTTTCTCGAATCCGGAAGCCACGGGGTCAGCTTTACGGATTTCATCGCCCGTTTTCTTTGTCCGGAAGTCTTGTCGAAACAAGGTGCGAAGTTTGCCAAGCTCGACGATCCTTTCGGTTTTGTCTTGGATAGCCAGCCGACAGCGGAAGCAGATCAAAAGAATTTCTTCCTCCCAAATGCCGCGGTCGTCCCCTTTGCAGAACTCGCCGCTCAAGACATCGACGAAGAGCCATTCTTTTTAGGGTTCCTTGGCTTATGGTTAAGCCTGTTTACGCTCCCCATGCACCCTCGCTACATGATGCCGTCTATTTTCTACCCGGCTCACCGAATGGTGAAGGGACGCGGGTTGCCATCGGGATTGCTGGGCTGGCTCATTTGTACCATGGCTTTAGCTTGGCGGCAGACACCACTCAACCGGGGGTGCAGCCCGTAAACCTCCCGATGCATTATTTCACTTCATGGCTCGAGCTGCATGTGCTCGGTGCTTTTGGAGTCCACAAGCGGCCCCATTTCTACGAAAGTTATAATTTTCCTCGGGTTATGCGGCTAGTTGACGCTTCCGCTTTGGAACCGACTCAGCGAGAGGCTCGGGGACTGATTCTTCGCCCGCGTACGGTCGGGGACGGCATGACTTTCGTCGATAAGGTCATGAATATCGGCAAGGAGTCCAGTAAGATGGTGCAATCGCTGCGAGACACCCTTAAAGACGGGGCTCCTGCGTTGAAGGCTCGTGAGATCTTGCATTTATATTCGATTAGGCCGGGCTACTTGGTGTTCAGGCAAAATGACTCGGCGCTTTTCATGAGGTACAACCCACACCGTTTTGCCCAGCAGTCGGGTTACAATCAGGGTGTTCCCCTCGAGGCCTTCTTGGCAGAACTAGTCGCTACTGAAGAGGGTATCTGGAGCGCGTTGCACCACTTCATGCACCTAAACACCGGGTCCAAATTTTTGATCAGTTAGCCAAGCTGTGTTCCAAAAGCCTTGAACGTATATGTGGCATGGTATCAGCACGCGATAGGCGCTTTTATCAGGGAAGAAAAGAAATTATTTCTTGATCGTAAGGGTGCTGTCCTAGCTGGTAATCCGGCCGTTCCCTTGAAGCGACGGACCATCGTTTGTCCTCCCGTAAGAGAAGCTGCTGCGGCTGTGGTCCTGCGTGTTTTTCCCGATAAGCCTCTACCTCGTGTGCCTGTAGAAGCGGTGGCTGCAGCGTCTCTCGAGTCTGGCATGTGTACGGAGTACGGGACTCGTCACCCAAAGTTGCCCGCTAAGCGCAAGCTCCTGTTGCCAGCTGCCGGCGGCCGCTCGCAAAAGAAGAAGAAGTCGTTGTTTTCTGCCGATGTCGTACTCGGCCAGGAGCCACATGCTCCTTACAGCGAGGGCTTGAGCGAATACGGGACCAATGGGGGTTTATTCATTGCGCCGGATGATACCAATCTAAAGGCTGCCATTGCAGTTTCCGAGCAACTAGCTCGGGATGAAGCAGTACTGATCACCATCGTACAGTCAGGTAGACTTCAGTCGTATCTTTCCGTGGTTATATATTTTTTATTACTATGCTTTGACTGACGCTTTTTTCTTCAATAGGTATCTCTGCCTAAGAAGCTCTCGCGGCTTCCCTGAAGACTTTTGAAGAGGAAGAGAGGCTCCGCACTTCTTTGGGCCTTGATATGCTTCGGCTCGTTGTGCCTTCATTCCCTTTTTCTTTATTCGTGGTTTGACCCTTTCTTTTATTTTATTGCAGGGATTACCTTGACTCGGATTATCCCGAGTACGGTGCCGATCCCAAGTGGTGATGCGGCGACACTTCCAGAGCCGGCTGTTGAGGCCCTAGCTCCCCCAGTTTTGCCGTAAGAGGCTTCGCTTCAGCAGCCGATGATGGACGCCGTAACGGCTCCAGAGGCAGCTCTTGGTTCGGATGACGTCCCTTTGATGGAGGTCTTGAGGAGATCACTTCTCACTGATAAGGCCGACAAGAAGCGTAGAAAGCGTGCAGCGAAGGAACGCGATGCCAGCTTGGCTGTGGGTGCAGGTTCAAGCACTACCCCATCTGTCGCTATTCCTCCAGAGGATGCTCCAGCTGCCCTGTCTACAGCTCATAGACAGGTCATGCGCACAGCTCGAGAGGCAACTGAGAATCCATCGCCAGGTAATGTAATGCCCGGTCGTTTCATTTTTACTCGATCCGTAAATTCTGATATACCATATCTTGCAGGGCCAAGTATTGGCGATGAGGTGGCAGGTGAGAAGACGGCGACCACAGAGCCCGAAACGGCTACTCTCTCTCTCTCGGGAGTCCGGGACCGCCCAAACCATCGCTCTTTCTCCCTGTGGCACCCCGATATTAGCAGGCATCACAAGCGTCACGACGGCCCTTGTCGAATCAGGGGACGAGGCCACGGGCGCAGAAACTATTCCAGTGGTGGAGAGCGAAGAACCCGCTGCGCCTAGCGATGCTCTCGTCACGGTTTCGGTTAGCGACCTATCAGGTAGATTTTGGGTCACTGTTTTCTTTTTATCTTTCGATCCCGTTCATCCTTATCTGATGACATTTTGTTCGTTTTGAGTGTAGGTGCAGTGAATGCGGAGATTGCGCCATCTGAAGCGCCTCTGGTCGCCGCCGTGACGGTTGTTGTTCCGTCGTCTTCTCCCATGTTGTCTGGAGCGCTGGAAGGTATATGTTTGCGACTTATCGGTTTCATTGTGGGTAATATACTCTTTGTACTGATATTGTATTGCTACAACCTTGCAGGAGTCCTTTTTGACCATCTGTATCAGGTGCTGAACCCGCATTTCTCTTTCCAGTCAGAAATCGTCCTGCCTGCCGGTGTCGGTGAGTATAGTTTTTAACCGACATCCTTTCCTTTCTCTTATGGGCAACCATGTCTTTCCTAATTCTTCTTTGAATTAATTGCAGCGTTACAGATTGGAGGAGGGGACGAGAGAACAGTCGCACCTCCGGTACTCCCAACTTTGCCTCCTGTCGCAGCCGGTATAGTAGACTCCATCGCTCGTGCATTTTCCTTATCTCTTGAGCCGAAATTTGATCATCACTTGTTTTGAAGCAATCACACCAGTTCCAGCTCCCTTCGAGTCTCGAATCCCAACGCCGGCAGGGCCTTTTGCTAAACGCCCATCTTCCAGGGGTGCTGCGAATAGCCTGCGAATATTGATCGAGTTCGTCGAGGATCTTGACGCCGAGGCCTTCGCATTTGCTATAGATTTTGCTGCTGAGGTTAATCTTATGTTGGTGATGCTCGTGAACTTCCACAGCGAGGGCGTCGATGAGTCTTGGGTTAACTACTGCAGGAAGATCGAGGCATGTTTGCATGAGATTGAGCTCAAGCATCCTTCTCCAGAAGTATCAGCTTTGAACTCCCAGCGGGCTGCTTGGGTTGAGCAAAGTGTTCTTTTCCTTCACCATTTTGAACAAGAGGTGACCTTGAGGCGGAAGGAACGTGAGGCGGCTTCAGGCGAATCTGCTCGGCTGCGCGCCCAGGTTGAAGCGAATGCTGCGCAACTGAAAGCCGTCTTTGTCAATCTGCAGCGATGCATTTCGGACGGGCTAGCACTGAGGCAGAAGCTCGACTTCATTGAGCGGGTTACGCAGAGTCGCAAAGATTCTCAGTGGGAAATCGATGAGAAACATTCATCCTGCTTTCAGCAACGGGCTCGAGTCGAAGCGGAGCTAGCCGCAGCGGCCGACCATGAAAAGGAGTTGAGAGGAGTGCGCGAGCGGCTTGCCGACTTGTTGAAAATGCCTCCTTCTCAATAGTCGTCTTTGTATTGATTGTAATTTATGAATAACACGTATTCATCTCATTTTTTATTTTATATGATACATCTTGTATTCAATTGAATTCATGAATAAAGGACACATTTTTTTATCTCCGACTATCACTTTCTTTTCTCTGCTGTGTTGTTGGGCATGCGATTTTAGCAAATGTGGCCTATAGATGATGAATAATAGTTCGTCTTGAAATCTTTGTAGAGTAGCGATGGCTTAGGAAACAGGTTCAGGTCTGCTGCCTAAGACTTTTCAACTTTATGAGCCATGAGGGTCTCATAAAGATTTTTCTCCCTACGAGTCGTGAGGATCTCGTATGTGTGTTTTCTCCTTAGAAGTCTTGAGGATTCCTAAGTACGTTTTCTCTTGAGAGTCGTAAGGATCTCACAAGAGAGTTTTTCTCTCTTACAAGTTGAGAGGACTTATAAGTGATTGGTGAGTTAACTTGTTTCCGAATCGAAGCATTGCTCCGACGGGGAGGTCAAGGGTTGACGTGTTTCCGCTTTCTGCGGTGTCTGGGTTGACTTGCTCCATTTTCTGCGGTGTCTGGGTTGACTTGCTCCGTTTTCTATGGTGTCATGGTCGACTTTCTCCGTTTTCTACGGTGTCATGGTCGACTTTCTCCGTTTTCTACGGTGTCGGGTGTTAGTTATGTATATGCCCTAGAGGCCATTGTTGTACATATGATGTATATTATGATGGATGCTTGGATATATACAGAGAGGACTTTCTTGCTCGTCATAATAGTATGCTATTTGGTTTCACTTTATCTTAACATGTTGACTTGTATTAGTTTACTGTCTTTCTCTCACATGTTGATAAAGCCCTTAGGATCTGTACTCGACTACTGAGACTATGATGAGATCATACTAGTGGGGCCATGGTAGTCGATGAGTACATCCTATAACTGTTCCTAGTCGAGGGTATATCGAGACAGGGCATCGATACACCAGAGTAGACTAGCGTATACGCATCTTGACCCATATGATGGGCGATGGATGATCCCATATCCATCGGTGTTTGACATCAAGGATGGTGTACGGGTGCTCAGTGGTGACTGGGTACACTGGACGGACTCGCCGAGAACTCCCAGATGGTGATATACCACACGTCAGATGGCAGTTTTCCGGTGACACTGGTACAGGGTAGTCTGTAGACCCGAGATCGTCATAGAGTCTTGTGTGATTCCCACTGTGCTTTGATTTCCACCTTACCACGTCCAAGAGGGCGTGCAAAACGGTGGCTTTTGGGTACAGTCCCGAATCACATGGAGGCAATGAGCGATAGGAGGGGATTCGTCTCTCCCGGTATAGGGAGTTGATGTTGTGCAGTGTTCGATTGGCTATAACTGGAAGTCCCTGGCCAGGGCTGATATAGAGATATACTGGTAAGTGTTACCAGTAGTTTCTCGACCTGTTATGAGCCTCACATCGACACGACTTATCGGTTACTGCGGTCTGACGTATACCACCCCTAGACTTGATATGCGACATATCAGACGAACAGACCGGACTGTACGGGAGTGTTACTGATTGGATTCACAGGAGAACGTACAGGCTAGCTTGTTGATCTTCTGATCGCTCAATACCTGGGTGGCTGTTACGTTTAGCTGACCGCTTGCAGCTTGTGGGTGTTTGATATGATCATCACCTGCTACCGGCGTATTGACGATTCTTTAGAGTCCTACACAGAGGTTTCTTGGCTCAGGCAAAACGGAGTAGAGGTACATATGTGATATGTGCAGGACCGAGGATAATGCGATATGTGATACCGTACTATATTCTCGCGATATTTAGATATAAACCGGGTCATCGGATCAAGTGTTGATTCGATGAATCGGTACATGATATATTAGTTGGTTATATTCGATATAGCCGGATTGTCGGATCAAGTGTTGATTCGATAATTTAATGTATAATAATATATATGATATATTGTATTACATTATCTAATATTAGCTCGCTTTATTAATTCATTTTCTCACCGGATAATACATTGATATATATGCGATATATATTAATTGTATTATTTTCTTTTGTTACAAATATAATATATATGTGATATATATTATAGTAACATGATATGATTAATAATGAAACATGTTTAGTGATGATAAAAAGAGATTAGGGTTTGATTCGGGTTAGCTTCTTCTTGCACCATCTAGAAGCATTCCTTTTGTCATGAAGAAGATATTATGATAGTTATTTTCTTATGACTCATTTTCTTAACCCAACCAAACCCTAGCCTTAGTTAACTCTCTAGAAGGGTTATTCTTGTCATCATTAACCATGGTTGCATTATTATTGATATACTCTTATCATTATTCATCACAAAAGGATTATCTCATTTATTCTTCATCTTCTTCTCTCTTGAGTTTTTGAAATAGCTCACTAGATTTTCCTTTGGTGATGATTTCTTGTGAGAAATTGATATAAAAAGATAGCATAAATACTACTCCATCATCCTCATCTAATTTAGCCCATTAGATTAGGGTGTTCACCGCATTAGAGTGAGAGAGCTTGAGTTATAGCAACTTCGACGTAGATCATCGGGAAGCGGAACACTACAAGCTAGCATGGATCGTTCGAGTCGTGGAGCCTCTCTTGAGTCCGGGAGATCGTGGATCGCGGAGAAGGGACTTCTACTCGGAGCTTATGAAGCGAAGGAGCGGACTACAAAGGTTGTAATCCCTCACACTTAGTAGTAAAGATGTTTACTTGCATGTTAAACCCTAATAATTTAGCAAAGATCCCGGCTTTGGGTTGTTCGGCACGTCTAAAATTTTATTCGGGCATGTTTGATGCCTTATGAACCCTCACAAGAGTGCCTAGGAACCCTACATTGGGGTTGACTGTCTCCGTTTTCTATGGTGTCGGGTTGACTTTCTCCGTTTTCTACGGTGTCGGGTTGACTTTCTCCGTTTTCTACGGCGTCGGGGTTGACTTTCTCCGTTTTCTACGGTATCGGGGTTGACTTTCTCCGTTTTCTATGGTGTCGGGTTGACTTTCTCTGTTTTCTACGGTGTCGGGGTTGAGTTTCTCCGTTTTCTACGGTGTCGGGTTGACTTTCTCCGTCTTCTACGGTGTCGGTGTAGGGTTTCTTTAGCACCTCACCTAGGGTTTTGCAAGCATCACACATGCCATATTAAAATTTTGTGAGGTGTTAAACAAACTAACCTAGGAATCGAACTAGAATGATTAGGGTAACAAGTTCTAGTAGCAAATACTAGCTAGTGTCTAACACTAAGTGGGGAGAGATACAACCTTTATAGACCTCCTTTGCAACTCCTTGGATCTCCTGGAGGTTGAACCGGCTAGCTCGAGCTTCTTCCACGTCCACGATGATCCACCCGGAGTACCTTTGCTCAATGCTCCTTGCTCCACTTGATCACAATGAAGATGAAGCAAACAAACTACACCAATGAGCTAGAAAAGTGTAGTATGATGATATGGTTGTGTTCTCACATAAAAACACTTTCTTTCTTTTACCCTCACTAACTTAGAAATCTCAAGAGAGAGGAAGAAGAAGATGGCAACCTTTGAGCTCATTTCTTTTGGATGAAAGATAATGATAAAAGATAATGAGAGAAAGATAAATATCAAGATAAATATCTTCATCTCTAACTATGGTTAATAAATATCTAGATATTTTAGAATGAGAAAAAATAACAAGTGAAATGAAACCATGGTTCCAAACTTGGTCAAGAAAAGAATAGTCAACCTTGATTTAATATCATTTTCTTTTTCTCATTCTAATATATATAAAGATATTTACTTTCCATATGAGTCTTATATTGCCATCTTTCTTGTATCATCAACCATGATACAAATGCATGTATGTATGTGTGTATGCACATCAACATGTACATATACATCCATGCATCCATCATAAAGAAAATGTTTATTTAAATGAGATAAAAGTCAATATTAAATCAACACTTGATTTAATAAACCGGTCATATCTCCTACGACCCGACCAATAAAAAACGCCCGATTAAAACACGGTATCAAATACACGTATTTAATCTAGCTCCCGCACATATCTCATATGCACACCACATCGTTTCGCCTGAGCCAGGAAACTCTTATGTGGGACTCTAAGACTCGTCAATACGCCGGCAGTAGGTGATGATCACATCAAACACCCAGAAGCCGCAAGCGGTCAGCTAAACGTAACGGCCACCCGGGTATCGAGCGATCAGAAGAAGAACAAGCGAACCTGTCAAAACTTCCGTCGAGCTAACTGGCAACACTTACCGTACAGTCCAATCTCTTCATCAGATATGTTGCATATTGAGTCTAGGGATGGTAACGTCGACCCCAATAACTCAATAAGTCATGCCGGTATATGGTATACAACAGATCGAGAAACTACTGATAACACTTATCAGTAATATCTCAGTAGCCCTGGCCAGGGACTTCCTGTTATAGCCAATCGTGCATAGCGCAACATCAACCCCCAATACCGGGAGAGACGAAACCCCTCCTATCGCTCATTGCCTCTATGTGCCTCGGGATTGTACCCAAAATCCACCTGTTTGTACGACTCAGTAGAGCCGTAGTAGGGTGGAGATCAAAGTACAGTGGGAGGACACACAAGACTCTATGATGATCTTGGGTCTACAAACTAACCTGTACCAGTGTCACCTGAGAACTGCTATCCGACGTATGATATAATACCATATAAGAGTTCTCGGCGAGTCCGTTCAGTGTACCCAGTCTCACTGAGCACCCGTATACAATGTTTGGTGTCACCATACCAGATGGATATGGGATCATCTATCGCCCATCATATGGAACAAGAATGGTATACGCATGTCTACTCTGGAATATCGATGCCCTGTCTCGATATACCTACGACTAGGAACATTTCAAGGATATGCTTATAAACTACATGTGTCCCACTAGTATGATCCACATCATAATCCCAGTAGTTAAGCAAATATCCTAAGGGCTTTATCAACATGTATCAAATGAGTAAAAGCATGATCAAGTGAACATATGATAAAGAGCAACCAGATAGCATACTATCATGTCGAGCAAGACTGTCCTCTGAATACACACACACACACACACATCAGTACATACACTATCATATAATGGCCTCTATGGCATATATATATCCAACAATCTCCTACCTGCACTAAGGCCAATTATTGGCGTATCTCATACCCAATATCTCAAAAAGTCGCTCATGCTGTAGCTGAGGGAGGGCCTTGGTGAATGGATCTGCAGTGTTGTCCTTTGTATCTACTCTCTTAATCTCGATCTTGTGGTGATCAACTATTTCTCGGATCAAATGATATCGCCTCAGGATGTGTCTGGACTTCTGATGGGACCTAGGCTCTTTGGCCAACGCCATAGCCCCATTATTGTCACAATACAAAAGTATTGGATCAATAATGGTTGGAACTACTCCTAGCTCCGAGATGAACTTTCTCATCCAGACGGCTTCCTTGGAAGCATCATTTGCAGCAATGTACTCAGCTTCCATCGTAGAGTCTGCAATGGTATCCTGTTTGGAACTCTTCCCACTTACCGTCCCTCCATTGAGGGTAAATGCAAACCCTGAGATAGACTTGCTGTCATCCTTGTCACTCTGGAAGCTCGAATTGGTAAAGGCCTCCATTTGGAGATCCCCATTACCATACACCAAGAACAATTCTTTAGTCCTTCGCAAGTACTTAAGAATGTTCTTCACAGCAGCCCAGTGATTCTCACCTGGGTTTGACTGATACCTGCTTACTATACTCAGTGCATAAGCTACATTAGGGTGTGTACACAACATCACATACATTATTGATCCTACGGCCGAAGCATAGGGAATAATGATCATGCGAGCTCTCTCTTCATCAGACTTTGGGCAACCGTCCTTGGAGAGAGTGACTCCATGGCAAGCGGGCAAGGCACCCCGCTTGGAGTCTTCCATACTAAACATCTTTAGGATGGTGTTGATGTACTTGGTTTGGGACAATCCCAATAACCGTTTGGATCTATCCCTATAGATCCGTATGCCCATATGTATGTGGCATCACCCAGGTCCTTCATGGAGAACCTTTGTGATAAGAATGATTTAACCGACTATAGCATAGGAATATCATTTCCTATCAGAAGAATGTCATCCACGTACAATACGAGGAATGCGACAGTTCTCCCTACAGTCTTCTTATAAACACAAGGTTCATCTGGATTTTTTATGAAATCAAACACTTTGATAACATCATCAAAACAGATGTCCTAACTCCATGATGCCTGCTTTAATCCATAAATGGATTTAAGCAACTTACATGCTTTCCCGCTGCTCCTACTGTCAATGAAGCCCTCTGGCTGATCCATATAAACGCATTCATCTAAATCACCATTAAGAACGTCCATCTTCCAGATTTCATAGTCGTAGTGAGCAGAAATAGCAAGTAGGATCCGAATGGATTTAAGCATGGCTACCAGAGAGAAAGTCTCGTCATAGTCCAAACCTGGTCTTTGACGAAAACCTTTCGCTCCCAACCTTGCTTTATTGGTCTCCACCTGCCCATCTACATTGATCTTTTGTTTAAAGATCCATTTGCAGCCTACAGGTTTTATCCCAGAGGGTACATCCTCCAAAGTCCATACTTTATTGGTATACATGGACTCCATTTCGGATCTCATGGCATCCAGCCACTTCACAGAGTCACTACTCATGATAGCTTGCTGAAAACTGGCAGGGTCATCATCATCCATGATGCAGTCTTCTCTATCACCATCAATGAGAAAATCGTAGTATCTCTCCGGTGGGCGAGAAGTCCTACCAGATCTACGGAGTGGCTGAGGTTCATAAGGTTCTGTTGCAACTTCAGGTTCAACCAAGTCATCATTTGTAACTTGTGCCTCTAGAACCTCTTCTAGATCTACCACATTGCCAGCAGCATCATTTGAAAAAATCTCATTTTCTAAAAATGTGGCATACTGAGAAACAAACACCTTTTGTTCCTCCTTGTGGTAGAATAGATACCCAAACGAATGTTTTGGATATCTCACAAATCTACATTTGATCGATCGTGTCTCGAGTTTGTCTGGATTCTGCTTTTTGACAAAAGCCGGACAACCCCAAATTTTAACTCGTTTAAGAGATGGTCTCTTCCCATACTATATCTCATATGGAGTGGTAGACACAGTCTTGGTTGGAACTTTGTTCAACAAAAAAGCTGCAGTCTCCAATGCATGCCCCCAAAAGGAGAGGGGTAACTCAGAATCACTCATTATAGATCGTACTATATCTAATAGGGTACGATTTCACCGCTCTGACACACCGTTGTGCTGTGGTGTGTAAGGGGGAGTGAGCTGAGAGAGAATCCCATTCTCTTTTAGGAAGTCTAAGAACTCAGTACTTAAGTACTCTCCACCTCGATCTGATCGAAGTATCTTGATTCTCATTCCTGTTTGGTTTTCTACTTCAAGTTTGTACTCCTTAAATTTCTCAAAAGCTTCAAACTTATGCTTTATCAAAAACACATGGCCAAATCTTGAGAAATCATCAGTAAAAGTAATGAAGTAAGAAAAACCGCCTCTTGCATGTGTAGACATTGGCCCACATACATCACTATGTATGAGGCCTAAGAGCTCAGTAGCTCTTTCTCCGTGTCCAGTAAACGGAGTTTTGGTCATTTTACCTTTGATACAAGATTGGCAAGTCGCATAAGATTTATACTCAGAAGAATTTAAATATCCATCTTTATGAAACTTGTTTAGTCTTGTTTCATTTGTAGGGTTTCCTTAGTGCCTCGTATTGAGTTTGGAAGCATCACATATGCCACAACTTTAATTTTAAGAGGTGCTAAGCAAACTTAACTAGGAATCGAACTAGAATAGTTGAGTAACAATTAATAGTATCACATATAAAAGATTATCTAATACTAAGTGAAGAGACTACAACCTTTGTAGATCTCCTAGGGCAACTCCTTGGATCTCCTAAGGTTTGGAACGGTTCGCTTGAACGCTTCCAAGTCCACGACGATCCACCCGAAGTTCTTTGCTCAAAGCTTGTTGCTTCACTTGATCTATGAAATCCTTGAAGCAAACACCCCACACAAAGTAGCTAGAGATGTGTAGGATGATGAAATGGTTTAGGTTCTCACTTAAAACTCTTTCTTTCTTTTAACCTCACTTAAATTTAAAACTCAAGAGAGAGCTAGAGAGAGGAAGATGAAGATGGCAATATTTTCTTTTGGATGAATAATGATCTCATAATAATAATGAGAGAGAGAGAGAGAGAGATAAATATCATAAAACAAACCATGGTTAATAATAATATCTAGATATTTTGTGATGAGTTAAAGAGCAAAGGAAATTAACCAAGGTTAAGTCAAAGGTCAACCATGGAAGTGTGTAGAAATAATGAGTCATTTGTGAATAAATGAGTCATTAATTTAATTTCCTTTATCTTTAACTTAAAACAAAAATATCCATATATATAAATATGAACCATGTGAGTCTTATATTGCCATCTATGTTATATCATCAACCATGATACAAATGCATGTATGTATGTGTGTATGCACATCAACATGTACATATACATGCATGCATCCATCTAAAGAAAAAGGGTTTAAATAAATGAGATAAAAGTCAATATTAAATCAACACTTGATTTAATAAACCGGTCATATCTCATACGACCCGACTAATATAAAACGCCCGATTAAAATACGGTATCATATACACGTATTTAATTAAGCTCCTGCACATATCTCATATGCACACCATATCGTTTCGCCTGAGCCAGGAAACTTCTGTGTGGGACTTTAAGATTCGTCAATACGCCAGCAGTAGATGATGATCATATCAAACACCTAAAAGCCGCAAGCGGTCAGCTAAACGTAACGGCCACCCGGGTATTGAGCAATCAGAAGAAGAACAAGCGAACCTGTCAAAACTCACGTCAATCCAACTGGCAACACTTATCGTACAGTCCGGTCTCTACGTCAGATATGCTGCATATTGAGTCTAGGGATGGAATCGTCGACCCCAATAACTCAATAAGTCATGCCGGTATATGGTCTATAACAGATCGAGAAACTACTGATAACACTTATCAGTAATATCTCAGCAGCCCTGACCAAGGACTTCCTGTTATAGCCAATCATGCACAGCGCAACATCAACCCCCCAATACCGGGAGAGACGAAACCCCTCCTATCGCTCATTGCCTCTATATGCCTCGGGACTGTACCCAAAATCCATCTGTTTGTATGACTCAGTAGAGCCGTAGTAGGGTGGAGATCAAGATACAGTGGGACGACATATAAGACTCTATGGCGATCTCGGGTCTACAGACTAACCTGTACCAGTGTCACCTGAGAAATGCTATCCGACGTATGATATAATACTACATAGGAGTTCTCGGTGAGTCCGTTCAGTGTACCCAGTCTCACTGAGCACCCGTATACAATCTTTGGTGTCAGCACACCAGATGGATATGGGATCATCCATCGCCCATCACATGGAACAAGAATGGTATACGCTAGTCTACATTGGATTATCGATGCCCTGTCTCGATATACCTACGACTGGGAGCATTTCAAGGATATGCTTATAAACTACAGGTGTCCCACTAGTATGATCCACATCATAATCCCAGTAGTCAAGCCAATATCCTTAGGGCTTTACCAACATGTACCAAATGAGTAAAAACATGATCAAGTGAACATATGATAAAGAGAAACCAGATAGTATACTATCATGTCGAGCAAGACTGTTCTTTGAATATATATATATACACACATCAGTACATACAATATCATATAATGGCCTCTAGGGCATACATATATCCAACAATCTCCCACTTGCACTAAGGCCAATAATTGGCCTATCTCATACCCAACATCTCAAAAAGTCGCTCATACTGTGGCTGAGGGAGGGCCTTGGTAAATGGATCCACAGTGTTATCCTTTGTATCTACTCTCTTGATCTCGATCTCATGGCGATCAACTATCTCCCGGATCAGATGATATCGCCTCAGGATGTGTCTGGACTTCTGATGGGACCTGGGCTCTTTGGCCAATGCCATAGCCCCATTATTGTCACAATACAAAGGTATTAGATCAATAATGGTTGGAACTACTTTTAGCTCCGAGATAAACTTCCTCATCCAGACGGCTTCCTTGGCAGCATCATTTGCAGCAATGTACTCAGCTTCCATCGTTGAGTTTGCAACGGTATCCTGTTTGGAACTCTTCCAACTCACCGTCCCTCCATTGAGGGTAAATGCAAACCCTGAGATAGACTTGCTGTCATCCTTGTCACTCTAGAAGCTCGAATCCGTAAAGGCCTCCATTTGGAGATCCCTGTTACCATACACCAAGAACAATTCTTTAGTCCTTCGTAAGTACTTAAGAATGTTCTTCACAGCAGTCCAGTGATTCTCCCCTGGGTTTGACTGATACCTGCTTACTACACTGAGTGCGTAAGCTACATCAGGGCGTGTACACAACATCGCATACATTATCGATCCTACGGCTGAAGCATAGGGAATAATACTCATGCGAGCTCTCTCTTTATCAGACTTTGGGCAATCGTTCTTGGAGAGAGTGACTCTGTGACAAGCGGGTAAGGCACCCCGCTTGGAGTCTTCCATACTAAACTTCTTTAGGATGGTGTTGATGTACTTGGTTTGGGACAATCCCAATAACCGTTTGGATCTATCCCTATAGATCCGTATGCCCAATATGTACGTGGCATCACCCAGGTCCTTCATGGAGAACCTTTGTGATAAGAATGATTTGACCGACTGTAGCATAAGAATATCATTTCCTATCAGAAGTATGTCATCCATGTACAATACGAGGAATGCGACAGATCTCCCTTCAGTCTTTTTATAAACACATGGTTCATCTGGATTTTTGATGAAATCAAACTCTTTGATAACATCATCAAAACAGATGTTCCAACTCCGTGATGCCTGCTTCAATCCATAAATGGATTTAAGCAACTTACATGCTTTTCCGCTGCTCCCACTGTCAATGAAGCCCTCTGGTTGATCCATATAAACGCATTCATCTAAATCACCATTTAGAAATGGAGTTTTAACGTCCATCTGCCAGATTTCATAGTCGTAGTGAGCAGCAATATCAAGTAGGATCCGAATGGTTTTAAGCATTGCTACCGGAGAGAAAGTCTCGTCATAGTTCAAACCTGGTCTTTGACGAAAACCTTTCGCTACCAACTTTGCCTTATAGGTCTCCACCTGTCCATCTACTCCGATCTTTCTTTTAAAGATCCATTTGCAGCCTACAAGTTTTATCCCGGAGGGTACATCCTCCAAAGTCCAAACTTTGTTGGTGTACATGGACTCCATTTCAGATCTCATGGCATCCAGCCATTTCACAGAGTCACCACTCGTGATAGCTTGATGAAAACTGGCAGGATCATCATCATCTATGATGCAATCTTCTCTATCACCATCAATGAGAAAACCGTAGTATCTCTCCGGTGGGCGAGAAGTCCTATCAGATCTACGGAGTGACTGAGGTTCATTAGATTCTGTTACAACATCAGTTTCAGCCAAGTCGTTATTTGTAACTTGTGTTTCTAGAACCTCTTCCAGATCTACCACATTGCCATCAATATCATTTGGAAAAATCTCATTTTCTAAAAATGTGGCATACTGAGAAACAAACACCTTTTGTTCCTCCTTGTGGTAGAAAAGATACCCAAACTAATATTTTGGATATCCCACAAATTTACATTTGACCGATCGTGTCTCTAGTTTGTCTGGATTATGCTTTTTGACAAAAGCCGGACAACCCCAAATCTTAACTCGTTTAAGAGATGATCTCTTCCCATGCCATATCTCATATGGAGTGGTAGACACGGTCTTGGTTGGAACTTTGTTTAACAGAAAAGCTGCAGTTTCCAATGCATGCCCCTAAAAAGAGAGGGGTAACTCAGAATCACTCATCATGGATCGTACCATATCTAATAGGGTACGATTCCATCGCTCTGACACACCGTTGTGCTGTGGTGTGTAAGGGGGAGTGAGCTGAGAGAGAATCCCATTCTCTTTTAGGAAGTCCAAGAATTCAGTACTTAAGTACTCTCCACCTCGATCTGATCGAAGTATCTTGATTCTCATTCCTGTTTGGTTTTCTACTTCAACTTTGTACTCCTTGAATTTCTCGAAAGCTTCAGATTTATGTTTTATCAAAAACACATGACCAAATCTTAAGAAATCATCAGTAAAAGTTATGAAGTAGGAAAAACCGCCTCTTGCATGTGTAGACATTGGCCCACATACATCACTATGTATGAGGCCTAGGAGCTCAGTAGCTCTTTCTCCGTGTCTAGTAAACGGAGTTTTGGTCATTTTACCTTTGATACAAGACTGGCAAGTTGCATAAGATTTATACTCAAAAGAATTTAAATATCCATCTTTATAAAGCTTGTTTAGTCTTGTTTCATTAATATGACCAAGTCTACAATGCCAAAAAAAAGCTTCATTTATATCTGAAAATTTTCTTTTGCTTGTGTGTTGAATGTTGAAAACAGTGTGTTGATTAAGGACGTATATCCCGTTATTGAGTGTACCATAACCAATCAACTCTTGATTAAGTCTAATGTTTATAATATTGTGTTGCACAACAAAATGATATCCTTCATTGTCTGACAAAGAAACGGATATAATATTACAAAGCATACTTGGCACAAAATAACATGGGTTCAAAACCAATATACAACTCGATGGCAACCCTAGGTGATACTCTCCTACTGAAATTGCATTTACATTGGAACCATTTCCAACTTGGAGAGTATGATCACCTGTCTTCAAAACTCTACTATTTCTCAACGCCTGCACAGAATTGCAAATATGAGAACTCGAACCGGTATCCAATACCCAGGAAGCAGGGTTAATAGAAAAACAGTTTTCAATCACGAACACACCTAAAGCTGAAGCATTACCATGCTTCTTCTTGAGTTCAAGGTACTCAGTACAGTTCCGTTTCCAGTGTCCCGTCTTTTTGCAGTGGAAACATTCTCCTTTCCCCGATTCCCCAACCTTGGACTTGTCTTTCCCCTTAACCTTTTTGACTCCTCCTTTTGGTTTGGTGGTTTTTTTTCATCTTTCCCTTGGCCTTAGCCTTTGGGCGAGAGGAGGAAAAAGTCCCAGGACCCAAAACGGGAGTCTTTACTGACTTCAGTGTGCTCTCTGCACTCCTTAACATATTAAGGAGTTCAGGCAGTTCCTTCTCCATATTGTGCATGTTGAAGTTAACTATGAATTGAGCAAAGGTGGAGGGGAGAGACTGCAGAATAATATCCGCATATTGCTCATTGTCCATTGTCCACCCAAGGTCCTCAAGCTCTTCTATGAGAGCTATCATCTTCAGAACGTGGTCTCCTACTGCTGTGCCAGTGGCCATTCGCATCTGAAACAGTTTTCTAGATGCTTCATATCGTAATGCGCGAGATTGCTCTTCATACAACTCTTTTGTATGGAGGAATATGGATTGTACGTCCATATTCTCGTGCTGCTTCTGATGTGTGTTATCCATCGATGCAAGCGCGAGGTATTTGGCCGTGGAACAGTTAGCGTCCCATATCTTGCGAATTTCCTTATCCGCAACTGAAGATTTAGGACCTGGGCTGGACGGGGTTGGAGCGGTGAGGACATATGATACCTTATTATAAGTTAAGGCAATGTTGAGATTCCTCAGCCAATTTTTATAATTGGTCCCATTCAGTTTATTTTTATCTAATAGAAGCTTGAGTCCTGACATTTGAATCTGCTGTTAAGAGAGAGAAAAGAATACATTCAGCGAAAAGCTCTTGCAAAGATTAGATTGGTTATTATCTTGTCTAATCGATGTCTCCCACTGTTTTTATCAAATTTTCTTTAAAACCATTTGAAAAAGAAAACTAGCCGGGATTAATTACATTCTACAACTTCGCTAATCGTTCAGCCAGACAGGTGCCGATACTTGAGGGAGGTTCCCCGTGCTTTCGTACGGACCTAATTAAAATAAACCCCGTCTTCCCAGAGGCGTAGCCCCGTTTGACACCTTTCTTGACACCTACTGAGTTAGCTAATTGTAAAGTGCAAAATTCTCCCGGGAGCAACTTTTGCTCGCACTGGGATCGGGATCCTACTATCATATAGAAGGTATACAATCTCATTGTAAATTTCAACTCTTGAAATTCCCGATATTATTTTTACCCCTAGTACTCATGACCTTAACTGTAGTCAACATATCATAAGTACTAGTCAAGTTCTTCCCGTCATTTCGTGATTAACTAGACCTACCCATATGACCCTTAACTAAAGTCAACATAATCATATGAATGCCCTAACTAATCTGCATCATATGCAGTGTAGGAAGACATCACTCAGCTACCGTACACTGCGTCTTAACTAAAGTCAAAATACGCAGCACGAATACTAAGTACTCTACTTCCTAAAATGATGGAGGGCTGCGGATAGTTTTTAAGAAAACTTTTAACGTTTTGAACTTGATATCGTTGTAGAATCCAATGGGTTTAAAAGGAGTGGCTTAAGCTCCGCATTTTGAAACTTGCTTTTTCATAAAAAGGCCGAGTGTGTTTCAAATCCGATTCTACAACATCTTTTTAGGTTCATTTATCTTTACAATAATCTCATTAATGTAGTCCTATCATTTAATTCCTAAAGCCATCACAGAAAGAAACGAAAATATAATGTACGCTTATACCACTCGCATTCGCCACAGTGTCCTGATATGCACCGTTAGGTTACTTAACTAACGGTATATCAGGACGGGGCTAACGCGGGTGCAAAACATAAGCAACGTCTATTATATATCATATATATAATATTGCATTCATCTCAGATATAAATTAAATGATCACATCAAATAAGTAGTAGAAGCACATTTGATATAGGATATCTAGGAGGTCCGTATTTTGTATTTAGCCAGCAATAGAAAATACGGATTCCACGGTCGCGATGAATAGCCAAGCCCATACCCTTAGACCCCTACGAGAGCGGCAAGTGACCCTACCAATTCTGGAGTTTAGGAGACCCGGTCTCGACTTCTCGAGATGGCCTCCCACTGAACCCTAGAACCCGGTCACTTGTGCCCTCCTCCTTGGGTCTATCCTAATGCGGAAAAGTAAATAATATACAACATTGGTGACATCAACCTCAACCCGGAAGTGCCCCAAATAAAATAATATTACATACAATTTAATTTTACATGAATGAAAAGAAAACTCTCATCTCACATAAAACTCCCGGCTATTCAATCACGACAATCCTACATATCAAATCTCAGCAACACATAATATCATATATCATCAACGTAAGTAAGTATGCATACCCCGATTGTCGTTGATGTATAGCAACAAAACCGGCGATACACCACATACTACACTTACGGTCACAGAGAAATAAAATGAAAAACTACAACAATTGGAATCGTAACTGCCTTTAGACAACACAAACCCGGAATATCACATATACAAGATTTCATGCCTAACAATGTAAAACTCGCATTTAGGTCTCACCCATGAAAACACCTTTTCAAAATAAGCCGGATAATTCAACAAGATTTCCGATTATTCCCGAGACCGAACTGCTAGATTTACACGCAACAAACAAATTTGTAGATTCCAATTATTGTATCACATACTAATAAACTAGGCGCAGTTAAAACATTCGATCGAACGATTAAACACCCAAAGACTTCTCAGAAAGCTCAACACTTGAGCAGTTTTAAAAATTACCAGGAAACTGCACAAAGTACATACGGACCAGTGCAAGAAAGTACAGCCCCACCTGCACCAAAGGCGCCGCGGAACCGCCGCGGAATGACCATTCCTGCCGCGGTTCCTCGGTCCATTACTGGAGTTAGGGGTTCGTATTTCTTGTGGGCCCATAAAATACCCTGCTGAATTTTTAAAGTATTTTTAATGTGAAAAAATCCACGTTTTTGAAAAATGTCCAGAGAGCACCCCCCGGGCGTCGTATTTCGTTCGTTCGAGGTTTTTAACGTCATCTAGGTTACTCTAAAACTCTAGCTTGGCTCTGATACCACTGTATGGTTTCCTTAGTGCCTCGTATAGGGTATGGAAGAATCACACATGCCACAACTTTAATTTTAAGAGGTGCTAAGCAAACTTAACTAGGAATCGAACTAGAATAATTGAGTAATAATTAATAGTATCACATATAAAAGATTATTTAACACTAAGTGGAGAAACTACAACCTTTGTAGACCTCCTAGGGCAACTCCTTGGATCTCCTAAGGTTTGGAACGGCTCGCTTGAATGCTTTCAAGTCCACGACGATCCACCCGAAATCCTTTACTCAAACCTTGTTGCTTCACTTGATCTATGAAATCCTTGAAGCAAACACCCCACACAAAGTAGCTAGAGATGTGTAGGATGATGAAGTGGTTTAGGTTCTCACTTAAAACCCTTTCTTTCTTTTAACCTCACTTAAATTTAGAACTCAAGAGAGAGCTAGAGAGAGGAAGATGAAGATGGCAATATTTTCTTTTGGATGAATAATGATCTCATAATAATAATGAGAGAGAGAGAGAGAGAGAGAGATAAATATCATAAAACAAACCATGGTTAATAATAATATCTAGATATTTTGTGATGAGTTAAAGAGCAAAGAAAATTAACCAAGGTTAAGTCAAAGGTCAACCATGGAAGTGTGTAGAAACAATGAGTCATTTGTGAAGAAATGAGTCATTAATTTAATTTCCTTTATCTTTAACTTAAAACAAAAATATCCATATATATAAATATGAACCATGTGAGTCTTATATTGCCATCTATATTGTATCATCAACCATGATACAAATGCATGTATGTATGTGTGTATGCACATCAACATGTACATATACATGCATGCATCCATCTAAAGAAAAGGGTTTAAATAAATGAGATAAAAGTCAATATTAAATCAACACTTGATTTAATAAACCGGTCATATCTCATACGACCCGACTAATATAAAACGCCCGATTAAAATACGGTATCATATACACGTATTTAATCAAGCTCCCGCACATATCTCATATGCACACCACATCGTTTTGCCTGAGCCAGGAAACTTCTGTGTGGGACTCTAAGACTCGTCAATACGCCAGCAGTAGGTGATGATCATATCAAACACCTACAAGCCGCAAGCGGTCAGCTAAACGTAATGGCCACCCGGGTATTGTGCGATCAGAAGAAGAACAAGCGAACCTGTCAAAACTCCCGTCAATCCAACTGGCAACACTTACCGTACAGTCCGGTCTCTTCATCAGATATACTGCATATTGAGTTTAGGGATGGAATCGTCGACCCCAATAACTCAATAAGTCATGCCGGTATATGGTCTATAACAGATCGAGTAACTACTGATAACACTTATCAATAATATCTCAGCAGCCCTGGCCAGGGACTTCCTGTTATAACTAATCGTGCACAGCGCAACATCAACCCCCCAATATCGGGAGAGACGAAACCCCTCCTATCGCTCATTGCCTCCATGTGCCTCGGGACTGTACCCAAAATCCACCCGTTTGTACGACTCAGTAGAGCCGTAGTAGGATGGAGATCAAGATACAGTGGGAGAACACACAAGACTCTATGGCGATCTCGGGTCTACAGACTAACCTGTACCAGTGTCACCTGAAAACTGCTATCCGATGTATGATATAATACTACATAGGAGTTCTCGGTGAGTCCGTTCAGTGTACCCAGTCTCACTGAGCACCCGTATACAATCTTTGGTGTCACCACACCAGATGGATATGGGATTATCCATCGCCCATCATATGGAACAAGAATGGTACATGCTAGTCTACACTGGATTATCGATGCCCTGTCTCGATATACCTACGACTAGGAACATTTCAAGGATATGCTTATAAACTACAGGTGTCCCACTAGTATGATCCACATCATAATCCCAGTAGTCAAGCCAATATCCTTAGGGCTTTACCAATATGTACCAAATGAGTAAAAACATGATCAAGTGAACATATGATAAAAAGAAACCAGATAGCATACTATCATGTCGAGCAAGACTTTCCTCTGAATACACACACACACACACATCAGTACATACAATATCATATAATGGCCTCTAGGGCATACATATATCCAACAATGTTTCATTAATATGCCCAGGTCTACAATGCCAAAGAAAAGTTTCATTTATATCTGAAAATTTTCTTTTACCTGTGTGTTGAATGTTGAAAACTATGTGTTGATTAAGGACGTATATCCCGTTATTAAGTGTATCACAACCAATCAACTCTTGATTAAGTCTAATGTTCATAACATTGTGTTGCACAACAAAATGATATCCTTTATTGTCTAACAAAGAAATGAATATAATATTACAAAGCATACTTGGTACAAAATAATATGGGTTCAAAACCAATATACAACCCGACGGCAACCCTAGGTGATACTCTCCCATTGAAACTGCATGTACATTGGAACCATTTCCAACCTGGTGAGTATGATCATCTATCTTCAAAACTCTGCTATTTCTCAACGGCTGCACAGAATTGCAAATATGAGAACCCGAACCGGTATCTAATACCCAAGAAGCAGAGTTAATAGAAAAACATTTTTCAATCACGAACACACCTGAAGCTGAAGCATCACCATGCTTCTTTTTCTTGAGTTCAAGGTACTCAGTACAGTTCCGCTTCCAGTGCCCCATCTTCTTGCAGTGAAAACATTCTTCCTTCCCCGACTCCGCGGTTTTGGATTTGTCTTTCCCCTTCGCTTTCTTTATTCCTCCTCTCGGTTTGGTGAATTTCTTCTTATTGTTTCCCTTGGCCTTTGTGACGGAAGAGGAAGAATGTCCAACAAGCATAGAGAGGGACTTCGCTTTCACCGTGCTCTCCGCACTTCTCAACATATTGAGAAGTTCGGGTAGTGATTTCTCCATGTCATGCATGTTGAAGTTCACTTTGAATGGAGCAAAGGCGGAGGGAAGAGACTGTATGACAATATCAGTATACTATTCGTTATCCATTGTCCATCCGAGATCCTCAAGCTCTTCTATAAGAGCTATCATTTTCAAAACATGATCGTCTACTGGTGTGCCTTGAGCCATCCGCATCTGAAACAAGTTTCGAGATGCTTCGTATCTCTGGATCCGAGATTGCTCCCCATACAGTTCCTTTGTATGGAGAAAGATGGATTGAACATCCATCTGCTCGTGTTGCTTTTGATGTGTATTGTCCATCGATGCAAGCGTGAGGCATTCGGCAGTAGCACAGTCAATATCCCACGTTTTGCGGATTTCCTTATCCGCGGTAGAAGATTTAGGGCCTGGGACGGGCGGGGCTTTGGCAGTGAGGACATATGATATTTTATCATATGTTAGAGCAATGTTAATGTTGCTCAGCCAGTCTTTGTAGTTGGGTCCGGTCAGGTTGTTTTTATCTAGTAGAAGCTTAAGGCCTGTCATTGGTATCTGCCATTAAGAGAGAGAAAAGAATACATTCAGCGAAAGCTCTTGCAAAGATCAGATTGGTTATTATCTTGTCTAATCGATGTCTCCCATTGTTTTTATCAAATTTTCTTTAAAACCTTTTAAAAAGAAAACTAGCCGGGATTAATTACATTCTACAACTTCGCTAACCGTTCAGCCAGACCAGTGCCGGTACTTTGAGGAAGGTTCCCCGTGCTTTCGCACAGACCTAATTAGAATAAATCTCGTTTTTCCAGAGGCGTAGCCCCGTTGACACCTTTCTAGACACCTAATGGGTTAGCTAATTGTAAAGTGCAAAACTCTCCCAGGAACAACTCTTGCTCACAGTAGGATCGGGATCCTACTATCATATAAAAGGTATGCAATCTCATTGCAAATTTCAACTCTTGAAACTCCCGATATTGTTTTTACCCCTAGCACTCATGACCTTAACTATGGTCAATATATCATAAGTACTAGTCAAGTTCTTCCTGTCATTTCGTGATTAACTAGACCCACCCACATGACCCTTAACTAAAGTCAACATAATCATATGAATGTCCTAACTAATCCGCATCATATGTGGCATAGGAAGACATCACTTAGCTACCGTACACTGCGCCTTAACTAAAGTAAAATATGCAGCATGAATACTAAGTACTCTACTTCCTAAAATGACGGAGGGCCGCAGATAGTTTTTAAGAAAACTTTTAATGCTTTGAACTTGATATCGTTGTAGAATCAAATGGGTTTTAAAAGGAGTGGCTTAATCTCCGCACTTTGAAAACTTGCTTTTTCATAAAAAGCCGAGTGGGTTTCAAATCCGATTCTGCAACATCTTTTTAGGTTCATTTTTCTTTACATTAATCTCATTAATGTAGTCCCATCATTTAAGTCCTAAAGCCATCACAGAAAAGAAACGAAAATAGAACGTATGCTTATGCCATTCGCATTCATCACGGTGTCGCGTTATGCACCGTTAGGTTACTTAACTAACGGCATAGCGGGGCGGGACTAACGCGGATGTAAAACATAAGCAACGTTTATTACATATCATATACATAATACCATTCGTCTCATCATGTAAAGTGATCACATCACAGAACATACACAGCAGAAGCACATATGAAAATATAGGATATCTAGGAGGTCCGTATTTAGTATTTATCCATCAATAGAAAATACGATTCCACGGCCGCGATGAATGGCCAAGCCCACACCCTAAGACCCCTACGAGAGCGGCAAGTGACCCTACCAATTCTAGAGTTTAGGAGACCCGGTCTCGACTTCTCGAGATGGCCTCCCACTGAACCCTAGAACCCGGTCACTTGTGCTCCCCTCCTTGGGTCTATCCTAATGCAGAAAAGTAAATAATATACAATAATGGTGACATCATCCTCAACCTGGATGTGCCCCAAATAAAAGAATATTACATACAATTGAATTTTACATGAATGAAAATAAAAAACTCTCATCTCACATAAAACCCCCGGTCATTCAATCACGACGATCTTGTACAATATATCTCAGAAACACATAACATCACATGTCATCAACGTAAGCAAGTATGTGTATCCCAATTGTCGTTGATGTATAGCAACGAAACCGGCGATACACCACATACTACACTTACGGTCGCAGAAAAGAAAGTGAAAAACAACAACACTTACGATTATCACATTCACATAAATCAAGACGATGTTAAACGTTTTGATCGAATTAACAAACACCCACAAGTTACCCTGAGAGCTCAACACTTGAGCAAAGTTGAAAGTACCCAAAAGATGTGCCGCAGTGTCTATGGACCAGCCGTAGAAGGGTTAACCAATGCCTCACCTATGGTATCACGGAACTACGGCAGATCCTAGGGTTCGATCGTGTTTCCGTGAACATAGAATCGAGTTAAGATTTTATAATCTTCTAGAGGGTCCATAGGAATACTTGCACTATCATTCAATATAATCAACTTGGAAAATTACAACACTTGAAAATTTCAGAGGAGGTGATAATGTGGGGTTTGAAAATCTGTTCGAACTGTTAAACATCGTCAAGGTTACCAATACAATGTTAAATTTACGACTACGAAACACTACGAAATAGCCCCTAAGCACAATAGTCATCACATGAAAAATTGAGCTTAACAAACAATCCCTGAAAGCCCAAAACCAACACACCAGAGTACACAAGCAAAACGAGGCAAAAAGAACATGAATAGGCCGGCCTCCTCGGATTTCTGGGCCTTGTGCTCGGCCAAAATCCGAGGGATGGTCCCCATTTTTCTTGTGTGCTCTAGTGGTGTCTCAAATAAGCTTCTGCAGTTGTTTAAATAATTTTTCCAGATCGTTTAGAAATTGACAGAGAGCAGATCTAAGGTTTCCAGAAATCCGTATTTTTCGTATTTGTTTCGTTTTCATGATATCTAACATCGTCTAAAATTCTAGCTTGGTTCTGATACCACTGTAGGGTTTCTTTAGCACCTCACCTAGGGTTTTGCAAGCATCACACATGCCATATTAAAATTTTGTGAGGTGTTAAACAAACTAACCTAGGAATCAAACTAGAATGATTAGGGTAACAAGTTCTAGTATCAAATACTAGCTAGTGTCTAACACTAAGTGGGGAGAGATACAATCTTTGTAGACCTCCTTTGGAACTCCTTGGATCTTCTAGAGGTTGAACCGGCTAGCTCGAGCATCTTCCACGTCCACGATGATCCACCCGGAGTACCTTTGCTCAAAGCTCCTTGCTCCACTTGATCACAATGAAGATGAAGCAAACAAACTACACCAATGGGCTAGACAAGTGTAGTATGATGATATGGTTGTGTTCTTACATAAAAACCCTTTCTTTCTTTGACCCTCAATAACTTAGAAATCTCAAGAGAGAGCTAGAGAGAGGAAGAAGAAGATGGCAACCTTTGAGCTCATTTCTTTTGGATGAAAGATAATGATAAAAGATAATGAGAGAAAGATAAATATCAAGATAAATATCTTCATCTCTAACTATGGTTAATAAATATCTAGATATTTTAGAATGAGGAAAAATAACAAGTGAAATGAAACCATGGTTCCAAACTTGGTCAAGAAAAGAATAGTCAACCATGATTTAATATCATTTTCTTTTTCTCGTTCTAATATATATAAAGATATTTACTTTCCATATGAGTCTTATATTGCCATCTTTCTTGTATCATCAACCATGATACAAATGCATGTATATATGTGTGTATGCACATCAACATGTACATATATATCCATGCATCCATCATAAAGAAAAGGTTTATTTAAATGAGATAAAAGTCAATATTAAATCAGCACTTGATTTAATAAATCGGTCATATCTCATACGACCCGACCAATAAAAAATGCCCGATTAAAATACGGTATCAAATACACGTATTTAATCGAGCTCCCGCACATATCTCATATGCACACCATATCGTTTCGCCTGAGCCAGGAAATTCCTGTGTGGGACTCTAAGACTCGTCAATACGCCGGCAGTAGGAGATGATCACATCAAACACCCACAAGCCGCAATCGGTCAGCTAAACGTAACGGCCACCCGGGTATTGAGCGATCAGAAGAAGAACAAGCGAACCTGTCAAAGCTCCCGTCGAGCCAACTGGCAACACTTACCGTACAGTCCGATCTCTTCGTCAGATATGTTGCATATCGAGTCTAGGGATGGTAACGTTGACCCCAATAACTCAATAAGTCATGCCGGTATATGGTCTACAATAGGTCGAGAAACTACTATTCAGTAATATCTCAGCAGCCCTGGCCAGGAACTTCCTGTTATAGCCAATCGTGCATAGCGCAACATCAACCCCCAATATTGGGAAAGATGAAACCCCTCCTATCGCCCATTGCCTCCATGTGCCTCGGGACTGTACCCAAAATCCACCTGTTTGTACGACTCAGTAGAGCCGTAGTAGGGTGGAGATCAAAGTACAGTGGGACAAGACTCTATGACGATCTCGGGTCTACAGACTAACCTGTACCAGTGTCACCTGAGAACTGCTATCCGACGTATGATATAATACCACATAGGAGTTATCGGCGAGTCCGTTCAGTGTACCCAGTCTCACTGAGCACCCGTATATAATTTTTGGTGTCACCACACCAGATGGATATGAGATCATCCATCGCCCATCATATGGAACAAGAATGGTATACGCTAGTCTACTCTGGAATATCGATGCCCTGTCTCGATATACCTACGACTAGGAACATTTCAAGGATATGCTTATAAACTACAGGTGTCCCACTAGTATGATCCACATCATAATCCCAGTAGTCAAGCAAATATCCTAAGGGCTTTATCAACATGTATCAAATGAGTAAAAGCATGATAAAGTGAACATATGATAAAGAGCAACCAGATAGCATACTATCATGTCGAGCAAGACTGTCCTCTGAATACACACACACACACATCAGTACATACACTATCATATAATGGCCTCTAGGGCATACATATATCCAACAGTCGGGTAGACCTTCTCCATTTTCTACGGTGTCGGGTTGACTTTCTCTGTTTTCTACGGTGTTGGGTTGACTTTAGGTTGTCTGTGAACCGTGGAGTCTTGGAACTAGGGACTTTGCCGTGGCTCCGATTGGTAGTGTTGTGTCCGTATCCTGCTGGAATGAGGGGGAACGCCGCTGCTGATCTCTAGGCTGTAGATGTTGTCGTCGAGATCTAGCTTTCCTTCGACAGAGTCTTGGGAAATGTGGTTCTCTCTTCGTTTATGCCCATGGATTGTATACAGGGGTCAGTATAGACTCACCTGCAGGGAAAAAGTTTCATTCTTTCATTCATCATTTTTTTTATTTCTTTCCACGATGCTCTATCATTTCAGCTTTTTATATCGTGAAAGTCGCGATTGCCCAATCATTTCGGCTATTTTCGCGGTGCCCAATCATTTTGGTTATTTTGTATTTATTCGCTGCTTTTTATTACGAGTTGCCCATTCATTTCAGCTATTTTTGTATGCATATATTTTTCTTGCTGATTTTGTTGCAAGTTGCCCTATCATTTCGGCTATTTCATATGCATTTATAGCTCGCTGACTTTTTGCCGCGAGTATGGGATTTAGGATCTGATACCAATCTTAGCATCAGCATCGCTGCGATTGGAATATTGCCAGGAGCGAATCATCATTTGTCTTGAAAGGACTTGTGATTTGATACCAATTTAGGCATCAGCATTGCTACCACTGGGACATTGCCAGGAGCGAATCATCATTTGCCTCTGTCGATGTCGAACAAAGGTGGCTTAGCAAACAGGGTTAGGATCCTGTCGACTAAGGCTTTGACTTCATGAGCCGTAAGGGTCTCATAAAGATGTTTCTCCCTACGAGTCGTAAGGATCTCATAGGTGTATGTTCTCTTTAGAAATCGTGAGGACCTCTAAGTGGTGTTTTCTCTTATAAGTTGTAAGGATCTTATAAGAGTGTTTTCCCCTTATAAGTCGAAAGGACTTACAAGTGTTTGTTTACAGAATATGGGGATTTCATACCCTTGGCGGAACTCGGTGAAGGGAGACGTTTATTTATGCCCGTGGATTGTATACAAGGGTCAATATTGAACCGCTTGTAGGGCAGTCTGGGAAAAGTGATGGCTTAAGAACAGGTTCAGATCCATGCAGCTTAAGACTTTTGAATCTTATGAGCCATGAGGGTCTCCTAAGAGGGTTCTTCTTACGAGTTGTAAGGATCTCGTAAGTGTAATTTCTCCTTAGGAATCGTGGGGATCCCTAAGTGTGTTGTTCCTTTGTGAGTCGTAAGGATCTCACGCTGGTATTTTCTCCTTACAAGGTCGAGAGGACCTTGCAAGTGTCTTTTAACGAGATTGCGCAATTTCGGGTTTTCACAAATTCACCAGTAGCCCTGCTGTTTTTACTCACGGAGCCTTTTCGGGTTTTCATCCGTGCCCATCTCGCTTATGGACATACCGTTTTTTTTTGCGTCAGCCCTAGGATGCTGCGATTTGTAGTAGTTTAAAGACGTTTCGGTCAGGCGTAGTATTTTTTCAAGAACCGACCATTTATTGGCCTGAAGGGTCTTTCTCCATGCATATCCATGAGCAAGTAAGCCTTACCTTGGTAGACCTTGTCTATGATGTACGGGGCCTCATAGTTCGGCTCGAATTTTCCCCGTTTGGCACGATTGGGGATCATAGGTCTCTTGACCACTAGCATGAGGTCGCCTTGGCAAAATGTCCTCGGCCCAGTCAATCTCTCATATGAGCGCGTCATCTTCGCTTTGTAAGCCTCCAAGTTTTGTTGCGCCATGAGCCGAGTTTCATCGAGGGCGTCGAGCTCCTCGAGCCGAAGATGAGCATTCTCTTCGTCTGTTAACTCGTAATGAACTGCCACTCGTAGAGAGGGTAGCTCTATCTCCAAGGGGAGTACTGTTTCAGCGCCGAATACTAATGCATACGGTGTTATGTTTGTGGCTGTTTTGAACGTGGTCCGATACGTCGAGAGAGCTTCATGCAGTCTTTCGTGCCAGTCCTTCTTATTTTTGGACACCGTTTTCTTCCTGATCTTCGTCAAGGTCTTGTTGAAAGCCTCAGCTAGACCGTTGGCTCGGGGATTGTAGACAGAAGAGCATCTCCAGTCTATGTTATGCTGCTGTGTGAAGCTGTAACATTTCAAAAAAATAAAATATTATTTCTGGGAATTTTTATAATTTAATATTATTTTTAATGAATATTTTAATATTTCGGTATAATTAAATACCGATAAATTGGGGGAAATTTTTGAAAATTATAGAAATTACTAAAAGAACGTGTTTTATGTGAATTATGCAATTTTTAGGTTTTTATGATTAATTATATGTTAATTTAGTGCTAATCGCGATTAAAAATCGCTAATCGCGCTTTAGGCGTATTTTGTGCAAAACATGCACCATTTCTTTTTTTCTACACTTGTTGCATTTTGCTACATGTTTTGGGTGCATGGCTTGTTATTTTGGGGTTACTATTGATGTGAGAAAGGAATAAGAAAAGAAAAGGATTAGAATATGTAGGCATGGGTAAGAGAGAGAAAGAGAGGGGTTAACTTTGACCTTGGGCATTCTCTCCTTCATTTCTCCCTCTCATTTCTCTCCCTTCCTTTGATGTTGCTGCTGCTGCTGCTGCACCCTCTCTCCCTCTTCATAAAATCCCCCAAAACACCATGAATATCACTCCAAAACCCTGTCTCCTTTTCACAAAAAAGATGCACAAGCTTAAGGGAATCACATTGGACCAAGAAAGCAAGGATTTTGGCCACTTGGAGCAACTCAAGAATTTTCTTGAGTTGCCAAATGAGATATTTTCTGAACCACTAGCTTAGTTTTCCTATTGCTTTCACATCCATGTTAACTTTAAACCGATATAATGATGTTTAGTGAGGATATGAAAATTCTAGTTAGGGTTATTGGAAATTGAGAGTTGTGGTGAGCAATTAAGCTCACTAGAGGCCACACAAACACCCTAGTGCTAGAATTCTGACCTAAACCAGAGACTAGAAACCTGGAATACGGATTTAGAAACCGATATTGGAAGAATTGTGGAATCTGTGAGGGTTATTTAAAATCTGCTATCATTAGAAGACTCTGAAAATTATTTTGTAAGGACAGTGAGACATGCAGGCACCCAGGAAGCTACCACCAAAACCCTAGCTCCTAATTCCCTAGACAGGCTGCAGATTTAATCAATTTGGCCGTAAATTGCGGCCTGGGTCCCACCATTTTGGCTCGTGTTGGTTCTGAAGCTTTATTTCATGTAAATTAGACCCCTGGCATATGCAAAATTGTTTGATTTGACCTAGGGTGAAATCTGGGACCCTTTTCTGTAGTTGCTGTTTTGGATTTGTGTTTCGTTTCTCGTATTCTGAATTCTGAAATTGTGTATTTGTGTTTTCTCGATCGTTGACGTTTGCACGGCGACATCGAGGGTTGTTTGATGGTTTAGAAAGCGTAGTCTATAGGTTCTAACCTATAGGCCTTAGCGCGTCATTTGGTTTTCTCGATATAATTTTAAGATGCATTTGTGATTGTGTTATCTTGTAGGTACCTTCACGAGGGCTTCTTATGACGAAGAAGATGAAGGCGACATCGACACCGACACGCAGGATGCAAGGTGAGTAGATTATATCTACGGGGGAAGTCGGGTGGATGGCGTATAGCACCCCCGCTGTTCGATATTTAGTATAGTATAGTATAGTATACACACACACACACACACTATATATATATATATATATGATAGCTTATTATGCGTCGTGGATATTTGAGATGAGATTAGGTGTACTATGGTTAGATTAGGGCGTAGAAATAAACTAGTATAGTTCCTAGTTGTGAACCCTAGAATAGGTTTACACCCATACGCACACATATGCTTATTGCTATACATATACCTACATGATGAGGATAGTGGATGATTTTTGGAGATGAGTCGATGAGATTGGGCATAGTGCCATGAGATCGGTGATATGATGTGATTCGTATTTGGGATACGACATGTGATTTTAGCGGGCCTTGGGACGCGTGTTGCACACACGCATTTATATTTATATAGAGGGTATCGATTTGCACTAGACTTAGATCAGTATCCCGGATCATGAGATATGATGATAAGGATACCTGATAATTGATGAGAGGAATGTGATATTGACCCGTACCCAGCTTTTGGGATGCCGTACGATGGTTTACCGTACGAGCTTCATATTGATGATAGATCCGCACTCATGACTCGAGGATGTCATATGATATTGTATCGTACGCGGTACCTTTGAGGCGGGATCACCGACTATTATACTTATATATATATATATATATATATCGACTCAGATTTAGGTGGTTTCCATACCCCTCCTGATTGACTTGTTAGTTAGAGCTGTAGTTTTGCTAGTAGATGTTAGGCTAGGTTGATGTCTTACCTATTTCAAAAAAACTAACGAATCGGGAGTATTTTAAAGACAGGCAAATGGATTCTACGGATATTTTCAAAAGACGCATCTTTTCTTAAAAACACCGTAGCCCTTATTTCCAAAACACCGCGATTCGTGTTATTTCAAAAGGCACTACTGTATGACTTATATTTATATTAAATGCAGATTAGTTATCATTGTGTCTATCATTCAGCTCCCGCACATTATTGATGTTCGCTCTGCATCGCATACTTATATTGTGATTTCATATACCATTATTAAACTCATGCTGTTAGGACACCGGCACCATTATCGATGATGCATATGTTCCACGTACACCTGCTTGCCGGCTCACACACTTCATCATCGATAATTTCCAGTCACTACACTGTAGTACTGTTGCATTCAGGATATGATCTCTTGCATGACATACTTGTGTACATACCCATTGTACACCCATGTTTATATACATAAGTATTTGCACATACATAGATAATTCTGGCTTGATTAGAGATTTAGGAACCGCAAGATATTCTTTAAAACTGATTCATTTTAAAAGAGTGGTTTCCCTCAATGTGTGCATATTACTATTCCATGTTGCATGACAGACTGATATGCTTACATTCTTTTATACGTCGCATATATCATGCTTTATGATTATGCGTATTGACATATGTTGTTTCCATGATATTTCTGGATTTGGGAACCGTGGGTATTTCAAAAGAGAGTATGTATTGTTTTAAAAACCCGGTTACCCTTGATATGATATTTCAGTGCGTCCACCATGCGTTTTCTCGGTTCTGAGACGTGTGCTTGAAACCCGATTCGAGGAGTTGGATGATCCGTTTGCGGGTTCATGGTGGCCCCGGTATGGTTCCCCAGGGCGAGAAATGTTTTTCGTGGAGCAGACGATGAGCCTGGCAAGGTGGCGAGTACCTACTGGTGATTGTATTTGAGCTCGGCGGATATCCGGAGGATACCGACCGGAGTTGAGAGATGATACGGGCCGATCCAGATTGACGGAGCCCGATATATGAGGATTTACGTGCCGATGCTAGGCACAGGTTTCATGATGTTTTCGAGTGTCGATGCTTGACACTCAGATTCCATGATTTGATATGTCGCGAGCGACACAGGTTGATTTACATCCTCATATTTCCATGCATATGCTTTATGATATTTACATGCATGATGTTTATTGTCATTGGGTGACACGTGGACGATTTCCACATACATATATTGACATTGATGACATTGATCATATAGTTGGATGATATCCACTTTTTCATAGACTTCATGATATAGTCGACATTGGTCATACCTCATACTTATGATATGTTATTAGCACGAGCACTTGGCACTACACTCATGTATAGATGTTACATTGCCACCTTATCATGCTTCAGACTTATTCATTGAGGTTTATATATATATATATTGATCGTATTGACCTAGGATTGTGTCATACATACGATTTCTACTCTGCGATGTTTTCTATTCACGAGTTGGCAACTCACCCCCGTTGTGCCACAGTTTTTGCAGGTTTTGCCGTACAGGTTCCATTGCGGCTTTCTGGCACACTGCTTCCTTTCTGGGTGATTGCACTGGTAGGTGGGTTCACTCGCATCGTGACCACTCTTGTATTATTTTATTCAGTTGTATCTAGAAATTACATCAACCAAGTATGTATATTGTTTCAGACTTAGAAAACCAGTTATGTATTATTTCGACCTTAGAGTCGCGCGTTGTAGCATTATGGTTTTCAAGCTGATTTGAGTTTTCCTTTGAGTTTTGATCCTCGCCCTTTGGCGTTGTATATTATATTGCTTGCGTGGTTGTGACCGTCGATTGACGAAGAGCTAGCTCCCGCTTGGGGATGCCTTTTATCATTGTATATATGCTATTATTTATGTTGTACCCCGTTCGGGGACAGTATTTACAAAGGAAACTCTGCCGAAATTTTCAGAAAGGGCATTGAGGATTTTACAAATGCATATTCGGCTACTTCTTTAAAAACCTGGTTCTTTATACATGTTTTCTTACTTCTTAAAAACTAGTTTTCCTTATTTACTCCTTAAAATAGTTTTAGATTTCGGGGCTTTTGGCTTACTTGAATTAGATGGGGTCCTATAGGCTTCATATGATTCAAGTACCAGTCATGGGCTATTTCGGGTCGTGACAGAAGCGGCTAATTTTGTGATTTCTGTAGGCCGGCTCGTTATCGGAGATAATCCGTCGCGGAGTGTCGAACCGATAGATGACGTGTGTCTTGAAGAAATGGAGAATATTCTTCGTCTTCACTTCCTTCAGCGGTACTGCTTCTGCCCACTTAGAGAAGTAATCGGTTGTTGCCAATATGAGCCGATGTCCTCTGGATGACGCTGGTTCGATGGGCCCAATTATGTCAGTTCCCCACATTTCGAACGGCCAGCTAGCCACTGTCGGATATAGTGGATTTGGGTGTTGGTGGATGAAGTCCCTGTGAATTTGGCATGAGTGGCATTGCTTCGCGTATTCGAGACAGTCCTGAATCATCGTGGGCCAATAGTAGCCCATTCTTTTGATCTTCAGCTTCATCTTTGGCCCAGCTTGATGAGAACTGCAGAGTCCATCGTGAGTTTCTTGAACGACTCTCCTTGCTTCTTCCGGTCCCAGGCATCTTAGCCATAGAGAGTCGAATGATCTCTTATATAGAGTATCGTTGACGAAGGTGAAGGACAGAGCTCGTTTCATGAGCTGATGTCTTGAAGACGCATCTTCAGGTGTTCGACGGGATTTGAAGTAGTCTATAAAGAATTCTCTCCAATCCTTAGCCCTTTTCTTGGTCTTTCTTTTGCAGGGCTATTTCCTTGGTCGCTTCCTTTTCTTCAGACGACCCCGGAGATATTTCTGCCGGTGCAAAAACCCGACGGCTTTGTACAACGATCCTTACGTCATCGAGGTTTTCATCAGCCAGTTCTTTAGCGAGCTTGGCTAATGCATCCGCTTTGCTATTTTCCGCATGTGGTATGCTTTCCAGGGCGTAGGAAGGGATTTGAGTCAGCAATTGTTTCACTCTCTCACCGTACTTCACCAACTCTGGTTTGCACGTTTGATAGTCGCCGTTTACTTGACTAACGACCAGCTAGGAGTCTCTGTATATGAGGAGATTTTCGATTTCCATGTCGACAGCGATCTCAAGACCTGCTATCAAAACTTCATATTCTGCTTCATTATTTGTCCTCGGCTCTGTTAAGGAGAAGGCGAAGCGCATTATCCTTCCTTGTGGAGTTACGAAGATGAGGCCTACCCCAGATTTGATTATAGGGGTGTTGTGTTGTCGCTTCTTCATAGAAGATGCTCCGTCAAAATAGAGTTCCCATCGGGTATCACTTCCTCCTTTCTCCCTATTGATCGTGTTAAATGCGTGCTCGTCTGGCAGTTCACAATTTAAAGGTGAGTCGCTGGGTATCGGATGTTCAGCGAGGAAGTCGGCGATGGCCTGGCCTTTCACCGCCTTGAGAGGTCGGTATGTTATCGAGAACTCCATCAAGAGGAGGGCCCATTTAGCGAGTCGTCCTGTTAGTATGGCTCTTGACATCAAATACTTGAGAGAATCCACCTTTGATATGAGATGGACCTCATGCGCCAACGCATAATGCCGAAGCTTCGTTATCGCGAAGATTAACGCCAGGCAGTGTTTTTCGATGAGGGAGTAGTTGTTTTCTGCCCCCAGTAGGACTCTACTCAAATAGTAGAGGGCTCTCTCCTTCCCTTGGTCGTTCTCCTGTGCCCATAGCGCGCCTAAAGAACTTTCAAGGGCGGTTGTGTACAGGATAAGAGGTTTTCCCTTGACTGGAGAGGTCAGTATCAGCGGATTCTGCAGGTATTGCTTGTTTCGTCCAGCGCGCTTTGGCATTTGCGATCCCAGATGAACGGGGTCCCCTTCTTCATTAGATGGCTATAGGGGCGACATTTGCCGGAGAGATTAACTATGAACCGTTGGATATATGCGAGCTTTCCTTGGAGAGACCGCAGTTGTTTGAGAGTTCTTGGCGGAGGCATTTCCATAATCGCCTTGATCTTTGACGGGTCTATTTCGATGCCCCGGTGTCGTACGACGAATCCTAGGAATTTGCCCGAGGAAACTCCGAACGCGCATTTGAGAGGGTTCATCTTCAGGTTGTATTTCCGAAGAGGTTGGAATACTATCTTCAGATGCTCCCAATGCTTCTCATGCGATTTTCTTTTCACCACGAGGTCGTCAATATAGCATTCGATGATTTCATATATGAGATCATCGAAAATCTTCGTCATGGCCCTCTGATAGGTGGCGCCGGCGTTCTTCAGACCGAAAGGCATCACTTTGTAGCAGAATATGCCCAGAGGAGTCCGGAAAGCGGTATGCTTTTGATCTTCGGGATGCATCTTTATTTAATTGTACCCTGATTAGCCATCCATGAAGGAGAAGACTTCGTGAGTGGACGTGTTGTCTATCATCAGCTCGGTGACCGGTACGGGAAAGTCATCCTTCAAACAGGCTTTGTTAAGGTCCCGAAAGTCCACGCAGATGCGCATCGTCCCATTTTTCTTCATCACTGGGACGATGTTGGCGATCGAGTCAGGGTATTGAACTTCTTGTACGAAGCCGGAGTCGATTAGCTTCTTGACCTCGACGTTGATGCTTATCTCAAGTTCGAGCCGCATTCTTCTCAGTGCCTGTTTGACTGGCTTGACGTCCGGAGATATCGCCAATTTATGCACAACAATCTCTAGATCTAGTCCCGGCATCTCGGAGTAGTTCCATGCGAAGCAGTCTTTATACTGCATGAGGACATCTTTTAGCGTAGCCACCTTTTCTTCAGATAGCAGCTCACTGACGAACGTTAGTCGCGGATCGTTTGCCGTACCCAAGTCAATTTTTCTCAGGTTGTCTGCCGTGGTGTGTATCCCATCCTCTAATTCTTTTGGCGCTGGTGGAAATGCCGAGATCAATTCTTTTTCATCCTCGTTTTCGAAGCACCAGGACAGGTCATCCATGTTCTCGGGCACTCCTTCTGATAACGTTATTGCGTGGCAGGTACGAGATCGTTTCCAGGACCGATGTTGATCTGGTTCTACCCTCGCCATATACGTTGCCTTTGGCATATGCTTTTGCGGCGGGGGCACCCTCCAACTGTTGGATAGAGCGAATATGCCAAGTTAATATTGGTCTTCGACCCAGTTTTTGAAGGTGAAGCAGCCTTCCAGAGGATGTCCCATTGCTCGGTGATATGAGCAATAATCCGGGTGATGAACCTCGTTTGCTTGATCGGGGTGCTGGGACTCCTGGAGTGTCATCATTTGATGTTTCATGACAAGGTCAAAGATTCTCCCTGTCTTTTCTTGAGGGAAAGAATATGCTCGACTCATCTTTTTTATAAGAGACGGATTCCGGCTGCTCAATTCTCGATCGCGTGGCTTCTTGGACCCACTTTGCCGCTGTCGAACGTTTTTTCCGTTCTTTAGTTTGTTTTTGCCTCCGCGTTGGGTCTTCTGTATGAGGGCTGGCGACGAAGGGCATCATCATTCTCCGTAGCCTGCTGAAGGAGGCGTTGCGCCTTGGCTTTCTCATAGATGGCCATTTCACGGCTGTGGTCGCTCCGAACCTTTTGACTCACTTCCCGCTCTAGCTTGTCCATCTGTTCTTCAAACAACGGGCTCGGCATTTTTATGGCAGGACCGTGTTCTATTTCAACGTCGGCATCTTTTAAAAGAGCATCCTCTTCTTCATCCAGGTCCTTTATGACATGGCAGCCATGGAACTGCTCCCGTTTCTTGGGCTGGATATATCCAAGCACTATCGTTTCTATTTTTCCGGTAAGCAATTTTCGATGAGTTCCGGGGACGTTCCAGATCCTGTTGTAGAATTGGGCCTGTCGCGCGGTCTGCTTCAAGGGTACGCCTTGGTATCTCAATAACCTTTTCAATCCCTCTGCGTAGTATCTGGGCAGACGGATTGGTTGGAGCCTGTCGAGCGCAAAGTCGGCATCATGCCAGAATTCTCTTTCAACTTTAGTCTTCGTGGATCGGTAGAATAAGATCTCCTTTTCATCTCTTCGCCTGGGAGGGACGTAGAATGTTTGCAGCCCTTGCACACTATATGTCTCAAGTGTATCAAGCTCTATGTAGTGCTGCAGCGGAACCATGGTGATTTGCAAACTATGATCATCTCCAGTAAGGGCCTGCACTGATGGACGGACCGAGAACACTGCGTTGACTTCGTCTTCAGAGTCACTGCCGAGGACCAGAATAGGGGTGGATGGTCTCGGCCTGTTGCATTGGGGTGCCGCCGAATGAACCATCTCTTCTTCCTCCTCGGTATCGCTCCCGAAGACCGGAATAGTGGTGATAGCTTTTTGCTTATTCTCCGGTTTATGACATCTTTTCGTGTCTTCAAAGTATGGTAGGAAGTACTTAGCGTCTTCATACTTTTGGACTTCATTTATGGAGAATAAGTTTAGTTCCCCCGTCACGGTGTATTCGAGACCATCTTTGAAATACTTCATACACTGATGTTGTGTAGAAGAGATGATGTTGTACTCGTGTAACCAAGGTCTTCTGAGTAAAGCGTTGTAACAGGTCTTGGCATCAATGACATGAAACTTGATATCAGTGACGAGCAGCCCAAAGCGTAACGTTAGTATCACAGACCCGAGCATCCGTGACGACTGGAAGTCGAACCCGGAGATAGTGATTTTACCCTGAGCAAGGTGTTGAACGCTCATGCAGATTTCTTTTAACACCCTCACATTCAGGAGATTGACAGAGGACCCGTTGTCAACTAGGATCTTCCCTATCTTGATGTCGTGGCAGTATCCAGTGACATACAGGGGACGGTTGTGCTCACACGTTCCGAGGAGGAGATCTTCGTCGCCGAAAGTGATGTCAGCGGTATGCACTTCTTCCAGTTGTCCTTCATCTTTTTTTGGGCAAGGAAAGCTTGGAATTACTCGGGCTCTTGCAGTGCCATGATCAAAGAATCTCTCGCCTCTTTAGATAGCAGAAGGGTATCGAGAATGCTTAGCTGTGAGGGTATCTTCCTCAGGTGTGCCAGAACGTTGTAATCCACCTTGTTTTTCTTAGGCGGGTCCTTGGCTACCAACTTTTCGACGACTCGCTCATCGAGGACGATATCCTCAGGGACTTTTTCCTTCCCCTTATCTTTTTTGTTCGGTCCCTTGTTTGTAGGTCCGAGATTCTTTTCGGGCAATGTACGGTTGCGCAGCTGAATATTCTCATAGTTCTTCACCTCTTCCTCTTTTCCTAAGGTGGATTCTTTGAAGAGAAGGTCGAGGGCTATTTCTTCATCAGAATCGCTCCCGAAGGTGAGAACTTGCGATCCCCCGGAATCCACCATGTGACAGTTGCTGGCAGTTCCTTTACGCTCATCTGTCGTGCTTCTCTGCTCCCGACGAGTTTTGCGCTTTATCCGCTTGAAATGCTGTCGATGAGCAACGTACCCCTGCCACCGGTTTTTAAAGGTATTGCACTCTTCGGTAGGGTACGCAATCCTTTGATGGTATAAGCAGTAGCTAGGATGTTCATCCTCTTCGTCAGGATGTACACTGCCAGGAGTATTTCCTTTGGGAGATGGCAGCTTCATCCCCATTGACAGGGCTTTAGTGAACCGTTTCCTTGTTTTAAGCCTGCTTTTGTCTGCCGCATGCGTTCTTCGATCTGGTTGGAGTGCTTCAACCCTTTCGTTCAATCGCCGACGTTTGGCCATTTCGAATATGGCCATTTCGCGCTCTCGATCAGCTTTGCTCCTCTGACGGGCTTCGTTCAGCAACATGTCAATTATCTCGTCTGACGGTTCCAAGAGTTCCGGTTCTGGATCTGCCCCCAGTTTCTCTGCATCAGGAGCCTCTTTACCGTCTATCGACGAGTGAGAGATCACGTGGCAGCTCGCCACATAATCCTCGGACTCTTCTGAAGAATCGTCGCCTTCATCAGCGTCATCATCTTCATTCTCAAGAACATGTTTAAAGAATACGTCTAATGTGATTGGGGTCCGTGCCCTCTGGTTATATTCTTCCAGTGCAACGATGTATTTCTGCAGACCTATACGGCTATCGTCAAGTTGGACGGGCTTCTTGGCCTTTTTCTTTTTCTTTAAAGACTTTCGAGGCTTGGCCTGAATGTTTCGTCCACCATCACCAACTTTCAGCGTTAGGCGCGGCTTCAGCATCCCCTCAATAATCTCGGGCTCCAGCGGGCTCTTCCACCTAATCGCCGGACATGCTTGGAGATCTTTCAGCATTCTTTTAGTTTTTCCCGAAAGAACAACTTCCCATGGAGCTTCCTTTATAAATGAGCATGATTCCCCCGGCGTGTCCATCTTTTTCGGAGCATGTGGTTGTGGCGGGTTTACCCTCCAGTTTTCAGACAACGCAAATTTGCCTTGCTCGTACTGGTCCTCAATCCAGTTTTTTAGGACAAAGAAATCTTTGATTGGATGGCCCATTATTCGATGGTAGGGGCAATAGTTAGGACTGTTGACGTCACTGGGCTGCAGTGGGCATTTCGGATCTGGCAGGGTAATGAGCCTGTTGCGCACCGCTAGTTCGAACAATCTCCTCGTTTTATCCCGGGGAAACGAGTAAGGACGCTTCAACTTTTGTCGAAGAATCGCGATTTGTTGACTTGGCGAGCAACCGGCTTCGGGTCATTCGGCTGTTGCTGAGCGTTGGCGACGAAGGTTGCTTTCCCTTTTCCCATTTCATTCTGAAAATCCGCTTTTGAAGAGGACGGTCTATGGCCCATCTGATCCATCTGAGACAGCTTGTCAATCAAGGCCTGGAAGGTGGTCGGCTTGAAGAACATCATAAATTGGGATATGGTCGCCTGAGGGTCGAGGGTCCCCACAAACATGCCTACGGCAGGAGCTTCCTCTAGGTGCTGTTCGTACTTTGACCACAGGTTTTGCCACCGGATTGAAAGCTTATTTATGGGCAGATGCTATTTGGTTTTATCCGTCCACTTCTCTGAAGATGCCAAGTTGATTTATGGCACCATGTATCGGAGGCTTAGATGGATGCGGCCGTTGTAGCAGACTTCGTCAGATTCCCCCTCATTGTGAGGGATTTTTGATTGTGGGGACGCTTTGTAAGTCTATGTTACACACCCCGATACTTACGGGGAGGAGGAATAGGTAAAAAACAAAATTTCCTTACAAGGCAACATAGACTATGCTTGAGGATCTTTGCTAAACCATTGCTAACAAACTAACTAGAGGTTTAATCTACTATGCTAGAAGATTATACCTCATGCTACAAGTCCTTTGGGTCTTCTCCGCCGTCCTCCTCGTCTCCGTAGGCTCCATGGGTCGTCCGGATCGTGGCTTCTTCAACGGCCTCCTTGAGTCGAAGACGATCCACCCGAGAGTCTATAGTCTGAGATCCACCTCAAGACCGAGGTAAGTAGGGCAACAAGCTTACCAATCTTGATGTCCTAGGTGATGTAGAGTATGAAGATGGATTTTTTTGTCTATTTAAACTTTAATTTTCTCAACACATGAGAGCTTAAGAGTTTTTTAGTAAGGAGGAAGAAGGAGAGCAAACATGGGAGCTCTCTTGAATAGAGAGAAGAGGTATGAGATAATGAACCATGGAAAAAAGAAAACAAATCTTTTATCATGATAATTGTGATAGCAACCTTGATTTGACCATTATCATGTCACTATTAATGCTAAGCAAAATATCTAGTGCTTAAAAAAAATATCTAAGTCAACAAAAGTCAAGAAAGTCAAATGGTCAAACCCAATTAACCATGACACAATTATCACTAAAAAGATTAGTTAACATTTTCCACCACCTCATAATGGTTTTAATCAAGTCAATGGTCAAAACCCTAATGAGGTATCTCCTTCTTTGCTCCTCACATCCGTGCATACACACCCGCATCCGCATTCCGAAGAATACGAATACTAAGAGACAAAACTAATCCTTCAATATATAATACTAGGATCCGGCTTAAACCAAAGTCCACTAGTATTATCCGCCCGAACATCATACGCGCACAAGTGCACGTAAGTGATCGTAGCCCTGCTGTAAAACTATACGGCCTCTACACCTTTTGCCCAGTGCAGGGAAACTCTCTGTGTGGGACTCTAAAGACTCGACACTATGCTGGCAGTGGGTTAACCACAGACCGCAAGCGGTACTAGCTGTACGTAACGGTCCCCAGGTAAATGTCGATAAGAAGGCCGATGAGGAAAACCCATCCGAACTCCTACTGAGCCTGAATGTGACAATCTCTGTACAGTCCAGTCTGTTCGTCTAAGAGTATCGCATATCGGGCCTAGGGGGCGGTAAACGTAAGACCCCTAATAGCGGTATAAGTCGTGTCGGAGTGTAGCCCAGAACACCCTGAGAAACTACTGGAACACCTACCAGTAAATCTCGCTTGCCCTGGCCAGGGACTTTGTGTAATGGCTTTCCAAACACAGCGCGATATCAACCCCCAATACCGGGAGAGACGAATCATGTCTAACCGTCACTGCCTCCAAGTGCTTCGGGACTGCACCGAACTACTACTTGTTTGCATGACTCCTTTGAGCCGTGGTAGGGTAGTAATCAAAGTACAGTGGGAACACACTCGAGGCAAAGTGGCAGTGTCAAGTCGACGGACTAAGCTGTACTCATGTCACCTGGGAACTGCTATCTGACGATAGGTATAGTTCCAACCAGCAGTTCCCGACGAGTCCTGTCCGGTGTACTCGTAACCTAACGAGCACCTGCATACTATCTCCAGTACGACATACTAATGGCTGTGGGACATACCATCTCTCCTGCTGGGATGAGAAGCGTATACACTTGTCTACTCCGGAGTATCGATGCCCTGTCTTGATAATCCTACGACTAGGGACCTGTATAAGGATATGCTTATAGATTACCCAGCCCCTACTAGTGTGACTACCATCACAACGCTGGTAATCAAGCAAAGATCATAAGGGCTCTACTAATATGTATAAGCGATATGCTAAAAGAAATGCATGCGCATATTGAACTAGAAACAAACCAAGTGGCATACTGCCATTTTGAGTAAGACTATTAATACAACTGTGAATATCCCAAGCTCCCATTAAGTAATATACAAGCTAGTATGATACAGTAATGGCCTCTAGGGCATATACACTAACAATCTCCCACTTGCACTAGGGCCATGTACTGGCGTATTGAAGACCTGTCATCTCGATCAGCCTCTCGAACTGTGTCTGAGTAATGGCCTTTGTGAGTGGATCTGCAGTGTTATTCTCCGAATCTACTCTCCTCACCTCGATCTCCCGGCGATCTATGATCTCCCTGATCAGGTGGTACCGCCTCAAGATGTGTCTGGACTTCTGATGGGACCTGGGTTCTTTCGCTAAAGCTATAGCGCCGTTGTTGTCGCAATACAGCGGTATTGGATCAACAATGGTTGGAACCACCTGAAGTTCTATGAGGAACTTCTTCATCCAGACAGCTTCTTTTGCGGTATCGCAAGCAGCTATGTACTCCGCTTTCATCGTCGAGTCAGCAACGGTGTCCTGCTTGGAGCTCTTCCAACAGACCGCCCCTCAATTGAGGGTAAAGACATAACCCGACATGGACTTGGAGTCATCCTTATCACCCTGGAACCCGGAGTCGGCAAAGGCCTCGATCTGGAGGTCTTTTCCGCCATACACCAAGAATATCTCCTTAGTCTTTTTTAGGTACTTGAGAATGTTCTTTACTGCTATCCAGTGCTTCTCCCCTGGGTTTGACTGATACCGGCTTACAACGTTCAATGTGTATGCTACATCTGGTCTGGTACATAACATCACATAAATTATAGAGCCTACCGCAGATGCGTAGGGTATAGATAACATGCGAGCTCTTTCCAAATCAGTCTTGGGAGACATCTCTTTGGAGAGGGTGATTCCGTGACAAGCCGGTAGGTTACCGCGCTTAGAATCTTCCATACTGAATCTTTTCAGTATGGTGTCAATGTACCTGGACTGCGAAAGTCCCAATATCCTCTTAGATCTATTACGATAGATCTGGATCCCCAGAATGTAGGAGGCATCACCCAGGTCCTTCATGGAGAACCTCTATGACAAGAATCCTTTGACTGAATGTAGCATATGAATGTCATTTCCTATTAAGAGAATGATATCCACGTACAAGGCGAGGAATACCACAGTTCTCCCTACAATCTTACTGTAAATGCATGGTTCATCTGGATTTTTGATAAAGTCGAATTCTTTGACAATATCATCAAAACAGATGTTCCAACTCCGCGATGACTGCTTCAATCCATAAATGGACTTAAGCAAATTGCACACTTTACCGCTGCTCCCACTCTGAATGAAACCCTCCGGCTGATCCATATAGACGCACTCTTTTATATTACCATTTAGAAAAGCCGTCTTTACATCCATTTGCCAGATCTCATAATCGTGGAAGGCAGCAATGGCAAGAAGGACCCGAATGGATTTGAGCATAGCCACTGGAGAAAAGGTTTCGTCATAGTCCAAACCAGGTCTTTGACGAAAACCCCTTGCAACAAGTCTAGCCTTATAGGTTTCAACCTGTCCATCTATACCGATCTTCTTTCTGAAGATCCATTTGCAGCTTACGGGTTTTACCCCTTCTGGAGAAATGTCTAAAGTCCAAACTTTGTTGGTGTATATGGACTCCATTTCGGTCCGCATTGCATCTAGCCATTGTACCGAGTCGCCGCTCTGAATAGCTTGCTGGAAGCTAGTAGGCTCATCATTGTCAATGATGCAATCCTCTCGATCCCCATCTATGAGAAAACCACAGTATCTCTCGGGCGGATGAGACTGCCTACTACTCCTGCGGAGTGGCATTGGGATGTCCGGTTCTTCTGAAACCTCTGGTTCTACTAAGCTTTCAGTAATAGCTTGTGGTTCTGGAATTTCTTCCAGTTCTATTGCGCTCCCACTTTTCTGATTTTCTAAAAATTCAGCTTCCAAGAAGTGGGGATGCTGAGAAACAAAAACCTTTTGTTCCTCTGCATAATAGAAAAAATACCCCCTGGAGTTCTTCGGGTATCCCACAAACTTACACAGTACTGAGCGTGCCTCGACCTTGTCCGCATGCTACTTTTTTACAAAAGCTGGACATCCCCATGTCTTAAGGTACTTAAGACAGGGTTTCTTCCTACTCCACATCTGATATGGTGTGGTAGGCACAGTCTTGGTTGGTATCTTGTTCAAAAAATATACAGCTGATTCTAGTGCATAACCCCAGAAGGATCGTGGTAACTCAGCCTTACTCATCATGGAACGAACCATATTCAATAGGGTTCGATTCCGCCTTTCCGATACACCGTTGTGTTGTGGTGTGTATGGAGGAGTAAGATGAGAGAGAATTCCATTCTCTTTTAAGTAGCCCAGGAACTCGGCACTTAAGTATTCACTACCTCGATCAGATCTCAGTGTCTTGATACTTTTGCCTGTTTGCTTTTCCACTTCATTCTTGTATTCCCGGAATTTCTCAAAGGCCTCAGATTTATGCTTCATCAAGAAGATATGTCCATACCTAGAGAAATCATCCGTAAAAGTAATGAAATAGGAATAGCCACCTCACGCATGTGTAGACATTGGACCATATATCACTGTGTATGAGTCCTAAGAGCTCGCTCGCTCGCTCTTACTCCGTGTCCAGTGAACGGAGTCTTTGTCATCTTTCCCATGAGACAAGATTCACAAGTAGCATAAAACTGATATTCGAACGGATTCAAATATCCCTCTCTATATAACTTTGTCAACCCTGTTACATTGATGTGACCCAGTCTATAATGCCATAAGAAAGCCTGATTTAATTCCGGAGACTTTCTTTTAAGTGTGTTCTGGACACTGAAAACGTGAGCTTGATTTAATACGTATATACCATTATCTAATGTACCTGACCCAATCAGAGTCTGATTAAGGTGGATGTGGACCATATCGCTTACAAAAGTAAAATCATATCCTTCCTTAGAAAGTAAGGATACAGATATGATATTACATGCTAGACTAGGCACATATAAACAGTTACGTAGAATCAATATCTGCCCACTTGTCAATCATAGGTGATATTTCTCTACGGATTCAACGTCCACGCTCATTCCGTTCGCAACTCTGAGAGTCATATCACATAACCTGATAACTCTACGGTTTCTCAAAGCCTGTAATGAATTACAGATATGAGATCCTGATCCGATATCTAGTACTCAGGAAGTAAAGTTAATTGGTATACAATTAACTATTACAAACACACCCGAAGCCGAAGCCATAACATGCTTCGAATCCTGGCTACTGGGTTCCAAAGCCCTGCAATCTTTCTGCCAATGTTCTTTCCCACTACAATAGGAACGTCCCTCCTTCCCTATTTTTAGCCCCGAAACTTTTGCCGTTCCCTTTCCTTCTACCTCCCTGACACCGCATATCGGCTTTGTGGAGGTCTTTTTCTTCTCACCCTTTGCTTTCGTCTAGGATGCAAAAGAGGAAGGTCCCCCATTAAGCAGAGCGGGTGTCTCTCTGGTTTCTTTCAGGGTGTAAGTAGAGGATAGAGACTGTAGAATTAAGTCAGTATGTGACTTGTTCTCCAACGTGGTCTTCAGGTCCATGAGCTCATCAATATAGCTAGTCATTGTAAGGACGTTGTCCCCTACAGATGACCCGATAGCCAACCTCGCTTGAAGCAATTCTTTCGAGGTCTCATATCTTGCGATACGAGATTGCTCTCCATATAAATCTTTGTTATGGAGGAAGATAGAAACTAAGTCCATTTTCTCGTACTGCCTCTGGTTTCCACCATCAACTGAGGCCAACACGAGGCACTTGGCATTCGCACAGTCTTTTTCCGATGTCTTACGGATATCAATATCCATGACGATGGAAACTGGTCCTGAGACGGCAGGGGTTTGAGTAGTGAAGAGGTGTTCCAGCTTGTCATAGGTAATGGACATCTGGACAAAGCTCTGCCAGTCAATACAGTCATATTCAGTCATTTTATTATCTAGATGTAACCTATGTTTGGTCACTGGGTCGCAGCAATTAAGAGAGAGAGAAGAAAACACTTAGCATGATGCTCTTGCAAGTTTAGATTGGTTTTTAATTTATCTAAACAGGATGGCTCCCACTGTTTCTCGAATCCTTCCTCAAACCATAAAAGAAGAATTAGTCAGGATTAATCTCACCGTACAATACTTGCTTAACCGTTCAGCCAGGCTAGTGTCGATACTTCGAGGGAGGTTTTTGCGAAGTTCCTTAATTAAATAACCTCTTTTCCCTGAAGGCGTAGCCCCGCTAACACTTTTCCAGACACCTACTTGGTTTATAGCATTGAACGTTAAGTGAAAAAATCTCCTAAGGAGTAGTGGATACTCACAGTAGGATCGGGATCGAAATATCATTGCGTGATAATGTTGAAGGAATCCTACCAACATTATTAAACTCCAAATGGTATGCAACACTAGTAAGTTTCAGTTTCTTTAGAAACCCCCGATGTGGATTTTTGCCCCATGCTCTTATGACCTTGATGAAGGTCAACAAATCATAAGTCACATGTCAAGTTCTACCCATCATTGTCCAGGTTAATTTGAACCCACCCGTATATACCCTTGACGAAGGTCAACAAGGTAATACGATTGTCCTAAACCAACGCATCTATCTATGCTACATATGAACATCCAGCAGCTACCAATCACTATACCTTGACGAAGGTCAACAAACATAGCTTGAATACTATTGAATATTCATATGAAATGAAGGAGGGCTACGAATGGTTTTGGCAAAACTGTGAACGTAGTGAAATTGATATAATCTAAGGAACCTGATAGTTTTTAAAAGGAGTGGTTTAAGCTCCGCATTTTAAAAGTTTTGCTGTTTTGAAAAAAATCGAGTGGTTTTGAAATTGTTCCAACAATTCAGCTTTGGTTTGTTTTCTTTGCATTAATATAATGCGTCCCATCAATTAATCCTACCATTGCAGAAAACAACGAAAATATAACGTATGCTTATGCCATCTGTATTCGCCACTGAGCCCCGTCATCACCCGTTAGGTTACTTAACTAACGACAGAGTAGGGGCTGGACTAGCGCGGATGTAAGACATAAGCAACGTCTACTAGATATCATATATAGATATATACATTCATCAGATGCAATGATAGTCATTCCAGATCACAGATGAACACATTGGATATACTAGGAATTCGCACTTCGTTCGAGCCTGCAACGAAAGACAGATTACACGGTCGTGATGAATAGCCAAACCCCACCCTAGACCCCTACTGGTGCAGCAAACTACCCGCCAAATACCCGAAGTGAAGCAGCCTCCCTCAACAAAGTGAGTAGGCCACTCGGCACTTCAAAGTACCCGGTAATTTGTGCACCCCACCTTGGGTCTATCCTAGGAGCAGAAACAGTAAAAGAAATAATATACAATGGTGGCTACAATCTCAACCCGGATGTGCGACCATAAAATAATATTACATCAATTTAAAATTTACATCAAATGAAAGATAATACGCTCATCTCATATCCCCAGCTATTCATTCACGACAATCCAACAAGTTCATATACACAATCCAACATCACAGAACACAGATATGTATAACCCCCACTAATCGACGTATAGCGATTAGTAGACGTTCAGTACATATATCACATCACAGAAGATCTGATTAGCTAAAGTACTGAGAATTTCGATCGATTACCAGATTTGAATCTACCCCAAGCACAACATAGTGTAGGGTGTTTTTCGTCACCCCATTGAGATGGGAATACGCGCGCGCTTGTCAGGCGTATACTACAGATTCCCCCTGCCTAGGGTAGGCCGGGGTTTATTGATTGTGGGGATCCGAATCTCCGGCAGCCGCGGACTAAGCTGCCGTTAATTACCCCTCGCCTTTGGGGCGAGGGAACCTCCGATTAACGGGTTAAACTGGTCAGGTGGACTCAATGTGCAGTGTACGTGTGTTGTGTTTTGAAAGGGGGGTTTGGATATATCGGGAGCCACGCAGAGTTTTTACGGGGGTCCCGCTACCCGGATAGCGGGCTGGGGGTCAAGGGGGCTAGCAGCCCCCTTGCGGGGTGCGGGGCAGCGCCCCGTTAGAAATTTTTTTCTAACAGGGACAGTGTCGTGGAGCACGTGTGTGTGCAAATATGTATACATATGTATATGTATATATGTATATATGTATATATATAAAAGAAAGAGGGGGAAAAGGCATCCAAAGGATGTGTGGGGGCAGCACCTTGGGCGCTGTGCGCCTAGGTGCTGTGCGCTCAGGCGCTAGAGTGCCACGTGTTGGCACGTGGGCGCTCTGCGCTTGAGCGCTGGGCGCTTGAGCGCAAGCGCGCCACGTGTCGGCACGTAGGCGCTTTGCGCTTGAGCGCCTGCGCTTGAGCGCCTGCGCTTGAGCGCAAGAGCGCCACGTGTCGGCATGGGGGAGACTTGCGCTCGAGCGCTTGCGCTTGGGCGCAAGCGCGCCACGTGTCGGCACGGGGGAGACTTGCGCTCGAGCGCTTGCGCTTGGGCGCAAGCGCGCCACGTGTCGGCACCGGGGCGACTTGCGCTCGGGCGCTTGCGCTTGAACGCAAGCGCCACGTGTCGGCACGGGGGAGACTTGCGCTCGGGCGCTTGCGCTTGAGCGCAAGCGCGCCACGTGTCGGCACGGGGGAGACTTGCGCTCGGGCGCTTGCGCTTGGGCACAAGCGGGCCACGTGTCGGCACCGGGGCGACTTGCGCTCGGGCGCTTACGCTTGAACGCAAGCGGGCCACGTGTCGGCACCGGGGCGACTTGCGCTCGGGCGCTTGCGCTTGAGCGCAAGCGCGCCACGTGTCGGTACGTGGGCGACTTGGGCTCGGGCGCTTGCGCTTGCGCGGAAGCGCGCCACGTGTCGGCACGCGGGCGCTCTGCGCTTGAGCGCCGGCAAGAAAAAGTGGCTTTTAGCCTAAGAAACAGAAGCTATGCTTCAGAAAGGAAATATTTGTTGTTATGTATATATGTATGGAGTTGAACTCCTGGGATGTTTTGAAGCTGATGAAGGGAGTTCTTCTTCTTCCTTCTGTTGTTTGGCCGGATCTTGAAGATCAAGAAGTGGGAGATTTTAAAAATCACTCCTTTTTGAGATCTGATGGGAGATCTGAGTTCCCCTTTGTGGGTTTTGTGGTGGAAAACTACTTATTTTTGGAAAAGAAAGAGTAAAACTCTTGATTTAATTCAAAAGAATTGAGAAGGTTTAGAACCTTGGAGAAGGAGCAGGAGGCACAAAAAACCCTAGTTTTTGGGGGAATGAAAAAAGTGTCTTTTATTCATCATGATGTTGCCTTGTATAGGCTTACATATTTACATATAGCCCCTTGGGCTTTGCAAAATGGCATTTTGCCTATCCAATGGCTCATGTGCCTTTTCATTTTGCACATAAGCCATGGGCTTACAAAAATTTGGCTTTATGCCCCTTTTGCATACATTCATGTATAAAAAATTACATAAAAATTATCTATTACATGATTTTTTTGTTGGCATGGCGGAAGGCCGGACGCTTCGTGTTCGGGCTCGACCTGGGCATTGGCCCACTTGTTTTGGGCTTGGGCCTACCTGGCTTGGGGTTGACCTTGACTTTGACTTGGTCAACCGGGGTGCAAATTTTGACTTCAACAAAGTGCCCCCCATCAATAAATGCACACCACATATATGAGTCGTGTGCATGAAATTGATGGATCTTCTTTCATGTGGAGACGACTTGCCTTGGTTCCCACTTTTTGGGATGCACTGCCCTTTTTACGACGTGGACGGTCGACGCTTGATGCGTCTCCGAAACGGAGTGTCCGTGGTAGACGTTTCCCTGGCCCGGAGCGATCTGGTTCCAGCTTTGTAGGAAGCCTGCACTGCCCTTTTTACGACATGGACGGTCGACGCTTGACGCGTCTCCAAGACGGAGTGTCCGTGGTAGACGTTTCCCTGGCCCGGAGTAATTTGGTAGACGTGCCCCCGGCACGGAGTGTCTGTTGTCGGACGTTTCCCCGAGACGGAGTGCCTGCTGTAGGACGTTTTCCCGATGCAGAGTGTCGCTTGTTGACGTGTCCCCGGCGGAGTGTCGTTGTTGGACTTTTCCCTGATGCGGAGTGTCGGGTTGACTTTTCCCCGGCACGGAGTGTCGCTGATGGACTTTTCCCCGGTGCGGAGTGTCGCGGGTTGACTTTTCCCCGACACGGAGTGTCGCTGATCGACTTTTCCCCGGCGCGGAGTGTCATTGTTCGACTTTTCCCCGGCACGGAGTGTCGCTGATCGACTTTTCCCCGGCGCGGAGTGTCGGGTTGACTTTTCCCCTGCACGGAGTGTCGCTGATGGACTTGGTGCGGAGTGTCGGGTTGACTTTTCCCCGGCACGGAGTGTCGCTGATGGACTTTTCCCCGGCGCGGAGTGTCGGGTTGACTTTTCCCCGGCACGGAGTGTCGCTGATGGACTTTTCCCCGGTGCGGAGTGTCGGGTTGACTTTTCCCCGGCACGGAGTGTCGCTGATGGACTTTTCCCCGGTGCGGAGTGTCGCGGGTTGACTTTTCCCAGGCACGGAGTGTCGCTGATCGACTTTTCCCCGGTGCGGAGTGTCGCGGGTTGACTTTTCCCCGGCACGGAGTGTCGCTGATCGACTTTTCCCCGGCGCGGAGTGTCGGGTTGACTTTTCCCCGGCACGGAGTGTCGCTGATGGACTTTTCCCCGGTGCGGAGTGTCGGGTTGACTTTTCTCCGGCACGGAGTGTCGCTGATGGACTTTTCCCCGGAGCGGAGTGTCGGGTTGACTTTTCCCCGGCCCGGAGTGTCGCTGATGGACTTTTCCCCGGTGCGGAGTGTCGCGGGTTGACTTTTCCCCGGCACGGAGTGTCGCTAATCGACTTTTCCCCGGCGCGGAGTGTCGGGTTGACTTTTCTCCGGCACGGAGTGTCGCTGATCGACTTTTCCCCGGCGCGGAGTGTCGGGTTGACTTTTCCCCGGCACGGAGTGTCGCTGATGGACTTTTCCCCGGTGCGGAGTGTCGCTGGTTGACTTTTCCCCGGCACGGAGTGTCGCTGATTGACTTTTCCCCGGCGCGGAGTGTCGGGTTGACTTTTCCCCGGCACGGAGAGTCGCTGATGGACTTTTCCCCGGCACGGAGTGTCGGGTTGACTTTTCCCCGGCACGGAGTGTCGCTGATGGACTTTTCCCCGGCGCGGAGTGTTGGGTTGACTTTTCCCCGGCACGGAGTGTCGCTGATCGACTTTTCCCCGGCGTGGAGTGTCGGTGGTTGACTTTTCCCCGGCACGGAGTGTCGCTGATCGACTTTTCCCCGGCACGGAGTGTCGCGGGTTGACTTGATTCCGAGGTGGAGCATAATTCCGGCAGGGAAGGTAGATATCCCGAGGCGAAGCATGATTTCGACACGGGGTAAATTCTAGGATGGAGCATGATTCCACCATAGAGGTTGGTTTGATTTGATTTGGGTTGACATCAGCATCGCTACACTGGAATATGGTACCAGGAGAGAATCATCATCTGTCTTGAGGGGATTTGGGAATTGTTTTTTTTTGTTTGGCATCTGCATTGCTGCACTGGAATAATGCCAGGAGCAACTCATCATTTGCCCCGGGAGGATTTAGGGATTTTTTGTCGGCATCTGCATTGCTGTACTGGAATGATGCCAGGAGTAACTCATCATTTGCCCCGAGAGGATTTGGATTTGGTTTGATTGGCATCTGCATTGCTGCACTGGAATAATGCCAGGAGCAACTCATCATTTGCCCCGAGAGGATTTGGGGATTTTTTTTTTGTCGGCATCTGCATTGCTGCACTGGAATGATGCCAGGAGCAACTCATCATTTGCCCCAAGAGGATTTGGGGATTTTTTTTGTCGGCATCTGCATTGCTGCACTGGAATGATGCCAGGAGCAACTCATCATTTGCCCCAAGAGGATTTGGGAATTGGTTTTTGCTTGGCATCAGTATTGCTGCACTGGAATAATGCCAGGAGCAACTCATCATTTGCCCCGAAAGGATTTGGGGATTTTTTTTTGTCGGCATCTGCATTGCTGCACTGGAATGATGCCAGGAGCAACTCATCATTTGCCCCAAGATGATTTGGGGATTTTTTTTGTCGGCATCTGCATTGCTGCACTCGAATGATGCCAGGAGCAACTCATCATTTGCTCCAAGAGGATTTGGATTTGGTTTGATTGGCATCTGCATTGCTGCACTGGAATAATGCCAGGAGCAACTCATCATTTGCCCCGAGAGGATTTGGGGATTGGTTTTTGCTTGGCATCAGTATCGCTACACTGGAATATGGTACCAGGAGCGAATCATCATTTGCGTTTGCTTATCAGGAAGCGATGGCTTAGGAGACAGGTTTTAGGTCCTTATCACCTAAGACTTTCAATTTTGTGAGCCGTAAGGGTCTCACAAAGCATTTTCTCCCTACGGGTCGTAAGGATCCCGTAAGTGTATTTTCTCCTTAGGAGTCGTGGGGACTCCCAAGTGTGTTGCTCCTTTGTGAGTCGTAAGGATCTCACGCGGGAATTTTCTCCTCACAAAGTCGAGAGGACCTTGTGAGTGCATTTCATCTCTTTTTCATGAGTTTGCCCCCTTTCGGGTTTTCACAAACTCGCCGGCAGTCCTGCTGTTTTTACTCACGGAGCCCTTTCGGGTTTTCATCCGTGCCCATTTTGCTTGTAGACATACCTCTTTTTATTTTTATTTTATTATTTTTTTGAGAGATTGGGATTGTTTTACTCCCGTGGATTGTATACGGTTTTGCAGGATGTATGATCCAGACCGTAGGGCCAGAAAAATTTCAGGACTTTGTTGGCATCTGCATCGCTGCACTGGAATGTGGTACCAGGAGCGACTCATCATTCACCGTTGGGGTATGGGATTTATAATTTGGTTGGCGTCTGCATCGCTGCACTGGAATATGGTACCAGGAGCGACTCATCATTCGCCGTTGGGGTATGGGATTTGGAATTTGGTTGGCGTCTGCATCGCTGCACCGGAATATGGTACCAGGAGCGACTCATCATTCGCCACTTGGGGGTTGGGGAGCGATGGTGTAGGAGACAGGTTTAGATCCCTGTCACCTAAGACTTTTCAATTTTATGGGCCGTGAGGGTCCCATAAAGCATTTTGTCCCTACGAGTCGTAAGGATCCCGCATGTGTATTTTCTCCTCAGGAGTCGTGAGGACTCCCAAGTGTGTTTTTCCTTCGCGAGTCGTAAGGATCCCATGAAGGTTTGTTCTCCTCATGTATCGTGAGGACATATGAGTGGATTTCTCTCGTTCCCAGTTTAACGACTTAGAGGTCGACTGTTTCCAGTTTAACGACTTAGAGGTCATCTGTTTCCAGTTTAACGACTTAGAGGTCATCTGTTTCCAGTTTAACGACTTAGGGGTCTATTGTGCCCAGTTTAACGACTTAACGGTCATCTGTTTCCAGTTTAACGACGTGGTGGTCATCTGTCTCCAGTTTAACGACGTAGAGGTCATCTGTTTCCAGTTTAACGACTTGGAGGTCATCTGTCTCCAGTTTAACGACGTAGAGGTCGTCTGTTTCCAGTTTAAAGACTTAGAGGTCTATATATTTCCAGTTTAACGACTTAGAGGTCATCTGTTTCCAGTTTAACGACTTATAGGTCATCTGTTTCCAGTTTAACGACTTAGGGGTCATCTGTTTCCAGTTTAATGACTTGGAGGTCATCTGTCTCCAGTTTAACGATGTAGAGGTCGTCTGTTTCCAGTTTAAAGACTTAGAGGTCTATCTATTTCCAGTTTAACGACTTAGAGGTCATCTGTTTCCAGTTTAACGACTTAGAGGTCTGCTGTTTCCAGTTTAAAGACTTGGAGGTCTGCTGTTTCCAGTTTAAAGACTTGGAGGTCTGCTGTTTCCAGTTTAAAGACTTAGGGGTCTATTGATGGCGAGCTTGGAATTTTGGGGTGGGGGCCGGCATCAGCGTTGCTAACACTGAAGCAGAGGTGCCAGGAGCAATTCCTCATTTGCCTACTCTTGTTGGCGGAGCGATGGCTTAGGAGACGGGTTTAGGTCCCTATCGCCTAAGGCTTTTCAATTTTTATGGGCCGTGAGGGTCCCATAAAAGCATTTCCTCTCTGCGAGTCGTGAGGATCCCGCAGGTGTATTTTCTCCTTAGGAGTCGTGAGGACTCCTAAGTGTGTTTTTCCTTTGTGAGTCGTAAGGCTCCCACAAAGGTTTGTTCTCCTCATGTATCGTGAGGACACATGAGTGGGTCTTCTCAATGGAGCTTAACTCTAAAGGCGGAGACCAGCCACGTAACTGGTGATTACGATGGGGCATGGGTATGATGAGAATTATTTGAGCCCGTGGATTGTATACGGTAGTCAATTTGGGGACTGGCCGTAGGGCTGGAAGAATTTTGGGAAACTGGATTTTTGTTGGCGTCTGCATTGCTGCACTGGAATAATGCCAGGAGCAACTCATCATCCGCCCTTGCTTTTTTTTTTTTTGGTTTTTGTTTTTGTTTTACCGCGATTGCTCTATCATTTCAGCTTTTCTTATCGCGAAGGTCGCGATTGCCCTATCATTTCGGCTTTTATTCGCTGTTGCCCCATCATTTCGGCTTTATTTTCATTTTTATTTTTACTCGCTGATTTTTATTGCGAGTTTCCCTATCATTTCGGCTTTTCTTTATTTTTCTTTTATTTACACGTTTTTTGTTTATTTACACACACACACACACACACACACACACACACACACATATATATATATATTTTGTACATTCCCAGTTTAACGACTTAGAGGTCGATTGTTCCCAGTTTAATGACGTGGTGGTCGATTGCTTCCAGTTTAAAGACTTGGTGGTCTGTCATTCCCAGTTTAACGACGTGGTGGTCCTTTTTGCTTATCCCAGCTCCTTGAACTTTGATCATGGCGGAGCTGTGTTGATGTCCTAGCTCTGTGGCTTGCCGATACATCCGAGGATTGTGAGGTTTTTCCAAGCTTATATTGGTCCTCTGCCCAATCTTTGAAAATATAGCAGTCTTCGATGGTATGTCCCACCACTCTATGATATGGGCAGTATATGGGATTGCCGGTCATGTTCATTTCCTGTGGCCTCTTTGGAACAGGCAGTTGCAGACCGCTGTTCAGGGCGTCCATGAATATTTTGCGGACTTCATCCCTCCTGAAGGAGTATACCTTCTTCTTTCCCTCCATTGGAGTAGGTGCCTTTACTGATGCTGGTCATCGAGGCACATGTCTGGGAGGATTAGGTCCCCGAAAGGCTTCGGTCTCTATTTGCATGAAATCGGCGATCGTAGCTTGACTGTTACCTAACACGCCTTTAGACAGTTCTATCTCTCCCATCTTGTATTGCCTTTCGACCCAATCTTTGAAGACAAAGCAGTCCTCAACGGCATGACCTATCACCCTATGATAGGGGCAATATTTTGGGTCGTCGGTCATATTCTCTTCTTGCGGTCTCTTTGATTCTGGCAGTTGTAGACCGTTTCTTAGGGCGTCCCTGAATATCTTGTGGACCTTTTCCCTCTTGAAGGAATAGACCTTTTCCAGCTTCTCTTTCAGAGGCGACTCCCCACCGACGTATGTATCGGAGGGACTGGAGGCTGATTGCGGCCATTTTCACGAAGGCGCTCCGCTTTTAAGTTGAAAGGGATATTAGTTGGCTGCCCCCGGGTATCAATCCCTGGCTCATGAACCAAAACTTGATTCTGCTGTAATTGCAACCGGGCGACTTGGGTCGCAAGATCTGCCACGATGTTTGCCAGCTCGTCGACTTTGGAATAGACCTCGGCCATCTTCTCATCCCTGTCCTGAAATTGCCTTTGAAGCCATTGGAATAATGCTTGTTCTGTAGTTCTGGCTATGACAACCGGGTAATCTTTATTGCCTGAGCTCAATTCCGTAGGAACCACGGGCTCCTCTGGCTTATCGGCGTGAGCGGGCTCTTCATCATTTAGATCGAGCCGATGCTGGGTAGCGTCAACCATATCATCACCATGGCTATGAAGAAGAGGAGGGTTCGTTTCTTCATGTCCGGCCATGTAGACAATGTGGATAACACATTCAGCCATTCTTTCACCACTGGCAGCTGGTTTCGCGGAGCGGTCCGGGCTTTGGAAATTCATAAATTTTAACATGGCCAGAGCCCTAGCCCTTTTGTTGGCTCTATATCTGAGCCGCTTTTTCCTCAGCTTCTTTGCCTTAAGCGCTTGGCAGGCTTCTGCTCTTCGGGGAGCCGCCATAAGCTGAGTGATGGGGAGGCTTGAGAAGACACCCAATCGAGCAGTGGTCAAGAGCACCGCTGGAGCTTGCTCGGGACGCGTTGTAGCTTTGTTGGTGTTGATGGCCTCACCTCCAGCTGGGGCCAAGGAAAGTCATTCAGACACCGACTTGCGTTTGGGTTGGGGCATCCTTGAGATCACCACATTTGGTCTCCTGCCTTTCGAGACCGGTTTGTCTGCCACCGAGGCTTGAGGAGCTGGGATGGCGCCAACTGGCATGAACATAATAGAGCCGAATGGTAGCAGCGGCTCCTCCCATTGTCGCCCGAGACTGTCCGGAAGGACTGTCCTAGAGTCTATCCTCATCGTGTAGGAGACGGGAGCTGAGTTCATCACCGAAGACATCGTCGGAAGGTGATTGCTTGAAAATCTTCATGAAAAAGCATTATTTTAGTATAAATATAGACATGTATATAGATTGAGTTCGCATGAGCGCTTGACCCAAAATATGGGAGGAGAGATTGGTCCCACCGGGCGTGCCAGAATCTGTAGGGTGTTTTTCGTCACCCCATTGAGATGGGAATACGCGCGCGCTTGTCAGGCGTATACTATAGATTCCCCCTGCCTAGGGTAGGCCGGGGTTTATTGATTGTGGGGATCCGAATCTCCGGCAGCCGCGGACTAAGCTGCCGTTAATTACCCCTCGCCTTTGGGGCGAGGGAACCTCCGATTAACGGGTTAAACTGGTCAGGTGGACTCAATGTGCAGTGTACGTGTGTTGTGTTTTGAAAGGGGGGTTTGGATATATCGGGAGCCACGCAGAGTTTTTACGGGGGTCCCGCTACCCGGATAGCGGGCTGGGGGTCAAGGGGGCTAGCAGCCCCCTTGCGGGGTGCGGGGCAGCGCCCCGTTAGAAATTTTTTTCTAACAGGGACAGTGTCGTGCAGCACGTGTGTGTGCAAATATGTATACATATGTATATGTATATATGTATATATGTATATATATAAAAGAAAGAGGGGGAAAAGGCATCCAAAGGATGTGTGGGGGCAGCACCTTGGGCGCTGTGCGCCTAGGTGCTGTGCGCTCAGGCGCTAGAGTGCCACGTGTTGGCACATGGGCGCTCTGCGCTTGAGCGCTGGGCGCTTGAGCGCAAGCGCGCCACGTGTCGGCACGTAGGCGCTTTGCGCTTGAGCGCCTGCGCTGGAGCGCAAGAGCGCCACGTGTCGGCACGGGGAAGACTTGCGCTCGAGCGCTTGCGCTTGAGCGCAAGTGCGCCACGTGTCGGCACGGGGGAGACTTGCGCTCGAGCGCTTGCGCTTGGGCGCAAGCGCGCCACGTGTCGGTACCGGGGAGACTTGCGCTCGGGCGCTTGCGCTTGAACGCAAGCGCGCCACGTGTCGGCACGGGGGAGACTTGCGCTCGGGCGCTTGCGCTTGAGCGCAAGCGCGCCACGTGTCGGCACGGGGGAGACTTGCGCTCGGGCGCTTGCGCTTGGGCGCAAGCGGGCCACGTGTCGGCACCGGGGCGACTTGCGCTCGGGCATTTGCGCTTGAACGCAAGCGGGCCACATGTCGGCACCGGGGCGACTTGCGCTCGGGCGCTTGCGCTTGAGCGCAAGCGCGCCACGTGTCGGTACGTGGGCGACTTGCGCTCGGGCGCTTGCGCTTGCGCGGAAGTGCGCCACGTGTCGGCACGCAGGCGCTCTGCGCTTGAGCGCCGGCAAGAAAAAGTGGCTTTTAGCCTAAGAAACAGAAGCTATGCTTCAGAAAGGAAATATTTGTTGTTATGTATATATGTATGGAGTTGAACTCCTGGGATGTTTTGAAGCTGATGAAGAGAGTTCTTCTTCTTCCTTCTGTTGTTTGGCCGGATCTTGAAGATCAAGAAGTGGGAGATTTTAAAAATCACTCCTTTTTGAGATCTGATGGGAGATCTGAGTTCCCCTTTGTGGGTTTTGTGGTGGAAAACTACTTAGTTTTGGAAAAGAAAGAGTAAAACTCTTGATTTAATTCAAAAGAATTGAGAAGGTTTAGAACCTTGGAGAAGGAGCAGGAGGCACAAAAAACCCTAGTTTTTGGGGGAATGAAAAAAGTGTCTTTTATTCATCATGATGTTGCCTTTTATAGGCTTACATATTTACATATAGCCCTTGGGCTTTGCAAAATGGCATTTTGCCTATCCAATGTCTCATGTGCCTTTTCATTTTGCACATAAGCCATGGGCTTACAAAAATTTGGCTTTATGCCCCTTTTGCATACATTCATGTATAAAAAATTACATAAAAATTATCTATTACATGATTTTTTTGTTGGCATGGCGGAAGGCCGGACGCTTCGTGTTCGGGCTCGACCTGGGCATTGGCCCACTTGTTTTGGGCTTGGGCCCACCTGGCTTGGGGTTGACCTTGACTTTGACTTGGTCAACCGGGGTGCAAATTTTGACTTCAACACATAGTACTCAAAAAATCTGGGCAGAAACAAAATATCAGAGAAATCACAAAACACCAAGTAGACACAGTGCAGGAAAAACGAGTTGACTCGGCGTCGACTCGGCCACGGATCCACGGCGAAACGCTTGGTTCTGCCGCGGTTCTGCGGTTGTCTGACCGATTCCCTTCCTCGTTTTTCTTGGGTGCCCATAAAAAATCCTACACGTATTTTTAAGGTCCCTGGAAAAAATTTTGGACCAGATTTTTAAATTGACAGAAAACGTGCAATTTTTGACGTGTTTTGCGATATTTCCGGCGATCGAATTTCTAATACTTTGGTAACATGTTAGTAATAGTTTAGCTAGGCTCTGATACCATTGTAAGTCTATGTTACACACCCCAGTACTTGCGGGGAGGCGGAATAGGTAAAAAACAAAATTTTCTTACAAGGCAAAATAGACTATGCTTGAGGATCCTTGCTAAACCATTACTAACAAACTAACTAAAGGTTTAATCGACTATGCTAGAAGATTATACCTCATGCTACAAGTCCTTTGGGTCTTCTCCGCTGTCCTCCTCGTCTCTGTAGGCTCCATGGGTCGATCCGGATCGTGGTTTCTTCAACGGCCTCCTTGAGTCGAAGACGATCCACCCGAGAGTTTATAGTCCGAGCTCCACCTCAAGACCGAGGTAAGTAGGGCAACAAGCTTGCCAATCTTGATGTCCTAGATGATGTAGAGTATGAAGATGGATTTGTTTATCTATTTAAACTCTAATTTTTTTAACACATGAGAGCTTAAGAGTTTTCTAGTGAGGAGGAAGAAGGAGAGCAAACATGGGAGCTCTCTTGAAGAGAGAGAAGAGGTATGAGATAATGAACCATGGAAAAAAGAAAACAAATCTTTTAGCATGATAATTGTGATGGCAACCTTGATTTGACCATTATCATGTCACCATTAATGCTAAGCAAAATATCTAGTGCTTAACAAAAATATCTAAGTCAACAAAAGTCAAGAAGGTCAAATAGTCAAACCCAATTAGCCATGACACAATTATCACTAAATAGATTACTGAACATTTTCCACCACCTCATAATGGTTTTAATCAAGTCAATGGTCAAAACCCTAATGAGGCATCTCCTTCTTTGCTCCTCACATCCGTGCATATACACCCGCATCCGCATTCCGAAGAATACGAATACTAAGAGACAAAACTAATCCATCAATATATAATACTAGGATCCGGCTTAAACCAAAGCCCACTAGTATTATCCGCCTGAACATCATACGTGCACAAGTGCACGTAAGTGATCGTAGCCCTGCCGTAAAACCATACGGCCTCTACACCTTTTGCCCAGTACAGGGAAACTCTCTGTGTGGGACTCTAAAGACTCGACACTACGCTGGCAGTGGGTTTAACCACAGGCCGCAAGCGGTACTAGCTGTACGTAACGGTCCCCAGGTAGATGTCGATAAGAAGGCCGATGAGGAAAACCCATCCGAACTCCTACTGAGCCTGAATGTGATAATCTCCGTACAGTCCGGTCTGTTCGTCTAAGAGTATCGCATATCGGGCCTAGGGGGCGGTAAACGTCAGACCCCTAATAGCGGTATAAATTATGTCGGAGTGTAGCCTAGAACACCCTGAGAAACTACTGGAACACCTACCAGTAAATCTCGCTTGCCCTAGCCAGGGACTTTGTGTAATGGCTCACCAGACACAGCGCGATATCAACCCCCAATATCGGGAGAGACGAATCCTGTCTAACCGCCACTGCCTCCAAGTGCTTCGGGACTGCACCCAACTACTACCTGTTTGCACGATTCCTTTGAGTCGTGGTAGGGTAGTAATCAAAGTACAGTAGGAACACACTCGAGGCGAAGTGGCACTGTCAAGTCGATGGACTAAGATGTACTCATGTCACCTGGGAACTGCTATCGGACGATAGGTATAGTACCAACCAGCAGTTCCTGACGAGTCATGTCCGGTGTACTCATAACCTAACAAGCACCTGCATACTATCTCCAGTACGACGTACTAATGGCTGTGGGATAGACCATCTCTCTTGCAGGGATGAGAAGCGTATACACTAGTCTACTCCAGAGTATCGATGCCCCGTCTCGATAATCCTACGACTAGGGACCTGTATAAGGATGCGCTTATAGATTACCCAGCCTCCACTAATGTGACTGCCATCACAACGCTGGTAATCAAGCAAAGATCCTAAAGGCTCTACTAATATGTATAAGCAATATGCTAAAAGAAACACATGCACATATTGAAGTAGAAACAAACCAAGTAGCATACTACCATTTTGAGCAAGACTGTTAATACAACTGTGAATATCCTAAGCTTCCATTAAGTAATATACAAGCTAGTATGATACAGTAATGGCCTCTAGGGCATATACACTAACACGCTTTTCCCTGCAGGCGCAAGCCCCTGCAGTTAATTACGCTACCGCATCGCGGTAACCACTTTCTCCTTCTCCAGATGGTCACTTCGTGTCGTGTGTGTTTGTTTTATTATTTTTTTGGTTGCCCGTGGATTGTATATGGAGACTAATATATGTTGTCGCCCGTAGGGCATGGATTAGTCCAAATCCGTATTTTCTTAGATTTGGATTTGGGTTGGTTTAAGGATCGTTAGTCTTGTTTTAGACTAAGATCAATTCAAACGTTTGTTGAGGACGCGTTAGTCTAATTTTAGGCTAAGATCTACTCAATAGGATTTTGGGATCATTTAGATCCAACGAAAGAGTATTTAGACTCTATCATCTTAGTTTAGGGATGTTGCAGTCCATTGGGTTTAAAGACATCGCAGTCCATGAGTTTAAGGACCTCATAGTCTATAGTTTAAAGACGTCATAGTCTATAGAGTTTAGTTTATGGACGTTATGGTCCATTGGGTTTAAGGACATCATAGTCCATAGAGGTTTAAGAACATCATAGTCCATGGAGTTTAGTTTAGGGACGTAGCAGTCCATTGGGTTTAAGGACATCATAGTTCATGAGTTTAAAGACCTCATAGTCCATAAGGTTTAAAGACATCGTAGCCTGTGTGGTTTAAAGACATCATAGTCTGTAAGGTTTTGGTTTAACCATTTGGGGATGCACTAAAAGTTATTGGTTATTGGGACCCTCCACCTCTCTAAAGACGTTGAAGAATTACAACGACATGTATCAGAGGTGTGGAGAGATGTACCCTTGAACCAGTGAATGTTCATCAAAGATTTGATAATCTTGTTTGGGACTGAGTCTCATAAAGAGCGCATGGGCTCAGTTGATTATGAGTTTAGCCAACTTGGGCTGAGCCTATTGAGTCTTTGTCATTTCCCTCTTTTTTTCTTTTTCTTTATAAAGTGTTAGACACTTGTTAGGACATAGTCCTTTCTCTGTGCACATACTGCTAAACATTTATTGGGGTACTGATACCCACTTCTCTTATTTCTTTTACCGAGTGTTAAACACTCTTTATTATGGCACTGGGTTCTGTGTGATGAGTGTAGAATACTCTATGTCAAGGAGTGCCCACGTGAGGAGCACGTGGCGCACTTGGCAACTTGGCGCCAACCAATGAGTGCAAAGCGCTCTTTATAAAAACAGCGCCCATGTGAGGAGTACGTGGCGCGCTTGTCTCTGAGTGCCAGACAATGAATGCAGATGCTCCTTATAAAAGTAGCGCCCACGTGAGGAGCACGTGGAGCGGCTTGTGCTGAGCGCCAGACTTGGAGCGCTGAAGCGCTGTTTTGGCAGTTTTGGTTAGTTCTGTGCTCCTGAGAATTAAATTCTCATTTATAAGAGATTTTGTCTCATGAATTTAAGAACTGAGTTCTTCTTTATGAGGAGATACATTGATCTCTTTTGTTTTTCTTTATGAGAGATTTTGTCTCATGGACTTAAGAACTAAGTTCTTCTTTTTATGAAAAGATGCTATGATCTCTTCTGTTTTTGTGAAAGACTTTGTTTTATAGATCTATGATCTAGAAAAAGAACTAAGTTCTTCTGATGTGAGAGTTAAACTCTCAAATATGGAGGAGATGTTGTGATCTCTCTTCTTTTTATTTACCTTGAAAAAAGTTCTTCTTCTTAGAGCTTGCTCTTCTCTTTTTCTTTTCTGAGAACTTGAAACTTATATAGAGGTTTTTTTTCAAGACTTGAAGTCTTGGGTCCTTTATATAGGGAGGCTGATTTGTTGAATCAGTTAAGAAAATCTCTCATTGAGAGATCTCTAATTGATTTGGGAATTTTTCCCACCATTGGATCTTTTGATCTAAGGGGGTTCTGTTTACAGAAAATATCTTTTTATTTTTAGCAAGATTGGGAAATATTTTCCCATACAGAATTTATTCAGTATCTTGGTGATTTTTAATCACCATTGGATCTTTGATCCAACGGTGCTCAGATTTACAGAGTACAATCTTTCTTGTTTGGAAAGATTTAAGAAGTAATTTCCTCAACAGAATTTTAATTCTGTAATTTGATAATTTATTCATCTTTGTTGGATCTTTGATCCAAGGGTGGAGAACATTTAGTTCTAGCGCTGGCGCTCTCCATACTTTACACGTGAGGCGCTGCTTCAGAGTCTTTGACTCTTGGCGCTGGCGCTCTTAGCGCCGGCGTTCTTGTGCTTTGCATGTAATGCGCTGCCTCAGAGTCTTTGACTCTTAGCGCCGGCGCTCTTAGCGCCGACGCTCTCGTGCTTTGCACGTGAGGCGCTATCTCAGTTCAAATTTCAAATTTTGAACAGAGCTTTGCTCTGATTGGGGGAAACAACCGTTATACTTTCATGCCCTCACTCCAATCCCTTTATTATGTCTTTACTTATTACCTTCTACACACCACTCTTATGCTAATTGGTTTTCTTTCTTTCCTACCTTCCGGCACCAGCCTATGGTTTGGAAGAAGACTATCCAATAAGCGTAATAGGTGTACCCTCTCCTAATCCTAGGAGCTTTTGCAACTTGAGAGAAGTTAAAGGGAAAATACAACCGAATAATCCTATTCAATTTCTCCAGAACCAGAATCCTTCCTCGAACTGGAAAAAGTTCCTTCGAGTTCGTATGTAACTATACGATGGATTATCCAATAGATATTGTCACGACCCAAATTTAGGCACGTGACCGGCACTTAAATCACGAGACGTCAACAGGCGTAACGCAATTTAAGTAAGCCGAAAACCCAGAAATATAAACCATCAAAGAAATAAATGATAAAAACATTGTTAAAAACATTTGAAAATCTCAAGTAAAAATCTTTAAACTCAAGTTTATTTCCTTAAAAATTTCAGCAGCACCTCCTTTGTAAAAACTAGCCCCGAAATAGGTACAAACATAGAATATAAATAAAGCATCCCCAAACGGGAGCAAATCACGCCCAAAGGCGGAAACAACCACCACAAGTATATATACGACTCCGTAGCGAAAAAATAGACAATATAAATGAAAAACATCATAAAGAGGTAAAACTTCATAATAAAAACCGGCTCACACAAGCACGACACTCAGAGTCACAAAATATACAATATCGTCCTCACAACTTGTCTCTAAGTCAATACATGGAAATGGTAGATGGAGAATACTAGATACAATAAGATGTACAATAGATGAAGTTGGATAACCGCAACCCACCTATACCAAACGGCCTCACAGCCAACCGTAGCGGTATCCGCAAAAAAATAGAGATAATAAGAAGCTATGCCGCGACTACTCTGAGGGTCAAGACTGCAAAACACTGTGGCACAACGGGGGTGAATTGCCAACTCGTGAATAGTAAGTAACATCATACAGCTAATCGCAGGTATGCACGTACAACGATAATCTAAAACATGCAATCTGATAGCATAAATATGTCAATATGGATATACAACAAATCATGATCAAGTTACTCCACCAGGGTACTACAACTACATGAAACAATGCATATCAAATAACTTCTGATTATGGGATAAAACATATCATCATCAATGAATCATCATCGTGGAAAAACCGGTGTCCATCAACGACACCCCAAATCCGAATACCTCAGGTGTCGTCATTCTGATTGGCCCTCATATCTGTAAATCTCATGGAACTTGAGTGCCCAATATCGACACTCGAAACATCATGAAATACTCGTTCCCAACATCGGCACATAAATCCACATAACTCGGGCTCCGTCAGTCCGGATCAACCCATATCATCTCACAACTCCGGTCGGTATCCTCCGGATAACCGCCAGGTCCAACCAATCACTGGTAGGTAGTGCTCCCCTGCCAGGCTCACCGCCTAACTATACGAGTCTTCTTGCCCCGGGTACCTCACCGGGAGCACCATGTTCCCACAGACGGTGCCTACCGCTCCTCGAATCGGGTTTCTAACACAAGTCTCAGAACCGAGAAAACTCATGGTGGACGCACCGAAATATTATATCAAGAGAAACCGGGTTTTCAAAACAATGCATACTTTCTTGAAATATTCCCACGGTTCTCAAATCCATAAATCACATGAAATCCGTATCTCAATGCGTAAATCCATGATATATGATGTATGCAACATAGAACAGTAATATGCACATATCAAGGGAAAACCACTCTTTTAAATAAATCCAGTTTTTAAATATATCATGTGGTTCCCAATTTCTCCAAAGTCAAATGCAATATCATGTAAACGTGTATATGTAGCTATAGCAAGGTATGTGTATATACATGTAAGTATGTATGCATGATGCATTTCATATGCGCAATAGAACAAGAATCAACGTCTCAATATCAATAACAATACAATACCGAATATGTGTACAGCTTGTGCGTGTCATAGCAATTACCGACGGTGTGTGTGTGTAGCATACAATTTGGTGCTCATGCAACATGAACCGTCAGTAATGGTGCGTGTCCAATGGGTACTAAGTTAAGGCACAACAAGTAATGGTATGCAATGATAATCATGCACAATCAACTGATATGCATATAACATGTGACTATAATATCATATCTAGCCCTGATGCTTAACGCCATATGGGCGATTTCCCCGTAGATGTTAAATCTACTCACCGATGATCTCGAGCTACGTGAATCCAACCACCTGCTTTCCCTTCTTCGTAGCGTCTGAAGTCCCGTCTGCGATCCTATTAACACAAAACACAATAACGCATGGATTTAGTAAACTACCCAAGAATAAACGAACACAACGCCAAATAACGAATCGGTTCCCTTAAGCTACAAAAGCGTTCGCTTAGCGGCTAACGTGTGTAGCGACATCATCAAGACAAACCCACGACAGCAAGCTACCTGAAACACTAAAACTACGTCGAATCAATCGTATCGCACTTTGCCGATACGCCTAAATTTAGCTAAGTTGTCCCAGATTTTACCTACTGTCAATATATAAAAGTCTAGCAGTACCAAATACCCCAGAACACCAACAGACAGCTACCCTAAAAAATCCCAACTCCCCAGTCTCCCAAAAAACTGAGCTCGCCGGAATTTCCGCAAGTGTCACCGGCCAAAACAGGTAGGATTGGGTTCGGGTTTCAGGTGAACACTCAGGGCCTCTAGTACAACACTACTACAGTTTTAGATTTTACAGTAAGGATTCGTGGTGACAGCAGATTACAGACACTCTAAAATGACACTAAAAATATGATATGTGCACAAAACTAAAGCTTTAGTGTTCTAAACGATAACTACGAAGCAACACAAGATAATAAACACCTAATTAACAGTTAGAGGTCATTACCTATCCACACTTGCTAAAATATCCTAGCTTTCCATGCTCCAAGTCATCTTAGTGGCTTAATCTTGACCCGTGAAGGGTTTTAGTGAGGTTTAGTGGTGATTTGGTTTGGTTTAGTGAGGATTTGGGTTAGGGTTTCAGTTTGAGGGGATGAGGATGATGAGATGAAGAAAATAATGAGAATGGGAGAATAAGAAGAGAAATGAGGAGTGTAAGGTGAGGATGAGAGAATGAGGGGGTGAGAGTAGCCATGCCCCTTCTCTCTCTTCTTTAAATGCAAGCCATGCTTGCCCCATGCCTCATGATGCATGTCAACCCTCTCTCTCTCTCTCTCTCAAGTCAACCCCAAATTCAAACCTCTTTTATTTTTAAAAACTAAATAGTTTAAATAATTACATAACACTTAATGGAAAGGGGTTAATATGTTATGGCTACTTAAGCATGGTTAACACTAATTAACCTTAGGTTAACATGCATAAGTGTGTGCAAGCCCAAAATAAATAATAATAAAATATTAATTAATTTTTATAAAATATGTGGAAACTATTTTGGTAAACTTTTTACTAAAAACCCGCATTATCGCTTAATTAACACTAATCGCATTCTAAGGTGTTAAAGATGTGGATCTTCGTGGTGATACGAGGTGTTCTGGAGAAACGCAAAAGTGATATAGAAGTGACAATGATGTGCGACACCGTGACAATTCAAAAGCCAAAATGTTTTAAGAAGGTTCGGTTAACTAGGTTCATGAGTTTTAGATTAGGTCGGGTCATGGTCGTTGCCAAAGAGAGAGAGAGAGAAAAGAAACACTCAGCGTGCACTCTAACCTAGATCAAAATGGTTAATCACTTTATCTAATCAGGATGGCTCTCACTGTTTCCTCGAATTTTCCTCCAAACCTAAAAGGAGAATCAGTCGGGATCATCTAAAATCACCCGAGGAGTAATCCTGCTCATCAGTGGGAATCGGGATCCAACTATCATCGTATGATAACTTGATGGAATCCACTCAAGTCATCACACTCCAGAAGGTATGCGCATGCCTGGTGTAACAACTCCAATTTTTGTATACCTAAATTTGATTTAAATTTGAAGTATACTTGGAGTATTAATGTTGCTGATAACACTTTAAGTATCTTTTTCCCTACAATAATTACAAGAAAGAGCTTGTAGCTCATTGGTAATACCTTGCACTGCTAAACTAAGCCACCAGAGTTCGAATCCCATGCCCCACATATTTTTTTATATCATTTTGTTTAATTTTTTGGAAGGTCAACAAGTCAAACGGCCATAACTCTCAAAATTTATACTGAACCCAAAAAGTTAAGTACACAAAAAATCCCCCCCATGAATTACCCACCCAACGGTGTCCCGACTCGGCCCGACTCGGCCGACTCGGCCCGACTCGGCCGAGTCGGCCGAGTCGTCAACACGGATTTTCTCCGTATTGACTTGGTCAAACCCCCTGTATACACTAAATTTTCAGAACAGTTATCAAATTCTCATTAAACCTCTTTTATTCCAAAATTTAATGAATTTTAATGTTTTTCTTAATTATTTTTATATTTTTTTAATTAAAACCCTAACCCTAGCCTAGCCCTATATAAACACCCGTACCCTCTACCATTTCACCCTACAATTCTAAGTCCACTCTCTAAAATTCTCAAGAGAACTCGGTACGTTAGAAATAGAGCGAAAAGCGAAGCGCTGCCGAAAACCGATGACGAATTCCGGCGATCGTGCTAGAACCCTTCACGACGTTTCGACGCACCGACAACCCACTACTTTCTTAGCCTCCCTAGCTTGTCCAAACTTGTAAGTCCCACTTTTTCTATCTCTCTTTTCTTTTAAGAAAAAAATACGATTTTTTGAAACCCGACGGAAATCGGAACAAACCGATTTTCGATTCGGTTTTTCTACAAAATCCCACTTGTCACCTAATCCATAATACCTAAACATATTCATGATGACTATTAATCACATAAAAATCAAATTGGACAAAGTTTCTCACATGAAATGATAACTTTCTTGTAATATCGTATTCCTTTCATAAAAATACCATAAAGTTTATTTTTCCTCTTCTAATTAATTCCCTCATTCCTAAACATGTTCATCTTGATCACTAAACTTGTAAAAATCAATTTGAATGAGTTTTCACACATGAAATGATAACTTTTACAAATACCGTATTCTTACACTTAAATACCCTCATGTTTAATTTATCATATTTAACCTCTAAACTTCACTAAACCTTAAAATAAGTCACGAGGTAATGACCTACCTCTACACACACACAAATATAACCCTAATTGATAACGTCAAAACATAGAATACGAAAATACAAGACTTTTCACTAAAATACCATTTTTTTCTTTATAAACCTTTCTTGAAATTCTAAGTTGAATACAATTCTAAACAAAATCTTTTAAAAGAAAATACGATGTGTCATGGATATCGATCGTTTATGTAAACCTGACTTTGTGGTGTCTAGGCAAGTTGTCAAGGCTAGTGGTTTTTAATTAGGCCCACTGCTGTGGTTCCTTCCCACTTACCTGGAACTTACCTGGCCCCAATTGGCGGTGAAGAGGCGATTTGAGGCTTCTAATGACTTATCGTTTAGACCTTAGAAATAGGCTAGTTGGCTTAGGAAACCCTAAAAACTAAAATACGGAAATTTACAAATAAATACCTTATAATTATAAAAACCGTTTTCTAAATGAATAGTATTTATTAAACCTATGCAAAACGCCACTACGACCCACCTTTGGGGAACCCGTTAGGGATAGTACGGATCATCGTGCACCCGCGGGCTAGTAGTGCGAGATTCAGACCTCCGCAAAGAGCATTCGGTCTCGAAAGGTTTAAAATACGACATTTAAGAAAAATGATATTTTTGGAAAATAAATATTTAGTTTAAATTACTCTTGTATTATTATATATCTAATTATCATTTAAACGCCTATTTTATTATAAGATAAAGTTTCCACCTTTTTCTAAAAAAAAAAATTACAAGAATAAAAATTACATTAAAATACCATGAAATTTCAAATAAAACAATTAATACTTTTATTAGGATATATCCACTAGAATAACACAAATAAAACTCACACTCATTATAACCATAAAGACGAATAATAGATACTTGAGGTGTATCTTGAAAACTATACAATAGTACTTTTTACATAAAACCCCCTTAAGTTTATAAATTACAATAAGAACCCTAACAATTATAGAACTTCAAATTACCATTCTTTTAGTCTGACTCGGGTTAGAGTCTGACTATTTCTGACTTGAATATGATTCAAGTCAATCTATATTCTTTTATATTCCAACTCAATATGAATACATGAATCCCTGAATCCAGTTAACATTTTACATAATTTGACTGAAACAAACCATGGATATACATCCATTATCCTGTTATTCCATTTACCTGATTATGCAGTTACAACATGTTTACTGATATCATGGTTTTGGTCAGTCATCCAACTTACACAATACAATACAACAATACTGTCAAAACATACGGGGTTTAAGGGGTAGATTGGTACGGAAGGTGTTAAAGGTGGCACGAGGTGGTCAGATTAAGACACCTAACCTGAATCCCATTGCTGTTGTACCGTGGCATAACGGTTCCTTGTACTTTCCTTTTGCTCCGGTCTCTAGCATATAGAGACCCCCCTCGTATACACTGGCATCCTTCTATACCAAGCTACAAACAACAGCGTTAACATAACATTGCAACAATAGCTTACACTTTAAAAATGTACATTCTTATTCTGTCTTCTCTACTTCCCTCTTATCTTTGGGACTTACCGAGCGACCTGTTCGCTGACGACATTCTATTTCTTTCTTCTTTGAATGTCGTCAGGTGCGTTGGACTCAGCAGAGATCGAGCCCACCGGTGAAGACTTGGAGCAGTTTAACGAAGACCGTGAGCTCTAGATATTGTACCTTGTTCTTTTCAGTATTTTCATTTCCTGTTATGCCACTGTTTAGGCATCGCTTTTCATTTCAGTTGTATTTATTTTCATACATTGTACAAAGAATGTTATTAATAAAGTTGTTGTTCTTTTTATACTCTTGTCTATTGTGTATTTATTTTATATTGCTTAGCTACGCTTAGCGTATGTACTTCTGAGTACATACATTGCGGACCTCGTCGCGTCCCCTTCGCCGTACACTGGGAAGCGGGGCGTGACAGGTTTTGTTGGTGGCCTATGCAGGTCAGAGCTGTATGAATCCCTGTCATGCAGTTCTGGTCTGCGTGAACAACCTAAGCAATATAACACAAGAACCAGCAACTAAAACATTCTTTACAATTCATATTTCTTGAATCTTGCAAATTTCTATTCCTTGAATCTTATCATTTCATGTATTTGAATCTGTCCTAACCCAAATTTTTCTTCAGGGTTATGGATTCCCCGAACAACACCAGCACCAACGTCAACAACACTCCTTCAGCACTATCTCTCACACCAGCTGTTCCTGCACCACCCACTGAGCAAACGATGCTATTCGAGGCGATCCGCAGTCTTCTCGAAGGACAACAACAACTTCTGAATCGTCCTGAGACCGATGCACCGGGAGTAAAGCAATTCAGAGCTTTGCACCCAAAGCAGTTCTCTGGTAAAGGAAGCCCTCTTGAAGCGGAAGAGTGGGCACAATGCATCGAAGACGATCTGGCAGCAGCTCAAGTGCCAGATAACGCTTGGGTCCGTGTAGCAAAACTACAGCTCACGGATAATGCTCGCAATTGGTGGAAGGCGGAAGAAAGCCGTCTGGTACAGCCGATTGAATGGAAGACCTTTCACGAGAAGTTCGACGCGAAATATTTCCCTGTGACTGCCAGGTTCGCCATGGAGCAGCAGTTTATTCATCTACAGCAAGGATCAATGTGGGACAAATCGGTAGATGAATACGACGCTGAATTCACCATGTTGAGCCGGTAAGATATGTCGCAATAGTTCAATTTTAAATTAACACATACTACACAGCTAACACAATCTTTAAACAGATTCGCGGCACACCTGATACCGACGGACGAGATCAGAGTCTATCGCTTTCAACAAGGTTTGGACACAGAGATTAAGGCTGCTCTAGCCACAGGAAAGTTTTTGACTCATGAGGAAGCTCTAGAAGCTGCCCGCAGTTATGAGGCAGTGATAAAAGAGAGGGGCAGACCTCAGTCTGCAGGAGTCAAACGCCCTGTCAACCAGATGGCAGGTGGAGTCTCGTCCAGACCACCTTTCGTGCCAAGGAGACCCGGAGTACCAACCCATCGTCCTAGCCCAGCCTTTTGCACCTACTGCAAGAGAACTGAACATATGATGAAGGACTGCCGTCGAGCCAACCGCCTTTGCTTAGTCTGCGGTTCAGCTACTCACGGTATTGGGTCTTGTCCCCAAAGACAGAACACAGTTGCTGCACCTAGGCCAGCAAATACCTATCCGCAGCGACCAGCTCTTCAGGCACCTGCTCCCAGACTTGCACTGCCTGCACCACCCAGGGGACCACAAGCTGCACCACCTCTTCGTCGGTTCCATCAAGCTCAAAGGAACGTTCCGAGGAATGCTCCTCAGGCCAGGAGGAATGTGCTAAAGCGCCAGGCTTTCATGATGTCTGTGGAAGAAGCTGAGGCCACTGGCCAAGTCATTACTGGTAAACTTTTCTTCTCAAACTTATCTTTTAGTTTTGTTTACCTACACACTTTCCCTATACCTAAAACCTATCCCATATATCTTAGGTACAATCCTAGTAGCTTCACTACCTGCACTTGCACTGTTTGATACTGGAGCATCCCACTGCTTTATGTCGCAACGGTTTCTTCGAACCCATGCGATTCTAGTCTCACCGCTTGTATCCAGCTGGAACGTCAGTTCCGGAAATGGTGTTCTAAAGGAAACTATGGGATACTGCATGTGTCCAGTCGTCGTCTGCAGTCGAGAGTTTTATGCTGACTTCAAGGTACTGGACATACCAAACTTCGATGTGGTTCTAGGAATGGACTGGCTTGGAACCTTTTATGCTACCATCGACTGTCGTCAAAGGAGGGTAGTATTCGAGATTCCAGACCATCCCGTCTTCTATTTCAAGAGTGGAGACCGTACACTAGAGCCAAGTACCTACAAAGCGAAGCCAAGAGAAGCAGTAGTTGCAGCAGCTCAAGCAGAGGAAGAATCAAGACCAGAAGTAGTTCGAGAGTTCGACGATGTATTCCTTGACGATATATCAGGTTTGCCTCCCGATCGAGCTCTTGAATTCAGTATTGACTTAGTACCAGGAGCACAACCGGTGATCAAAGCACCTTATAGACTAAGTCCGGAAGGTTTGAACCTAATGAACCAAGTTTTCCGGGAGTATTTAGACAGGTTCGTTGTCATCTTTATCGACGATATCCTGGTATATTCTAAGAATCGGAATGAGCATGCAGAGCATCTATGAATTGTCCTGGAAACTCTTCGACAACATAAGCTTTATGCCAAGTAAAGCAAGTGTGAGTTTTGGCTAAATCAAGTTGGTTTTCTTGGACATATCGTATCAGGAGAAGGAATTTCTGTGGATCCAGCAAAAGTTTCGGCAGTTAGCGAATGGCCTACACCAAAGTCAGTGAAGAATATTCGAAGTTTCTTGGGTTTGCTGGATATTACATAAGGTTTATTGAAGGATTTTCGAAGATAGCAACACCCCTGACCAAGCTCACACGAAAAGATGAAGAATTTGTGTGGTCAGAAGCATGAGAGCAAGCTTTCGTAGAACTCAAGTCAAGACTGACATCTGCACCTATTCTCGTAATACCGGATCAATCTGGAGGATTCGAAGTGCATTGTGATACATCCGGTAAGGGATTAGGATGTGTTCTACATCAGCACGATAAGATTGTGGCTTATGCTTGAAGACAACTGAAGACTCATGAGCGCAATTATCCGACGCATGATCTGGAGTTGGCAGCCGTCATCTTTGCTCTCAAAATTTGGCGCCACTACTTACTTGGTGAACGAGTGAACATCTACACAGATTATAAAAGTCTGAAGTATGTGTTTACTCAGAAGGAGTTGAATATGCGGCAGAGAAGATGGTTAGAACTCATGGCGGACTTTGACATCAACTTGCAATATCACCCAGGAAAGGTGAACGTAGTACCTGATGCTCTTAGTCGCCAACCATTATCAATGAAACTCACCGCCCAGTGGAAGCTTCAGCAAGACCTACATCAAATGGAGATTGAACTAGTCATGCCAGGTGATGCTTCAAGTTTGATGAATCTACAAGTTCAATCAACCATTGTCAATCAGATTAAAGCAGCTCAAGCCAACGATGCTAAGTTGCAAAAGATCGGAGAACAAGTGGAGAATGGACTCAGAACAGATTTCATCATCCATGAAGACGGATCTTTGAAATACGGCAGCAGATTGTGTGTACCAAAAGGTCCTGTTCGGTAAGAGTTAATGAAAGAAGCTCACAGCTCTCCCTATTCAGTACATCCTGGAGGTACCAAAATATACAAAGATCTACGTCAGAATTATTGGTGGCATGGAATGAAGCGTGAAGTAGCCAGAAGCGTCGCAAAATGCTTGGTGTGTCAGCAAATAAAGGCTGAACATCAAAGGACTGCTGGATTACTTCAACCGTTACCAATCCCAGAATGGAAGTGGCAGCACATCACGATGGACTTTGTAACTGCTCTTCCTCGCAGCACAAAGGGTAACGATGCGATATGGGTCATTGTGGATCGACTCACAAAGTCGGCTCACTTCATTCCATTTCGAGTTGGCCAATCAACTGAGACACTAGCGAAGAAGTACATGGAGGTAATAATCTAATTTAGATTTAAAAACTCTTCATAATGTATATCTCTGATACCCATGAACTCATACAGGAAATTGTGAGACTTTATGGAGTACCGGTCTGCATTGTCTCCGATTGTGACACCAGGTTCCGAACGCAATTTTGGCAGAGTCTGCAAGCTAGCTTAAGAACAAGTCTGAACTTCAGCATGGCTTATCATCCACAAACAGATGGTCAGTCGGAACGAACTATTCAGATCTTGGAGGATATGCTCAGAGCATGTATGCTCGACTTCAAAGGATCGTGGGAAGATCACCTGCATCTTGTGGAGTTTGCATACAACAACAGCTACCAAGCAAGTATAGGAATGTCACCTTTTGCAGCATTATATAGAAGGAAGTGTCGATCGCCATTAAGTTGGGACGATATCGGAGATAGGGAACTTCTTGGACCAGAGATGATAGTAGCGACCATTGATGTGGTTCGTACTATCAGGGAAAGAATGAGCATAGCCCAAGATAGACAGAAACACTAGGCTGATGCAAAGAGACGACACTTGGAGTTCCAGCCAGGAGACCATGTATTCTTGAAGATATCTCCGAACTGCGGAGTGATCCGATTTGGAAGACGGGGTAAGTTGAGTCCGAGATACATTGGACCGTTCGACATACTCGAACGAGTCGGTGAAGTGGCATACCGTTTAGCGCTTCCACCCTCATTGGAAGGAGTGCATAATGTGTTCCACATATCCCAACTCAGAAAGTATGTGAGTGACCCCAACCATGTTCTCGATCATTCCGAGCTCACTATACAGCCTGATTTGTCTTGTGAGCAACAGCCTGTGGAGATCCTGGACAGGAAAGTGAAGACACTTCGGAACAAGGAAGTTAACTTGGTTCGAGTGATGTGGAGGAAAGACACTACAGGAGAATCCACGTGGGAAAGGGAAGATGAAATGCGTACTAGATATCCACACCTCTTTGTAAACTAGTCCTCAAATAAAAGTTATAAATTTCGTGGACGAAATTTTTGTAAGGAGGGTAGACTGTAACAACTCTAATTTTTGTATACCTAAATTTGATTTAAATTTGAAGTATAGTTGGAGTATTAATGTTGCTGATAACACTTTAAGGATCTTTTTCCCTACAATAATTACAAGAAAGAGCTTGTAGCTCATTGGTAATACCTTGCACTGCTAAACCAAGCCACCAGAGTTCGAATCCCATGCCCCACATATTTTTTATATCATTTTGTTTTAATTTTTTGGGAAGGTCAACAGTCAAACAGCCATAACTCTCAAAATTTATACTGAACCCAAAAATTTAAGTACACAAAAAATCCCCCCATGGAATTACCCACCCAACGGTGTCCAGACTCGGCCCGACTCGGCCGAGTCGGCCGGCGCCGCCGGCCGGACGGCCGAGTCGTCAACACGGATTTTCTCCGTGTTGACTTGGTCAACCCCCCTGTATACACTAAATTTTCAGAACAGTTATCAAATTCTAATTAAACTTCTTTTATTCCAAAATTTAATGAATTTTAATGTTTTTCTTAATTATTTATATATATTTTTTAATTAAAACCCTAACCCTAGCCTAGCCCTATATAAACACCCTTACCCTCTACCATTTCACCCTACAATTCTAAGTCCACTCTCTAAAACTCTCAAGAGAACTCGGTACATTAGAAATAGAGCGAAAAGCGAAGCGCTGCCGAAACCGACGAAGAATTCCGGAGATTGTGCTAGAACCCTTCACGACGTTTCGACGCACCGACAACCCACTACTTTCTTAGCCTCCCTAGCTTGTCTAAACTTGTAAGTCTCACTTTTTCTATCTCTCTTTTCTTTTAAGAAAAAAATACGACTTTTTGAAACCCGACGGAAATCGGAACAAACCGATTTCCGATTCGGTTTTTCTACAAAATCCCACTTGTCACCTAATCCATAATACCTAAACATATTCATGATGACTATTAATCACATAAAAATAAAATTGGACAAAGTTTCTCACATGAAATGATAACTTTCTTGTAATATCGTATTCCTTTCATAAAAATACCATAAAGTTTATTTTTCCTCTTCTAATTAATTCCCTCATTCCTAAACATGTTCATCTTGATCACTAAACTTGTAAAAATCAATTTAAATGAGTTTTCACACATGAAATGGTAACTTTTACAAATACCGTATTCTTACACTTAAATACCCTCATGTTTAATTTATCATATTTAACCTCTAAACTTCACTAAAGCTTAAAATAAGTCACGAGGTAATGACCTACCTCTACACACACACAAATATAACCCTAATTGATAACGTCAAAACATAGAATACGAAAATACAAGACTTTTCACTAAAATACCATTTTTTCTTTATAAACCTTTCTTGAAATTCTAAGTTGAATACAATTCTAAACAAAATCTTTTAAAAGAAAATACGATGTGTCATGGACATCGATCGTTTATCTAAACCTGACTTTGTGGTGTCTAGGCAAGTGTGTCAAGGCTAGTGGTTTTTAATTAGGCCCACTACTGTGGTTCCTTCCCACTTACCTGGCACTTACCTGGCCGCAATTGGCGGTGAAGAGGCGATTTGAGGCTTCAAATGACTTATCGTTTAGACCTTAGAAATAGGCTAGTTTGCTTAGGAAACCTTAGAAACTAAAATACGGAAATTTACAAATAAATACCTTATAATTATAAAACCGTTTTCTAAATGAATAGTATTTATTAAACCTATGCAAAGCGCCATTACAACCCACCTTTGGGGAACCCGTTAGGGATAGTACGGATCGTCGTGCACCCGCGGGCTAGTAGTGCGAGATTCAGACCTCCGCAAGGAGCATTCGGTCTCGAAAGGTTTAAAATACGACATTTAAGAAAAATGATATTTTTGGAAAATAAATATTTATTTTAAATTACTCTTGTATTATTGTATATCTAATTATCATTTAAATGCCTATTTTTTTATAAGATAAAGTTTCCACCTTTTTCTTAAAAAAAAAAATTACAAGAATAAAAATTACATTAAAATACCATGAAATTTCAAATAAAACAATTAATACTTTTATTAGGATATATCCACTAGAATAACACAAATAAAACTCACGCTCATTATAACCATAAAGACGAATAATAGATACTTGAGGTGTATCTTGAAAACTATACAATAGTACTTTTTACATAAAACCCCCTCAAGTTTATAAATTACAATAAGGACCCTAACAATTATAGAACTTCAAATTACCATTCTTTTAGTCCAACTCGAGTTAGAGTCTGACTATTTCTAACTTGATTATGATTCAAGTCAATCTATATTCTTTTATATTCCAACTCAATATGAATACATGAATCCCTGAATTAGTTAACATTTTACATAATTTGACTGAAACAAACCATGGATATACATCCATTATCTTGTTATTCCATTTACCTGATTATGCAGTTACAACATGTTTACTGATATCATGGTTTTGGTCAGTCATCCAACTTACACAATACAATACAACAATACTGTCAAAACACTACGGGGTTTAAGGGGTAGATTGGTACGGAAGGTGTTAAAGGTGGCACGAGGTGGTCAGATTAAGACACCTAACCTGAATCCCATTGCTGTTGTACCGTGGCATAACGGTTCCTTGTACTTTCCTTTTGCCCTGGTCTCTAGCATATAGAGACCCCCCTCGTATACACTGGCATCCTTCTGTACCAAGCTACAAACAACAGCGTTAACATAACATTGCAACAATAGCTTACACTTTAAAAATGTACCTTCTTATTCTGTCTTCTCTACTTCCCTCTTATCTTTGGGACTTACCGAGCGACCTGTTCGCTGACGACATTCTATTTCTTTCTTCTTTGAATGTCGTCAGGTGCGTTGGACTCAGCAGAGATCGAGCCCACCGGTGAAGACTTGGAGCAGTTTAACGAAGACCCTGAGCTTTAGATATTGTACCTTGTTCTTTTCAGTATTTTCATTTCCTGTTATGCCACTGTTTAGGCATCGCTTTTCATTTCAGTTGTATTTATTTTCATGCATTGTACAAAAGAATGTTATTAATAAAGTTGTTGTTCTTTTTATACTCTTGTCTCTTGTGTATTTATTTTATATTGCTTAGCTACGCTTAGCGTATGTACTTCTGAGTACATACGTAGCGGACCTCGTCGCGTCCCCTTCGCCGTACACTGGGAAGCGGGGCGTGACACCTGGCAAGTTTCCTGTATGTTTGAAACTCTCTATGTGATTTTTACTTATGACCTTGATGTAGGCCAACATATCATAAGTCGTTAGTCAAGTTCAACCGTCATTATCCTGTATTAACTTAGACCCACCCATACAAGTCCTTGACGTAGGCCAAAATAACTGTACGACTGTCCTAAATAATCGCATATCCATGCAGCAAACAAGCACTACCCAGCTACCATTCACTATGCCTTGACTTATGCCAACATACATAGCATGAATACTAGTTGATACTTGTAAGAAGCGACGGAGGGCCACAGCTGGTTTTTGGCGAAAAACCTTTAACGTAATGAACTTGATATCGTTGAAGGAACCGAGTGGTTTAACAAATATATAGTGGCGCAAACTTTTGCTAAAGAGGTCACTCCCGGTGAAGGGATCTCGGCTCTTTCCTCATCGAATGAGGTGCAGGATATTCCAAACTGAATACCATGATGCAAACTAAAAGAATCGACAATAGTGAAGTTATTACCCTAACACAAACTTTTACTCAAGAGGTCACTCCCGGTGAAGGGATCTCGGCTCTTGCCTTGTCGAATGAGGTGCAGGATATTCATAACCAAATACCATTGTGCAAAGCAAGAGAACGTCTGTAATGTCAGTTTTTAAAAAAAAACTGGTTCTAACAACATCATATATATAAGTTTGCTTTCCTTGCATTGATCAAAATCAACGCAGTCCCATCAATTAATCACACCAGAAAAGAACGAAAATATGATGTACGTATATGCCATCCTCATTCGCCACTGGGTGCCGTCATCACCCGTTAGGTTACTTAACTAACGACAGAGCGGGGGCTGGACGCGGGTGTAAAACATATACAAGATATATTAGTGTATATATATATATATATATAAATATATATAACAATCGTCCCAGGCATGATATAAAGTAATATCACAGAATCTCAGCCAACAACACAAAGTGGTGGATAATCCTGGAGCCTCGGGTTTCACTTGAGCCGCAAATGAGACCCGACGTTCCCTGTCGTGTGGATAGCATGTGTAATGAAAACCTAGACCTCTACGAGGGCGGCAAGTTACCCGCCAATCCCAGAAGCGAGGCAACCCAAACAACAACATGAATGGGACACCCATCACTTCACGGAATCCGGTAACTTGAGCACCCCTCCGTGGGTCAACCTATACCCCCTACGAGTGCGGCGAATAGCCCGCCAATTCTAGAGTAAGGTCCCCTCCGTCTCAATGCCATGAGATGCGGACCCATGCCCTCTAGAACCCGGTTATTCGTGCACTCTACCGCGGGGTAATCCTAGTATAGAAAAGAAATAAAATATGTACAAGGGTGACATCGACCTTAACCCGATCGTGCCCCAAACAAATAATATACAAACTGGCAGAGATAGCAGTCCACATGTCGGACGCTCACCCCGCAATATCAAATGTACAAATGAAACTAAACTGTACTAATATTGCACCCAAGCTATCCACCACGACGATCCAACCACGACCACAGCACAACACAAAATATCAACGTGAATGTCACGTTCGCAAAACCCTTCTAAAATAACATATAGCAATTAGACGAGTTGTACTGCTCAAATGGCATTCACGGTCGCAGATAGTAATATATGTACTATAAACATTTAAAAGTGTTAAAATATCGACTTTGAAATACCCCGAATTGCCTCTAAACTATTAGATAACACTATGTCCAAACTGAGCAAAACAAACAATACCAAAATACCAATATTCCAGAGAATAGAGAACACCCCAAAAATCAAGTTCCCAGTCCATTATAAAAACCGGTGGGGCCGATTTTTGTGCAAGTCTTGCCGGGTCAATTCCGGTGAATGGGGCTCATTTTAGTAGGGTGTTCTATATGTCTCACAAATAGCCTTCTGCAATTGTTTTAAATTTTTTTTGATGACTCTGAAAAATTGACAGAACCTGGAATATACGGGGTATTGTTTCGGAGTTGTTTCGGTTTCGATACTTTAAACGTTGTTTAAACTGCTAGCAATGGGTTAAAGGATTAGCTCTGATACCATGTTGGGTTTCGGAAGCGTCCCGGCCATCAATCCGTGACCAAATGCGGAACAAAAATTTACAAAAACCGGCGCTAAAGGAACCCATTACCCGGATCTACCCTTAACCCTTACTAGCAAACTAAGGAGTTGGAATGGTTATACCGAGTTGATCCGTGTCCTTCGGACTTCAACCACCTTCCCAAGCTCTTAGAGGCCTCCATGATCAAGCTTGATCTCCGGTCTCCTTCCATCGAAGATTTTCCTCTCAAAGAAGAAGTTCCTCGCTCATTCAAAACCTTGGGTAAAAGAAAAGCAGAGATTAACATATCTCCTTTACCTAGAGTAAACAGAAACAAGGGCTTAACTCTTCATAAAAAGAACTTAGTTCTTTCTCTAATATGAGATTTGCAAGACAGATTTCCCCACAAGTTGAGAATTTAACTCTCATCAGGGAGATTCTGTTCTTCAGACTCAAAACCTTTGGAAAAGGACTAGGTTAAAAAGAAAAAAGGGAAAAGAAGAAGAGAAGAAGAAGGAGAAGAAGAAGAAGAGAAGAACATATGTTCTAGGAATTTAATTCCTCTAAAAACAGGGTTTAACCCTATAAAAAGAACTTAGTTCTTATAAAAAAGAAGAGCTTAGTTCTTAACTAAAATTGATCTCAGATCTTCAAAACGGAGATCTGGATAATCACTAATGGCCAAAATGTCATTAACATAAATTAAATCTCTGAAAGAAAAGAATTTGGCACCTCACGTGCTTCCCACGTGAGCGCTCGAAACAAAGAAACCCAGCTCATCACGTGAAACATACGCAAGCCACCAAAAACAAACTCAGCGCCTCATGTGAAACACACGTGAGCCACCAAAATGAAGTCTGGATTGTTCCCTTATAAAAAATAAATAATAAATAAAAAGCGATGGGAAAAATTCCCTAAATGGAGCATCACGTGCCCGCACGTGATGCACCATGGAGCAAATATTATAGGCATTGCGCTTAACAATTAAGGCTGAAATTGAGCCTCACGTGCAAACACGTAAGTATCTATATACAAAGTATATAGGCACCTTCCTAAAACAAATAACGGGACAAAGAAGCTCATGTGTCAGCACGTGATGCTCTTTGTTGGGCTTAACTTCGTGGAGGTCATGTGCCACACATGACATTCCTGAACATCAGCTTACGTGCCAACACATGATGCCTTTCTCTGGGACTGCTGCATATAAGCAAACCAGTTTAATGCTATGGGGGTTACGTGCTACACGTGAGGGTTCCTAATTACCTTCCAAGATGATAAAATTAAATTCTAAATAAAAAGGATCAAAACACTATTTAGGAAATATTTCCTTAGATCTTTCTAAACAAGAAAGATTACGCTCTGTAAAACAGAGCACCGTTGGATTAAAAATCCAATGGTGATTAAAAATCACCAAGCTACAGAATAAGCTCTATATGGAAAAATATTTCCCCAATCTCTCTAAACCAGAAAGATTACGCTCTTTAAAACAGAGTATCGTTGGATTAAAGATCCAATGGTGATTAAAAATCACCAAACTACAGAATAAGCTCTGTATGGGAAAATATTTTCCCAATCTTGTTAAAAACAAGAAAAATATTGTTGGGGTCAAAATTTGCACCCCAGTTGACCAATTCAAAGTCAATGTCAACCCCAAGCCAGATGGGCCCAAGCCCAGGTCAAGCGGGCCTATGCCCAAGTCGAGCTTACGGCCAGCTCCTCCATGCCAACATAAAAATCATGTAACAAATAATTTTGATGTAATTTTTTGTGCATGAATGTAAGCAAAATGGGCATAAAGCCAAATTTTTGTAAAAGCCTTTGGCTTATGTGCAAAAGAAAAGAGCACATAAGGCATGGGATGGGCAAAATGCCATTTTGTAAAGCCCAAGGGGCTATGTGTAAATGTGTAAGCCTATATAAGGCAATATGATGATGGATAAAAGATACACTTTTTCATTCTCAAAAATTAGGGCATGTGCCTCTTTCTCTTTCCTCAAGGTTCTAAAACCTTTTTCTTTCTTTTGAATTAAATCAAGAGTTTTACTCTTCCTTTTCCAAAACTAGATAGTCTTTCACCACAAAACCCACAAAGGGGAGCTCAGATCTTCTATTAAATCTCAAAAGGGGAGATTTTTAAATCTCACCCCTTTCTCCAAGATCCGGCTAACCGACACGAAGAAGAAGGAGACCCATCTCCAGAAATCCTATCTTGGGAAGACTCAGAGCCAAAGAAAGAAACAAAGCAGCCCCTTTTGATCATTTTTAAATTTTTTTAGGAGTCTAACTCCATTCAAGATCCATTGGAGTTTAACTCCCTAAATTAATCTCTGTTAGGAGTTTAACTCCATAAGTCAAATCGGGAACATGGCTCCCAATGCAGGGACCAAGTCCCTTTTGCTGCTGACACCTAGCGCCCGCGTGCCAGGCACGCGGGGCGCTGGCGCCTTCTCCCACGCATCCTTTGGATGCCCTTTCCCTTTAATATATATATATATATATGTATATATATATATGTATGTATGTATGTATGTATATGTATATATATACACACACATACTCCACACTAAATATACCTCCCCCGTTAGAAAATTTTTTTCTAACGGGACGCTGCCCTACACCCCGCAAGGGGGCTGCTAGCCTCCTTGACCTCCAGCCCGCTATCCGGGTAGCGGGCCCTCCGTGAAAACTCTGCGGGGCCCCCGATATATCCAAAACCCCTTCAAAACATGCACATTGCACGTTGAGTTCGCATGAATAGTTGACCCGTCAATCGGAGGTTCTCTCACTCCAAAGGCGAGGGGTAATTAACGGCAGCTTAGTCCGCGGCTGCCGGAGATACGGATCCCCACAATCAATAAACCATCCGCCTACCCTAGGTAGGGGGAATCTGTAATGCGCCTGACAAGCGCGCGCGTATTCTCATCTCAATGGGGTGATGAATAAACACCTTACAAATATTTTCTGTAAAACAGAAATTCTTGGATCAAAAATCCAACGGTGGATAAAATCCCCAAATCAAGTAGGATCTCTCAACGTGAGATTTCCTTAACTAAATCAACAAACTTGCCTCTACTATATAAAAGACCCAAGACTGAAAGGAGAGAAGGAGGAGACCCCCCATAAGATTTGAGAAACAAAGAAAGAAGAAGAGTTCTCTTTGAAGAAAAGAAACCCTAGGTAAAAAAAAAGACCTAGAGATCATTTTATCTCCTCTTACAAGAGTTTAACTCTTCCAAAAAAGAACTTAGTTCTTCCTCTGGTTGAGGTCTGCAGAAGTAGATCTCCCCACAAGTTGAGAATTTAATTCTCATCGGAGAGATTCTGTCATGCAGTCCCAAAACTTAGAGGAAAGAAATAAGTTTGATGAATTTAATTCTTCCAAAAGATATAGGAATTTAATTCCTCTGAAAAAACTAGGGTTTAACCCTGCATAAAAAAAACAACTGAGATCGACTCATGTGTTCCCACATGACCCCTTAAGACAAGTGCTGAGCACTTATAAAAGAAAAAGAGAATTAACCCAAAGAAACCCCCCGTTTTAGGGCGCCTCACGTTTTCCTACGTGACCCCCAAACAGTTGTTCAACACTCATATGAAAAATGGGGAATAAGCCCAAGAAACTACGCTCACATTTTGAAGGCACCTCACATGTTCGCATGTGGCCATTTGATGAACCAAGTGCTTAGCACTTATAAAGAGGAATAAAATCCAGAGAACAGTTCCCATCTCGGACGCCTCACGTGCTCACACGTAAGCCAAGTGCTCTGCGGTTTTATATATAAAAGAGGGAATAAACTCAAGGAACAACGTCCACTTTGGGGCCCCTCACATGTTCACACGTGAGCACCTCTAAAGTCCGGTGTTTAACACTGATTCAGTGGTTAGCACTGTGGGGTAACTATGGGAAATCAACCTTAACCCAAATTAGCCAAGTCTCCCGAGGCCAAGACCTTTTTGGTCACCAATCAACCGAGCCCCCATGCTCAGGTCTCCCCAAACCAATCCTAGTCCCAAAGATGACTAATGATCTCATAACAAATGGCATCTAAAATGACGTTCATCCCACATCTCCCCTCATTCTGGAAATTGGTTCAAGGGTACATCTCTCCACACCTCTGATATATGTCGTTGTAATTCTTCAACGATGTCAGAGAGGTGGAGGGTCCCGACAACCAACAGCTCTTGGATGCACTCCCAAACTCATGAGCACATTACATTGGACCGTAATGTCCTTAAACTAGCTGTGGACCGCAACGTCCTTAACTAAACCCTTATACTAAAAATGTTGATCTATGGACCGTAACGTCCTTAAACTAAAGCAATAGAGCCCAAATGCTCTTTTGTTGGGTCAGAATGATCCCAAAATCATGCTGAGTAGATCTTAGTATAAAATTATACTAACGTATCCTCAACAAACTTTTAAGTTGATCTTAATCCCAAACGAGATTAACGATCCTTAAATCAAACCAAACCTAAATCTAAGAAAATACGGATTTGGACTAATCCACGCTCTATGAGCGACAACACAAATTAGTCTCCGTATACAATCAACGGGTAACCAAAAATAAAACAAACACACACGACACAAAGTGATCATCTGGAGCAAGAGAAATTAGTTATCGCTACACGGTAACGTAATTAACTGCAAGGGCTTGCGCCTGCAGGGAAGAGCATCCCCACAATCAAAAACTCCTCACAACGAGGGGGAATCTAATGAAGTCTGCTACAATGGCCGCATCCGTCCAGACCTCCGATACACGGTGTCATAAATTAACTTGGCATTTTCGGAGAGGTGGACGGATAAACCCAAATAGTATCTGCCCCCAAATTCAGGCAAGACGTTTGTCTTTCCCGGCTTTCGGCAGTAAACAGATTCTGGCACGCTCGGTAGGACCTTTTACTCTTTCCACTCCACACTTTGTGCATCATGTTCGCGAACGAATCGTGGTTTAATATGGTTGCCCCCGGATTCGAGGTACTAAGATTTAGTGTCTTGCCCCATGCAGAAGAAAAGATGACATCGATGGCTTCCAACTGCACCAATTGCAATAGCAACTCCCACTCAGTCCCTGCTGGAGGAGTGACTTATGGGCCCCAAGCGGCCTCCATCTTTGCAATGCCGGTGGAACAGGTGACTCAGGCCACCACTGGACTGTTTTTTGGGACCATGCTCCCGCCAATAAGCTTCAATGCCTTAATGCCATCACAAGAGGCTCCAAAGAAGTCGGTCTTTGATCGGCTCACAACCACCACGACCCCTCTCAACGGGTCATCCAAGTCTGCCGCCTCAGTCTTCGACATGCTGAGCCTAATTTCAAGTGGGCCCGCAAAGAGGCTCACGATACCTGAAGAGGTTATCCCGAAGCGGATAGCCATTCCAGCTCCGGTAGACGAAGTCGTCAAAGGAGCTTCTCCTATTAAAGAAACGGTCTCCACAAGACTAGCCATCCTAACTCCTGCTGCAGGCGAGGTCGTTAAAAACGCATCCCCTGCCAGAAAGTCTGCCTTCGACAGATTGACCGTTCCCTCTCAGCGAACGTCAGTCTTCGACAGTGTAACACATTAGGATGCGATTATGGATTAATTAAGCGATAGTATGGTTTTTAGTATAAGGTTTACCAAAATAGTTTTTAAATATTTTATAAAAATTAATGAATATTTTATTAGAATTTAATTGGGCTTGCACACACATGTGCATGTTAACCTAGGGCTAATTTGGGGTTAAACCATATTTATGTAGCCATGGTGTGTTAACCCATTTCATTAGGATAATATGAAGTTAATTAAGTTATTAGTTTTCAAAAATTCAAATATAATTAGTTTCTTTTGGGGGTTGACTTGAGAAACATGAGGGGAGAGAGGGCATGATTAGAATGAGCAAGCATGCTTGGCAATTAATGAAGAGAGAGAGAGAGGGGAGGCATGGCTCCACTAAGCTCACCCTCAATTCCAAAACCCTCACTCACTTGCACCCTCACACTCCCACTCATTTCTCCCATTCTCATTTCTTTCCCTCATAACAATTCTCTCTCCCTCTCTAATTTCTGCACAGCAGCAGCAACCTCCCTCTCCCTCATCATTCTTTTTCTTCTTCCCTTCATTCAAGCCCCAATCTCCATTAAAAATCCCTTCCCTCTTCACTAAACCTCTTATTTAAGCACTTCTTGTTGGTTTCGGAGGCAAGTCCTTGCCTTTGAAGGCAAGGTTAGCAAGTTGAACCATCACTAAACCCCTTTGAGGTATAAAGCTTACCCTAATCCTTTTCTTTGCTAAACTTTAATTATTTAAATTAATTTAGGGTTTAAGTGGTGTATTAGTGCTAATTAGGTGAGTTATGTGTAGATTAGGTCAAGTAATGGTTTTTATGGCCTTATTAGCTTGACTAAGTGTTTTTAGTGCTATTAAATCCAAGTTTTTGCCTCAGGTTACACTAAAACCCCGTATTGTATTAATTTAGTGTTAATTAGTGTTTTAGTTAAGAATTTGGCCGTTTTGGGATCTGCTTTCACTCCCGACGCTTCAGAGAAAAGTTGAGTTTACTGGAGCATGTTCACTAGACCGAGACCACACACACAGAGCACGGGACCCCCATTCCCTTTACTGGCCGAAAATAAATTAGTTTTGGCCGCAATTTGTGTCCAGAGGGTTGAGTTTGGTGTCGGGGTTTGGGCTATGGGTGTCTGCTACATATTTAAAGTGTTTGGTATATGCAACTTTTCTTAATTCTGCTCGTATTAAAATCTGGGACCTAATTCCTTGTTTTAGTGCTTTTAAACTTACACGACACGTACGTTTTGTGAGTGGGTTTGGTGATTGCTGTGTGTCGCAGCGTGTCAGGGTAGTTTCCGACGTTTGTACATACGTTTTGGTGTATCAGATGCACATGTGTTTAGCTTGCGACGCGAGTTTCTCGTTTGGTTTTGATATCGTGTATTTGCAGGATTTTAGCCTGTGTGTATTACTTTGTGTAAATTCTAGGGTCGCAGGCGGGGACTTCGGACGCCGCGAAGAAGGGGAAGCAGGTGGTCGGATACCCGTAGATCGAGATCACGGTGAGTAGAATTAACATCTACAGGGAAATCGCCTGTATGGCATTATGCGTCAGGGCTTGATAGGGTGTTGTAGTCGCATGTATATTTATATATAAATAAGTACCATTGTTGCATACCCCTCTCTTGTGCATATGGACACAGTAGTTATGAGACACTCGCATTGTAGAATTGCTATGAACCATATATCGTTTAGATTATCTCATCATTGATGATTAGACATGATTTTGTTCCTTTGTGTACACTCATGCTTGCGTATATACCCACTTGGACATTCATATTGGCACATATACATATTGTACACTCATGCTTGCATATATACCCACTTGTACATCCATATTGGCACATGTACACATTGTACACTTATACTTGCGTATATACCCACTTGTACATCCATATTGGCACATGTACACATTGTACACTTATACTTGCGTATATACCCACTTGTACATTCATATTGACAAATATACATATTGTACACTCATGCTTGTGTATATACCCACTTGTACATCCATATTGGCACATGTACACATTGTACACTTATACTTGCGTATATACCCACTTGTACATTCATATTGGCAAATATACATAATGTACACTCATGCTTGCGTATATACCCACTTGTACATCCATATTGGCACATGTCTACATTGTACACTTATACTTGCGTATATACCCACTTGTACATTCATATTGGCACATATATATATTGTGCACTCATGCTTGCGTATATACCCACTTATACATCCATATTGGCACATGTACACATTATAAACTTATACTAACGTATATATCCACTTGTACATTCATATCGGCACATATACATATTGTACACTCATGCTTGCGTATATACCCACTTGTACATCCATATTGGCACATGTACACATTGTACACTCATGCTTGCGTATATACCCACTTGTACATCCATATTGGCACATGTACACATTGTACACTTATACTTGCGTATATACCCACTTGTACACTCATATTGGCACATATACATATTGTACACTCATGCTTGCATATATACCCACTTGTACATCCATATTGGCACATGTACACATTGTACACTTATACTTACGTATATACCCACTTGTACATTCATATTGGCACATATACATATTGTACACTCATGCTTGCGTATATACCCACTTGTACATCTATATTGGCACATGTACACATTGTACACTTATACTTTCGTATATACCTACTTGTACATCCATATTGGAACATATACATATTGTACACTCATGCTTGCGTATATACCCACTTGTACATCCATATTAACACATGTACACATTGTACACTTATACTTGCGTATATACCCCCTTATACATTCATATTGGCACATATACATATTGTACACTCATGCTTGCGTATATACCACTTGTACATCCATATTTGGTGCACATGCATATTGTACACACATACTTTTGTATATACCTATTTGTATATTCATATTGGCATATATACATATTGTACACTCATACTTGCGTGTATACCCACTTGTACATATTGGATATATATGCCCTAGAGGCCTACATTGTATAGGATGCTTGAGATATGTATGTGTAGGGTCCCTAGGCACCCTAGTGAGGTCTCACAAGGCATCGAACATGCCAATTTCAAAAATTCTAGGTGCCGAGAGACCCGACTACGGATCGTTTGCTAGAAAACTAGGCGAAAAAGCTAACTAGTTAACACTTAACTAAGAGATACGGAAATACAACCTTTGTAGATCCGGTCCTCCACCTCCACGGCTCCGAGATGAGGTCCTCTCCGCTGTCCAAATCAAATCCGGGCTCTAGCGTCGGCTTCTTCGGAGAATGGGCAGGCTAGGTCGTCGATGTCCATGCCGAAGATGATCTACGTCGAGGCATCGCTAGATCGAGCTCCACCTTCACCAAGTCTTGAAAACTTGTGAAGGAAACACACTCTACTACTTGGCAAGAGGTAGAGGATGAAGAAATAGGAAGTAGGTAGACTTTAGTTTTGGATTTCTCACTCATTTCATCAATCCACCATTGATGAAGTGAAGGTTTCTTCTTGAGTTCAAGAAAGAAGAAGAAGAATATTATGATAAGATTAATTAGAAAAGAAAAGAAAAACAATCCTTATCATAATAGTAACCATGGTAAAGTGTAGAGAATTAACTTAGGTTAAATGAATGGTTAGGGTCAAGGTATCATGAAGCTTCCACTAAACAACAAAAAAAGCCACCATTCTTTTTCTCCTTTTTCCATCTATTTTCCAAAATAAATAAATAGATAAAGGAAAAGAGAAAAGGAAATAAAACCCTAATCATAAGTTTAACCATGGTTTAATTCTTTACACTTAACCAAGTAAACATGTATCATCAAACATGATACAAACAAGTGCACAAAAATATATCGCATATACAATGCGCACATCCGAGTGAGAAAATCCATTTAAAGTGAACCGATACTAGTTAATGCAAAGTAATATATCAAATATATAACTATGCATTAAATCATTAAATCAACACTTGATTTAACGATCCGGTCATATCGCATATAACCGACTAGCATCATTAGTAACAACTTATCGAATCAACACTTGATCCGATAACCCGGCTATATCGCATATAACCGATCAATGTCACATCGCGAGAATCAAATACAGTATCACATACTGGTATCATTCTCGGTCCCGCACATATCTCATATGCACTCCTATTTCGTTTCGCTTGAGCCAGGTAACCTCTGTGTAGGACTCTAAAGACTCGTCAATACGCCGGCAGCAGATGATGATCATATCAAGCATCCACAAGCCGCAAGCGGTCTGCTAAACGTAACGGCCACCCGGGTATTGAGCGATCTGAAGATCGACGAGCAAGCCCGCTCACACTCCAGTGAATCCAACCAGTAACACTACCGTACAGTCCGGTCTGATCGTCTGATATGTCGCATATCCCGCCTAGGGGTGGTAAACGTCAGACCCCAATAGCTAGATAAGTCGTGTCGATATGAGGTCTATAACAATTCGAGAAACTACTGGTAACACTTACCAGTAAATCTCAGCAACCCTGGCCAGGGATTTCCTGTTATAGCCAATTGAACACAGCACAACATCAACTCCCTATACCGGGAGAGACGAATCCCCTCCTATCGCTCATTGCCTCCATGTGATTCGGGACTGTACCCAAAAACCACCGTTTTGCACGCCCACTTGGACATGGTAAGATGGAAATCAAAGCACAGTGGGAACCACACAAGACTCTATGACGATCTCAGGTCAACAGACTAACCTGTACCAGTGTCACCAGAGAACTGCCATCTGACGTGAGGTATAATACCATCTGGGAGTTCTCGGCGAGTCCGTCCAGTGTACCCAGTCTCTACTGAGCACCCGTATATCATCTCTGATGTCAAACACCAATGGATATGGGATCATCCATCGCCCATCTGTATGGGTCGAGAAGGTATACGCTAGTCTACTCTGGTATATCGATGCCCCGTCTCGATACACCCACGACTAGGGACTTTGAAGGATGTACTTATGGACTACCATGTCCCCACTAGTATGATCCGCATCATAGTCCAGGTAGTCAAGTACAGATCCTAAGGGCTTTACCAACATGTAACAGAGAGACAATCAGTATACACGTTAAGGTAAAGTTCAACCAGATAGCATACTATCATGTCGAGCAAGAAAGTCCTCCCTATATACGTCCCAGCATCCACTACAATATACATCCTATGTACAGTAATGGCCTCTAGGGCATACATATAACTAACAATCTCCCACTTGCACTAGGGCCATCTGATAGCAGTGGTTGTAGTATCTCATACTCAACCATCCCATAAAAGTCTCTCTCTGGGAACAGGCCTTTGTGAGTGGATCCGCTGTGTTGTCCTCTGAGTCTACTCTCCAAACCTCGATCACCCTGAAGATTAATCATCTCCATGATCAAGTGATACTGCCTTAGAATATGTCTGGATCACTGATGGGATGGGCGTTCCTTGGCATAAGCCATAACTCCATTGTCACACAATGGTAGGAACGTAGTTCATCTTATGAACCAATATACACCCAAACAGCCTCTTTGGTAGCATCTTAATTAGCGATGTTTCGTGCCTTTATCGTCTAGTATGTCACGGTATCTAGCTTGGAACTCTTCCAACATACCGTCCCTTTACTGAGGGTAAAGACAATGCCTGCGACTGACACTCAGTCGTCATTATCACCCTGGAACCCTTCCAGTGATTCTCCCCAGGATCGGTTGATACCGTCTCACTACAACTAGTGAGAGTCCTAACATCCAATTAGATCTATCTCATAGATCCAAAAACCCAGGATTTAGGAGGTATCACTTTGATCCTATATGGAGAATCATCGTGATAAGCGGAGATTGATTGAGCGTAGCATAGGAAACTCCTTCCCCATCAAGAGTATGTCATCCACGTACTCTACGAGGATCGTCACCATACTCCCTACTACCTTTTTGTTTATACAAGGTTCATCTACCATTTTGATGATGTCAAACTCTTTGACTAATTCATCAAAACAGATGTTCCAACTCCGCGATGCCTGCTTTATCCTATAAAACATCTTGCACACGTTTCCGCTGCTCCCACTGTCTACGAAGCCCTCTGGCTGTGTACTTATAGACGTTCTCTTCTAAAACATCATTTAGAAAAGGAGTCATGACACCCAACCGCCAGATATCGTAGTCATGGTATGTAGCCGTGGCAAGTAGGATCTGGATGGACTTAAGCATAGCTACTTGAAAAGGTTTCATCATTATCCACGCCTGGTCGATGACGAAAAACTTTAACAAGTCTAGCTTTGAAAGTCTCAACCTTTCCATCTACACCAAGTAATCTTCTCAAGATATACTTGCTCCTGATGGGGATTTAACCCTTCAGATATAGCAACCAAAGTCCATACTTTGTTGGCGTATAAGGATTCCATCTCAGATCGCTAAGCATCCAGCCATTCTTACAGAGTCTCACTCCTGATGGCCAGCTCGAAACTAGTTGGGTCATCATCTCATGATGCATTCCTCGCTCCCACTGTCATAGAGAAACCGAAGTATCTCTCAGGTGGGTGAGGAACCCTACTAGATCGGCGGAGAGGCTGAGGTTCGTTGGCATCTACTGAATCCTTTGGTTGTACCAAATCATCTGCTGTATTTTGTATAGCTGGAACCTTTCCAATTCTACATTACAGACTTTGCCTCGAGCTTGTCCGGATCATACTTTTAGACATAGGCCGGACAACCCCAAATCTTAACTAACTTAATACATGGGCTCTTCCCATTCCATATCACATATGAAGTGGTAGGCAACTGATTTGATTGGAACCCTATTCAATAGGTATGCAACTTTTCAAGTGCATAACCCCCTTAAGGAAAAAGGTAACTCAGTAGTACTCATCATAGAGCACACCATATCAAATAGGGTGTATCTGCTCCGCCCCGATATACCATCGTGCTATGGTGTATACGGAGGAGTAATTCTGAGAGAGAATCTCATTCTCCTTTAGAATAGTTCAGGAATTTCCGTGCTCAAGTATTCTCCTCCTTGATCACATCAAAGGACATAATACTTATACCCGTATTTTGGTTCTCTACTTCTAACTTATATTCTGTGAATATCTCAAAAGGTTCGGACTTGTGTTTCAACAGGAACAAAGGTCTGAATCTCGAAAGATCATCAGAGAATGTAATGAAGTACAAAGAACCGGTCTTGGCATGTGTAGACAGGGGACCTTACATACATCAACATGTATCATCCCAAGAGTTTACTAACTCTTTCTCTGTTTCCAGTAAACGGAGCTATGGTCATTTTATCTCTGTGACATGACTCGCAAGTTTCATAAGATGTAAATTCAAACTAATTTAAATATGCATCTACATGTAACTTCAGCTAGTCGGGTCGCATTGATATGACCTAGTCTATAATGCCTCAAGAAGGATTCGTTCATTTCTGAACTCTTCCTCTTGTGTGTGTTCCGTATACTAAGAACTGTAGTTTGATTTAGAACATTAATACTTTTAGATAACGTGCCTGAACTGATCAACTTTTGATATAGGAAATGTTCAAAACATTATCCAACAATTCAAAATTTTATCGTTTCTTTACTAATAAAGAGACAGATATGATTTTGCATAACAGGTTCGGTATCTAATAACATTCGTTCAGAATCAATGTATTTGTAATACAGGGTGACAGTGACCAACAGACTTGGCTGCAACTCTTGCCCCGTTTTCTGCCTCATGAAACTTATCACCCGTTCTCAGTCTCCTACCTTTCTGTAGCCCTATGTAACAGATTACATATCTGGGATCCTGATCTGGTATCACATACCCAGGACGTAGAGGATACAGAGAAACAGTTCTTTGTAATGAACATACCCGAAGATGATGCATCAGCATGCACTCTCTTCGTTTGGGCGGCACGGGAATTCTGGTAATCCCCAATTTCCTGCTCTGTCTTATAACAATTACAAGTTGGAGCGGGACCAACGTTTCCCAGCTCAGTATAACAAGCGGGTTCGGTCAATAATCCGTATTATTATCTTGATTAAGGCGTGATATGGTCGCTACCAGGAGAGAGAGAGAAGAAAACACTCAGCGTATGCTCTTGCAAGAATAGATTGGTTATTATTTTATCTAATCAGGATGGCTCCCACTGCTTTTTATCAAATCTTCCTTCAAACCCTAAAAGGAAAGACTAGCCGGGATTAATTACACACTACAAGTTCGCCAATCTTTCAGCCAGGCCAGTGTCGGTACTTTGAGGGAGGTCCCCCGTGCTTTCGCACGAACCTAATTAATGTAAACCTCGTTTTCCCAGAGGCGTAACCTCGTTTACACCTTTCTAGACACCTACTTAATCGGCTAATTGTAATGTATAAAACTCTCCCAGGAGTAACACTTACTCGCAGCGGGTATCGGGATCCAACTATCTCATAGAAGGTATGCAATCTCATTGCAAATCTCAACACTTGAAATTCCCGATAATATTTTGCCCCTAACCTCCTATGACCTTGACAAAGGCCAACAAACCATAGGATGCTAGTCAAGTTCAACCCGTCATTTCCTGATTGAATTAAACCCATCCGCACGGCCCTTGACAAAGGCCAACAAGGTCGCACGACTACCCTAACTCAATCTGCATCATATGCATAAGCAGATAAGCACCAGTTAGCTACCGCACACTGCGCCTTGACAAAGGCCAACAAACGCAGCACGAATACTAACTACTACTTATCTGATATGACGGAGGGCTACGACAGGTTTTTCTGAAAACCTATTGCGTAATGAACTTGATATCGTTGTAGGATCGAATGAATTTTGAAATGGAGTGCTTTTGATGCTTTTCTAGTTTTGCTAAAGGAGTCACTCCCGGTGAAGGGATCGTCGGTCCTTTCCTCGTCGAATGAGGTGCGGGATATATCATATATATCACTGTGCAAAGCAAAAACTCTTAAAAGCAATCAAAAAACAAACCGAGTGTGTAGCATCTGCCAGTTATTGCTAAAGGAGTCACTCCCGGTGAAGGGATCTCGGTCCTTTCCTCATCGAATAAGGTGCAGGATATATCACATATACCGCTGTGCAAAGCAAGAACTGTAGCTACCTGTTTTATTTTGAAATTCGATTCTACAACATCTTAGGTTTCTTTTATTTCATTAATCACATTAATGAAGTCCCATCATTTAAGTACCTAATCATCACAGATAAATACGACGTACACTTATGCCATCCGCATTCGCCTCAATGTCCCCTCGTGCACCGTTAGGTTAGGTAACTAACGGCAGAGCGGGGCAGGGCTAGCGCGGGTGTAAAACATAAGTAACGCCTATATAATATATCATATATACTATATACTGTATCTATCACAGAACATCACATGATCACATCACAGATATCGCAGCAGAAGAAACATATGAAATATTGGATATACTAGGACGTCCGTGTTTTCAATACGAGCCAGTATAAAACACGGATTCCACGGTCGTGATGAATAGCCAAACCCACACCCCTAGACCCCTACGAGAGCGGCAAGCAACCCTACCAATTCTAGAGTTAGGAGACCCGGACTCGACTCCTCGAGTTGGTCTCCCACTGGACTCCAGAACCCGGTTACTTGTGCTCCCCTCCTTGGGTCTATCCTAGTGCGGAAAAGTAAATAATATACATCAACAGTGACAACTTCCGCAACCTGGAAGCGCCCCAATAAAAGAATATTACATACAAGTTTTTACATGAATGAAAATGAAAAACACTCATCTCACATAAAAAACCCCGGCTATTCAAACACGACGATCCAATATAATATATCCAGCAACACATAACATCACATGTCATCAACGTAAGTAAATATGCGCATCCCAATTGTCGTTGACATATAGCAACGAAACCGGCGATATCACATATTACACTTACGGTCACAGAAAAGAAAGTGTAAAACTACAACAGTTGGAATCCGCAACCTGCATAGACATCGCATGCCTAATCAAATGAATACCTTAGACATCACATGCCTAACAATTATAAACCCCGCATTTTAGTCTCATTATCGAAAACACTTTTCAATATCAAGTCGGGCAATTCAACAAGATTCCCGATAGCCTGATCGAATGCTCGTCGCAAACTTCAGTAGACGGCTGCACCCCCGATACCGTCGACGAAGTGCACCAAGGCGGAACACCGCTGCCGCGAGCACCCGAACGGATGCTTTCGGCGACGGGGTTCTCCTACAGTCACTTGGTCGGGGCTATGGAGTGAGGCTATCTATTAAGTTTACCCGGCGAGTATCCGCGTACGCTACGTGATTGCAACGGACTTTTGATCACATCAAAATTCCGTAGCAACCGATCAAGTGAGACTAAACTGCTACGTTTATAACATTCATTTAGTTATCTCATAACTACTTGTGAATTCCAATTATTGTATCCCATTCCGGATAAATAGAAAATGTCAAACTTTCCGATCGAACAATCGAACACCCAAGTTTTCCCGATACAGATCAACACATGAAATAAGTCTAACAACATTCAGTTCGTGCCTCAGTAGCAACGGTCCAGCCGTAGAAGGGTCAAGCCAACGCCTCACATGTGGCACGCCGTACTGCCCCAAACCCGAAGGTTCAAAGGGCAGTTCAAGACGGTCACATAATCGAGTTAAGGTTTGTTGTCTTCTAGAGGGTCCATCGCGTTACTTGCACTACTTAGAACGTCGTTAAACTTCGGAAAAATCCAACACTTGGAAATTTCCCGACAGGGGAAAAATTGGGTATTTATATCCGGTCGAACTTTTTAACATAATCAAAAAATTATCCGGAAAGCCAAATAGACAAAATTTGATACCCCGATCGAAACACCGAATCCCCAAAACAACTCCAGAAAATTCAACTCTAGAATAAATTTTTAAAATACCCAGAAAATCCAGCATAAAATAATAGGAGTTACTGTGCAAACAGTGTACGATGACGTCATCATTCCGCCGCGGAACCGCCGCAGAAGGCAGGCTTATGCCGCTGTTCCGCCGCGGTTTGTACTGTTTATCGAAAAAATTTTGCATCATAATTCTTATTTTTTCCTGCTGAATTTTTTAGCAATTTTAAATTTGAAAAAATCCACGTTTTCAGAAAACGTCCAGAGAGCATTTTCCGGTTGGGGTTTCGGGTCGTTCGGACTTCAAAATCCGTCTAGACTTCGCCTAAGGCTCTAGCTAGGCTCTGATACCACTGTAGGGTCCCTAGGCACCCTAGTGAGGTCTCACAAGGCATCGAACATGCCAATTTCAAAAATTCTAGGTGCCGAGAGACCCGACTACGGATCGTTTGCTAGAAAACTAGGCGAAAAAGCTAACTAGTTAACACTTAACTAAGAGATACGGAAATACAACCTTTGTAGATCCGGTCCTCCACCTCCACGGCTCCGAGATGAGGTCCTCTCCACTGTCCAAATCAAATCCGGGCTCTAGCGTCGGCTTCTTCGGAGAATGGGCAAGCTAGGTCGTCGATGTCCATGCCGAAGATGATCTACGTCGAGGCATCGCTAGATCGAGCTCCACCTTCACCAAGTCTTGAAAACTTATGAAGGAAACACACTCTACTACTTGGCAAGAGGTAGAGGATGAAGAAATAGGAAGTAGGTAGACTTTAGTTTTGGATTTCTCACTCATTTCATCAATCCACCATTGATGAAGTGAAGGTTTCTTCTTGAGTTCAAGAAAGAAGAAGAAGAATATTATGATAAGATTAATTAGAAAAGAAAAGAAAAACAATCCTTATCATAATAGTAACCATGGTAAAGTGTAGAGAATTAACTTAGGTTAAATGAATGGTTAGGGTCAAGGTATCATGAAGCTTCCACTAAACAACAAAAAAAGCCACCATTCTTTTTCTCCTTTTTCCATCTATTTTCCAAAATGAATAAATAGATAAAGAAAAAGAGAAAAGGAAATAAAACCCTAATCATAAGTTTAACCATGGTTTAATTCTTTACACTTAACCAAGTAAACATGTATCATCAAACATGATACAAACAAGTGCACAAAAATATATCGCATATACAATGCGCACATCCGAGTGAGAAAATCCATTTAAAGTGAACCGATACTAGTTAATGCAAAGTAATATATCAAATATATAACTATGCATTAAATCATTAAATCAACACTTGATTTAACGATCCGGTCATATCGCATATAACCGACTAGCATCATTAGTAACAACTTATCGAATCAACACTTGATCCGATAACCCGGCTATATCGCATATAACCGATCAATGTCACATCGCGAGAATCAAATACAGTATCACATACTGGTATCATTCTCGGTCCCGCACATATCTCATATGCGCTCCTATTTCGTTTCGCTTGAGCCAGGAAACCTCTGTGTAGGACTCTAAAGACTCGTCAATACGCCGGCAGCAGATAATGATCATATCAAGCATCCACAAGCCGCAAGCGGTCTGCTAAACGTAACGGCCACCCGGGTATTGAGCGATCTGAAGATCGACGAGCAAGCCCGCTCACACTCCAGTGAATCCAACCAGTAACACTACCGTACAGTCCGGTCTGATCGTCTGATATGTCGCATATCCCGCCTAGGGGTGGTAAACGTCAGACCCCAATAGCTCGATAAGTCGTGTCGATATGAGGTCTATAACAATTCGAGAAACTACTGGTAACACTTACCAGTAAATCTCAGCAACCCTGGCCAGGGATTTCCTGTTATAGCCAATTGAACACAGCACAACATCAACTCCCTATACCGGGAGAGACGAATCCCCTCCTATCGCTCATTGCCTCCATGTAACTCGGGACTGTACCAAAAACCACCGTTTTGCACGCCCACTTGGACATGGTAAGATGGAAATCAAAGCACAGTGGGAACCACACAAGACTCTATGACGATCTCGGGTCAACAGACTAACCTGTACCAGTGTCACCAGAGAACTGCCATCTGACGTGAGGTATAATACCATCTGGGAGTTCTCGGCGAGTCCGTCCAGTGTACCCAGTCTCTACTGAGCACCCGTATATCATCTCTGATGTCAAACACCAATGGATATGGGATCATCCATCGCCCATCTGTATGGGTCGAGAAGGTATACGCTAGTCTACTCTGGTATATCGATGCCCCGTCTCGATACACCCACGACTAGGGACTTTGAAGGATGTACTTATGGACTACCATGTCCCCACTAATATGATCCGCATCATAGTCCAGGTAGTCAAGTACAGATCCTAAGGGCTTTACCAACATGTAACAGAGAGACAATCAGTATACACGTTAAGGTAAAGTTCAACCAGATAGCATACTATCATGTCGAGCAAGAAAGTCCTCCCTATATACGTCCCAGCATCCACTACAATATACATCCTATGTACAGTAATGACCTCTAGGGCATACATATAACTAACAATCTCCCACTTGCACTAGGGCCATCTGATAGCAGTGGTTGTAGTATCTCATACTCAACCATCCCATAAAAGTCTCTCTCTGGGAACAGGCCTTTGTGAGTGGATCCGCTGTGTTGTCCTCTGAGTCTACTCTCCAAACCTCGATCACCCTGAAGATTAATCATCTCCATGATCAAGTGATACTGCCTTAGAATATGTCTGGATCACTGATGGGACGGGCGTTCCTTGGCATAAGCCACAACTCCATTGTCACACAATGGTAGGAACGTAGTTCATCTTATGAACCAATATACACCCAAACAGCCTCTTTGGTAGCATCTTAAGTAGCGATGTTTCGTGCCTTTATCGTCTAGTATGTCACGGTATCTAGCTTGGAACTCTTCCAACATACCGTCCCTTTACTGAGGGTAAAGACAATGCCTGCGACTGACACTCAGTCGTCATTATCACCCTGGAACCCTTCCAGTGATTCTCCCCAGGATCGGTTGATACCGTCTCACTACAACTAGTGAGAGTCCTAACATCCAATTAGATCTATCTCATAGATCCAAAAACCCAGGATTTAGGAGGTATCACTTTGATCCTATATGGAGAATCATCGTGATAAGCGGAGATTGATCGAGCGTAGCATAGGAAACTCCTTCCCCATCAAGAGTATGTCATCCACGTACTCTACGAGGATCGTCACCATACTCCCTACTACCTTTTTGTTTATACAAGGTTCATCTACCATTTTGATGATGTCAAACTCTTTGACTAATTCATCAAAACAGATGTTCCAACTCCGCGATGCCTGCTTTATCCTATAAAACATCTTGCACACGTTTCCGCTGCTCCCACTGTCTACGAAGCCCTCTGGCTGTGTACTTATAGACGTTCTCTTCTAAAACATCATTTAGAAAAGGAGTCATGACACCCAACCGCCAGATATCGTAGTCATGGTATGTAGCCGTGGCAAGTAGGATCTGGATGGACTTAAGCATAGCTACTTGAAAAGGTTTCATCATTATCCACGCCTGGTCGATGACGAAAAACTTTAACAAGTCTAGCTTTGAAAGTCTCAACCTTTCCATCTACACCAAGTAATCTTCTCAAGATATACTTGCTCCTGATGGGGATTTAACCCTTCAGATATAGCAACCAAAGTCCATACTTTGTTGGCGTATAAGGATTCCATCTCAGATCGCTAAGCATCCAGCCATTCTTACAGAGTCTCACTCCTGATGGCCAGCTCGAAACTAGTTGGGTCATCATCTCATGATGCATTCCTCGCTCCCACTGTCATAGAGAAACCGAAGTATCTCTCAGGTGGGTGAGGAACCCTACTAGATCGGCGGAGAGGCTGAGGTTCGTTGGCATCTACTGAATCCTTTGGTTGTACCAAATCATCTGCTGTATTTTGTATAGCTGGAACCTTTCCAATTCTACATTACAGACTTTGCCTCGAGCTTGTCCGGATCATACTTTTAGACATAGGCCGGACAACCCCAAATCTTAACTAACTTAAGACATGGGCTCTTCCCATTCCATATCACATATGAAGTGGTAGGCAACTGATTTGATTGGAACCCTATTCAATAGGTATGCAACTTTTCAAGTGCATAACCCCCTTAAGGAAAAAGGTAACTCAGTAGTACTCATCATAGAGCACACCATATCAAATAGGGTGTATCTGCTCCGCCCCGATATACCATCGTGCTATGGTGTATACGGAGGAGTAATTCTGAGAGAGAATCTCATTCTCCTTTAGAATAGTTCAGGAATTTCCGTGCTCAAGTATTCTCCTCCTTGATCACATCAAATGACATAATACTTATACCCGCATTTTGGTTCTCTACTTCTAACTTATATTCTGTGAATATCTCAAAAGGTTCGGACTTGTGTTTCAACAGGAACAAAGGTCTGAATCTCGAAAGATCATCAGAGAATGTAATGAAGTACAAAGAACCGGTCTTGGCATGTGTAGACAGGAGACCTTACATACATCAACATGTATCATCCCAAGAGTTTACTAACTCTTTCTCTGTTTCCAGTAAACGGAGCTATGGTCATTTTATCTCTGTGACATGACTCGCAAGTTTCATAAGATGTAAATTCAAACTAATTTAAATATGCATCTACATGTAACTTCAGCTAGTCGGGTCGCATTGATATGACCTAGTCTACAATGCCTCAAGAAGGATTCGTTCATTTCTGAACTCTTCCTCTTGTGTGTGTTCCGTATACTAAGAACTGTAGTTTGATTTAGAACATTAATACTTTTAGATAACGTGCCTGAACCGATCAACTTTTGATATAGGAAATGTTCAAAACATTATCCAACAATACAAAATTTTATCGTTTCTTTACTAATAAAGAGACAGATATGATTTTGCATAACAGGTTCGGTATCTAATAACATTCGTTCAGAATCAATGTATTTGTAATACAGGGTGACAGTGACCAACAGACTTGGCTGCAACTCTTGCCCCGTTTTCTGCCTCATGAAACTTATCACCCGTTCTCAGTCTCCTACCTTTCTGTAGCCCTATGTAACAGATTACATATCTGGGATCCTGATCTGGTATCACATACCCAGGACGTAGAGGATACAGAGAAACAGTTCTTTGTAATGAACATACCCGAAGATGATGCATCAGCATGCACTCTCTTCGTTTGGGCGGCACGGGAATTCTGGTAATCCCCAATTTCCTGCTCTGTCTTATAACAATTATAAGTTGGAGCGGGACCAACGTTCCCCAGCTCAGTATAACAAGCGGGTTCGGTCAATAATCCGTATTATTATCTTGATTAAGGCGTGATATGGTCGCTACCAGGAGAGAGAGAGAAGAAAACACTCAGCGTATGCTCTTGCAAGAATAGATTGGTTATTATTTTATCTAATCAGGATGGCTCCCACTGCTTTTTATCAAATCTTCCTTCAAACCCTAAAAGGAAAGACTAGCCGGGATTAATTACACACTACAAGTTCACCAATCTTTCAGCCAGGCCAGTGTCGGTACTTTGAGGGAGGTCCCCCGTGCTTTCGCACGAACCTAATTAATGTAAACCTCGTTTTCCCAGAGGCGTAACCTCGTTTACACCTTTCTAGACACCTACTTAATCGGCTAATTGTAATGTATAAAACTCTCCCAGGAGTAACACTTACTCGCAGCGGGTATCGGGATCCAACTATCTCATAGAAGGTATGCAATCTCATTGCAAATCTCAACACTTGAAATTCCCGATAATATTTTGCCCCTAACCTCCTATGACCTTGACAAAGGCCAACAAACCATAGGATGCTAGTCAAGTTCAACCCGTCATTTCCTGATTGAATTAAACCCACCCGCACGGCCCTTGACAAAGGCCAACAAGGTCGCACGACTACCCTAACTCAATCTGCATCATATGCATAAGCAGATAAGCACCAGTTAGCTACCGCACACTGCGCCTTGACAAAGGCCAACAAACGCAGCACGAATACTAACTACTACTTATCTGATATGACGGAGGGCTACGACAGGTTTTTCTGAAAACCTATTGCGTAATGAACTTGATATCGTTGTAGGATCGAATGAATTTTGAAATGGAGTGCTTTTGATGCTTTTCTAGTTTTGCTAAAGGAGTCACTCCCGGTGAAGGGATCGTCGGTCCTTTCCTCGTCGAATGAGGTGCGGGATATATCATATATATCACTGTGCAAAGCAAAAACTCTTAAAAGCAATCAAAAAACAAACCGAGTGTGTAGCATCTGCCAGTTATTGCTAAAGGAGTCACTCCCGGTGAAGGGATCTCGGTCCTTTCCTCATCGAATAAGGTGCAGGATATATCACATATACCGCTGTGCAAAGCAAGAACTGTAGCTACCTGTTTTATTTTGAAATTCGATTCTACAACATCTTAGGTTTCTTTTATTTCATTAATCACATTAATGAAGTCCCATCATTTAAGTACCTAATCATCACAGATAAATACGACGTACACTTATGCCATCCGCATTCGCCTCAATGTCCCCTCGTGCACCGTTAGGTTAGGTAACTAACGGCAGAGCGGGGCAGGGCTAGCGCGGGTGTAAAACATAAGTAACGCCTATATAATATATCATATATACTATATACTGTATCTATCACAGAACATCACATGATCACATCACAGATATCGCAGCAGAAGAAACATATGAAATATTGGATATACTAGGACGTCCGTGTTTTCAATACGAGCCAGTATAAAACACGGATTCCACGGTCGTGATGAATAGCCAAACCCACACCCCTAGACCCCTACGAGAGCGGCAAGCAACCCTACCAATTCTAGAGTTAGGAGACCCGGACTCGACTCCTCGAGTTGGTCTCCCACTGGACTCCAGAACCCGGTTACTTGTGCTCCCCTCCTTGGGTCTATCCTAGTGCGGAAAAGTAAATAATATACATCAACAGTGACAACTTCCGCAACCTGGAAGCGCCCCAATAAAAGAATATTACATACAAGTTTTTACATGAATGAAAATGAAAAACACTCATCTCACATAAAAACCCCCGGCTATTCAAACACGACGATCCAATATAACATATCCAGCAACACATAACATCACATGTCATCAACGTAAGTAAATATGCGCATCCCAATTGTCGTTGACATATAGCAACGAAACCGGCGATATCACATATTACACTTACGGTCACAGAAAAGAAAGTGTAAAACTACAACAGTTGGAATCCGCAACCTGCATAGACATCGCATGCCTAATCAAATGAATACCTTAGACATCACATGCCTAATAATTATAAACCCCGCATTTTAGTCTCATTATCGAAAACACTTTTCAATATCAAGTCGGGCAATTCAACAAGATTCCCGACAGCCTGATCGAATGCTCGTCGCAAACTTCAGTAGACGGCTGCACCCCCGATACCGTCGACGAAGTGCACCAAGGCGGAACACCGCTGCCGCGAGCACCCGAACGGATGCTTTCGGCGACGGGGTTCTCCTACAGTCACTTGGTCGGGGCTATGGAGTGAGGCTGTCTATTAAGTTTACCCGGCGAGTATCCGCGTACGCTACGTGATTGCAACGGACTTTTGATCACATCAAAATTCCGTGGCAACCGATCAAGTGAGACTAAACTGCTACGTTTATAACATTCATTTAGTTATCTCATAACTACTTGTGAATTCCAATTATTGTATCCCATTCCGGATAAATAGAAAATGTCAAACTTTCCGATCGAACAATCGAACACCCAAGTTTTCCCGATACAGATCAACACATGAAATAAGTCTAACAACATTCAGTTCGTGCCTCAGTAGCAACGGTCCAGCCGTAGAAGGGTCAAGCCAACGCCTCACATGTGGCACGCCGTACTGCCTCAAACCCGAAGGTTCAAAGGGCAGTTCAAGACGGTCACATAATCGAGTTAAGGTTTGTTGTCTTCTAGAGGGTCCATCGCGTTACTTGCACTACTTAGAACGTCGTTAAACTTCGGAAAAATCCAACACTTGGAAATTTCCCGACAGGGGAAAAATTGGGTATTTATATCCGGTCGAACTTTTTAACATAATCAAAAAATTATCCGGAAAGCCAAATAGACAAAATTTGATACCCCGATCGAAACACCGAATCCCCAAAACAACTCCAGAAAATTCAACTCTAGAATAAATTTTTAAAATACCCAGAAAATCCAGCATAAAATAATAGGAGTTACTGTGCAAACAGTGTACGATGACGTCATCATTCCGCCGCGGAACCGCCGCAGAAGGCAGGCTTATGCCGCTGTTCCGCCGCGGTTTGTACTGTTCATCGAAAAAATTTTGCATCATAATTCTTATTTTTTCCTGCTGAATTTTTTAGCAATTTTAAATTTGAAAAAATCCACGTTTTCAGAAAACGTCCAGAGAGCATTTTCCGGTTGGGGTTTCGGGTCGTTCGGACTTCAAAATCCGTCTAGACTTCGCCTAAGGCTCTAGCTAGGCTCTGATACCACTGTAGGGTCCCTAGGCACCCTAGTGAGGTCTCACAAGGCATCGAACATGCCAATTTCAAAAATTCTAGGTGCCGAGAGACCCGACTACGGATCGTTTGCTAGAAAACTAGGCGAAAAAGCTAACTAGTTAACACTTAACTAAGAGATACGGAAATACAACCTTTGTAGATCCGGTCCTCCACCTCCACGGCTCCGAGATGAGGTCCTCTCCGCTGTCCAAATCAAATCCGGGCTCTAGCGTCGGCTTCGTCGGAGAATGGGCAAGCTAGGTCGTCGATGTCCATGCCGAAGATGATCTACGTCGAGGCATCGCTAGATCGAGCTCCACCTTCACCAAGTCTTGAAAACTTATGAAGGAAACACACTCTACTACTTGGCAAGAGGTAGAGGATGAAGAAATAGGAAGTGGGTAGACTTTAGTTTTGGATTTCTCACTCATTTCATCAATCCACCATTGATGAAGTGAAGGTTTCTTCTTGAGTTCAAGAAAGAAGAAGAAGAATATTATGATAAGATTAATTAGAAAAGAAAAGAAAAACAATCCTTATCATAATAGTAACCATGGTAAAGTGGAGAGAATTAACTTAGGTTAAATGAATGGTTAGGGTCAAGGTATCATGAAGCTTCCACTAAACAACAAAAAAAGCCACCATTCTTTTTCTCCTTTTTCCATCTATTTTCCAAAATGAATAAATAGATAAAGGAAAAGAGAAAAGGAAATAAAACCCTAATCATAAGTTTAACCATGGTTTAATTCTTTACACTTAACCAAGTAAACATGTATCATCAAACATGATACAAACAAGTGCACAAAAATATATCGCATATACAATGCGCACATCCGAGTGAGAAAATCCATTTAAAGTGAACCGATACTAGTTAATGCAAAGTAATATATCAAATATATAACTATGCATTAAATCATTAAATCAACACTTGATTTAACGATTCGGTCATATCGCATATAACCGACTAGCATCATTAGTAACAACTTATCGAATCAACACTTGATTCGATAACCCGGCTATATCGCATATAACCGATCAATGTCACATCGCGAGAATCAAATACAGTATCACATACTGGTATCATTCTCGGTCCCGCACATATCTCATATGCGCTCCTATTTCGTTTCGCTTGAGCCAGGAAACCTCTGTGTAGGACTCTAAAGACTCGTCAATACGCCGACAGCAGATGATGATCATATCAAGCATCCACAAGCCGCAAGCGGTCTGCTAAACGTAACGGCCACCCGGGTATTGAGCGATCTGAAGATCGACGAGCAAGCCCGCTCACACTCCAGTGAATCCAACCAGTAACACTACCGTACAGTCCGGTCTGATCGTCTGATATGTCGCATATCCCGCTTAGGGGTGGTAAACGTCAGACCCCAATAGCTCGATAAGTCGTGTCGATATGAGGTCTATAACAATTCGAGAAACTACTGGTAACACTTACCAGTAAATCTCAGCAACCCTGGCCAGGGATTTCCTGTTATAGCCAATCGAACACAGCACAACATCAACTCCCTATACCGGGAGAGACGAATCCCCTCCTATCGCTCATTGCCTCCATGTGACTCGGGACTGTACCCAAAAACCACCGTTTTGCACGCCCTCTTGGACGTGGTAAGATGGAAATCAAAGCACAGTGGGAACCACACAAGACTCTATGACGATCTCGGGTCAACAGACTAACCTGTACCAGTGTCACCAGAGAACTGCCATCTGACGTGAGGTATAATACCATCTGGGAGTTCTCGGCGAGTCCGTCCAGTGTACCCAGTCTCTACTGAGCACCCGTATATCATCTCTGATGTCAAACACCAATAGATATGGGATCATCCATCGCCCATCTATATGGGTCGAGAAGGTATACGCTAGTCTACTCTGGTATATCGATGCCCCGTCTCGATACACCCACGACTAGGGACTTTGAAGGATGTACTTATGGACTACCATGTCCCCACTAGTATGATCCGCATCACAGTCCAGGTAGTCAAGTACAGATCCTAAGGGATTTACCAACATGTAACAGAGAGACAATCAGTATACATGTTAAGGTAAAGTTCAACCAGATAGCATACTATCATGTCGAGCAAGAAAGTCCTCCCTATATACGTCCCAGCATCCACTACAATATACATCCTATGTACAGTAATGGCCTCTAGGGCATACATATAACTAACAATATGTACATGACAGTCTTGCTTGATATGATAGTACGCTATTTGGTTTGACTTTGTCTTAACGTATGATATTTTTTACTTGGTATCTATATATATATATGTTGATAAAGCCCATAGGGTGTTTTGTCTGACTACCGGCGTTGTGATGGCAGTCATACTAGTGGGAGCTGGATAGTCAATAAGCACACCCTTAGATGTCCCTGGTCGCAGGAGTATCGAGATTGGGCATCGATACTCCGGAGTAGACTAGTGTATACATATCTAGACCCTGATAAGGGGCAATGGATTGGTCCCGCAACCATTGGTGGTGTTCACCTAAGATTGTATACAGATGCTCACTGAGTGTGAGTACACCGGACAGGACTCGCCGAGAACTGACTGGATGGTATTATACCTAACGTCAGATAGCAGTTCTCAGGTGACATGTGTGCAGATAGTCCGTTGACTTAAGGTCATCATTTGTCTCGTGTGAGTTCCCACTGTGCTTTGATTATTACCCTACCACGGCTCAAAGGAGTCGTGCAAACAGGTTTCAGTTGGGCACAGTCCCGAGCCACATGGAGGCAGTGAGCGACTGTTAGGGATTCATCTCTCCCGGTATAGGGAGTTGATATCGCACTGTGGTCGTTTGGTCATTACCATAAGTCCCTGGCCAGGGCTGATTGAGAATTACTGATGGAATGATCAGTAGATTCTCGGGTGGTCTTGAACCATACCGACACGACTTGTACGGTTATTAGGGGTCTGACGTCCACCACCTCCCTAGACCAAACATGCGATACTCTTAGACGAACAGACCGGACTGCGCGGATATTGTCACAGACAGGCTCAGTAGGATTTCAGATGGGTTACCTCATCAGCTTTCTTATCGACAACTACCTGGGGACCGTTACGTACAGCTAGTGCCGCTTGCGGTCTGTGGTTAAACCCACTGCCAGCGTAGTAGTCGAGTCTTTAGAGTCCCACACAGAGATTTCCCAAACCCAGGCAAAAAGATATAGAGGTCGTATGGTTTTACGACAAAGGTTCGGACGCATACGTGTTTGAACGCACGTACGACATTCGGACAGTTTTTTACTAGCCGGCTTTGGTTTAAGCCAGATTCTAGTATCAGGTTATTGGATTTATACAGTCTAAAGTTTTTCCGTGTTTTCACGGATGAGAGGGGCGTTCTCGTAATTTTCCGAGAAGCTTCTAGAAGGATGTGACATGAAGGGAGAGGTGGCATTTTCATTTAATGAATTAGTGACTCATTGTGAGTGATTCATCTTGTCATTAATGCATTATTAAATGCTTAATGACTCACATAATGAATCACCCACTTGCATTAATGAAACATGATGAATAATCTCTTATTATTCATTTCTTTTTAATTCATTATGTTTCATATATCTAGTGAGAAGCTTTTTCATTTCATAATATATTATCATTATCATCTTCTCACTCTCTCTCTTCAAGTTCTCTCTCCTTCACCAAGCCTAATCCTACCCCTCATGAGTTGAGAACAAGGATTAGGAAAGACTAATTACTTCATAACCTATCTCTACATCACCTTAGCTACTCTATTTAGCAACTAGAGAAACTAAGTAACCTCAAGTTTAGAGGTTATAGCTTGGATTAGGGTTCTCGGGTGGATCGTCTATCACGGAAGAAAGCCGAAGAGGACGTGGAGATCCAAAGAGGCCGTAGATAACATTAAGACGAAGGACTGGAACCGTTTGGTATAATCTCTTAATATAGTAGTTTAGAACTCTATAGCTTTTGTTAAAACTTGTTTAGCAAACGATTCATACGGTTAATCGATGTTTGATCATAGAACAAGATTGTTATTCATATTTCCGCCTCCCCATAAGTATTGGGGTGTTGAACATCGACTTACAGTGGTATGAGAGCCTAGCTAAACAGTATTTAACTCACTTGCAAATTTGTATGAATTTCGAACGGAAAAACAAACCGGAAAAACCCCGATATCATGTACTTTCTGTCGAATTTTAAATGAGGTCCAAAAATTTTTCAGGGAGCTTCAGAATGACCTAAATGAATGTATTAGAACACCCAAGAAAATTGGGCTCATGAATCGGCCATAGCGCCGCGGAACCGCGGCCGATCCCACCGATCCGCCGCGATTCCGCCGCGCTTTGGACGATTCATCATCCCAACTTTCTTGTGTTGTTTCTCTGTGATATTTGGTGTTTTCTGGTAATTTTTATTTTTGCTCAGGTTTCAGATTTACAGAGAAGTATTGGAGCAAGATTAAATGTGTTTAATCGATCGAAATTATACAGTATTTGCTTGTTTGATTATATCTGTGAAATGTTATATGTGTTCGTAAACCTCCCCTAACTGCTAGTATGTCGGTTGGCAGGGGGTTGCACATATCTGTGATGTTATATATAACTGTTTGTGTATATAAACTGTATTGGACTGTTGTGGTGTTTAGCCGGGTTTTGTAATGGGTTTTTGTATCAATTCATTTGATGTAAATGTAATAAGTTGTAATATTATTTTGCGGGGCACATCCAGGTTGCGGTTGTAGCCACCGTTGTATTATTTCTTTTTACTGTTTTTGCTCCTAGGATAGACCCAAGGTGGGGTGCACAAACTACCGGGTATTTTGAAGTGTTGGGGCAGACCGCTTCACTTCTGGTACTTGGCGGGTAGTTTTCCGTACCCGTAGGGGTCTGGGGTGGGAAAATGGCTATTCATCACAACTGTGTAATCCGTCTTTCATTGCAGGCTCAAAAGAAATGCGGATTGCTTGCAAATCCAATATTGTTTATCTGTGATCTGGAATGCCTATTATTGCGTCTGAAGAATGTACAATATCTATATATGATAGCTATTTAGACGTCGCTTATGTTTTACACCCGCGCTAGCCCAGCCCCCGCTCTGTCGTTAGTTAAATAACCTAACGGGTGATGACGGGACCCCGTGGCGAATGCGGATGGCATAAGAGGACGTTGTATTTTCTTTGTTATCTGTAATGATAAGTTAAAGATGGGACGCATTATTATTAATGCAAAGAAAATAAAACCTAAACTGAAATCGTTGGAACAATTTCTAAAAACCACTCGGTTTTCTTGAAAAAGCAAATTTTAAATGCGGAGCTTAAACCACTCCTTTTAATAAAAGCTATCTTAGTTCCTTCGATCAAATCAAGTTCACTACGTTAACGGTTTTTTTGCCAAAAAAACCAGCCGTAACCCTCCGTCGTTTCAGATAGACAGCACATCGTATTCATGCTATGCTTGTTGGCCTACGTCAAGGCATAGTGAATGGTAGCAGTGTGTGTGCCTATTTGTTGCATAGATAGATGCATTAGTTTAATACAGACGTACACCTTGTTGGCCTACGTCAAGGGCTTGTACGATGTATTTAAATTGATCAGGACAACGACGGGTAGAACTTGACTTGCGTCTTATGACTTGTTGGCCTACGTCAAGGTCTATAAGAGCTTGGGGTAAAAATCACATCGGGAGTTTCAAACATAAAAGAAACTTGCAGATTTAGCTTACCTTCTGGAGTGTGGTGACTAGAGTGGCTTCCATCTAGGGCATCATGCAATGATAGTTGGATCCCGATCTCACTGATGAGTAGGAATACTCTCGGGAATTTTTTCTCACTTAACAATCAATGCTATAAACCAAGTAGGTGCCTAGAAAGGTGTTAGAGAGCCTACGCCTCCAGGGAAAAGAGGTTCTTTAATTAAGGAACTTCGCGAAAGCGTTGGAAAACCTCCCTCGAAGTACCAACACCAGCCTGGCTGAAAGGTTAAGCAAGAATTGTAACGTGAGATTAAATCCTGACTAGTTCTTCTTTTAGGTTTTGAAGAAGGATTTGAGGAAACAGTTGGAGCCATCCTGTTTAGATAAATAATAACCAATCTAAACTTGCAAGAGCATATGCTGAGTGTTTTCTTTTCTCTCTCTCTCTGGCAGCTACCATGACTGGACTAAAACTATTACTTGAAAAGAATATACTGACCGGGCAGAACTATAAAGATTGGCTAAGGAACGTCAATATTACGCTGACTTATGACAAAGTTGCATATGTTACCACCGCTGTTCCTCCCCTTATCCCAGGACCAGATTCCTCAGTTGCGGACAAGGAAGTTCGTAAAACCTGGGATCTAGACTGTGAGCGAGCTAAGTGTATCGTGCTGGCGTCCATGAATAATGAACTCCAGAAACAGCACGAGAGTATGGATATTGCATCCATATTCCTCCATTGCAAGGAATTGTATGGTGAACACTCCCGTATCGCAAGGTACGAAACCTCAAGGAAACTCTTCCAGATGAGGTTGGCTCCAGGATCGCCTGTTGGAGAGCACGTCCTCAAAATGATCACCCTCATTGAGGAACTCGCAAACCTGGGATGCGTACTAGAGAATGATTTGTATATCGACTTGATTTTGCAGTCCCTTCCCCACACCTTCTCTCAGTTCGTGCTAAACTTCAACATGCACGAAATGGAAGCGGATCTTCCAAAGCTCCTCAATATGTTGAGGGTAGCAGAGACCTCCTTGAAAAAGGAGAAGACCCCCGTTCTGTATGTTGGCCAATTATCTTCTTCTAAATCTAAAGCGAAAGCTAAAGGGAAGAAGAAGATGAAAGCCACCAAACCGAAGGGTGGGGTCAAGAAGGTGCAAGGAACGAACAAGGCAGGAAGGGTGAAGGCAGAAAAGAACGAATGCTTCTATTGTCACAAGCAAGGCCACTGGAAGAAGGACTGTTTGGCCTTTAAAGCCAAGGACATGAAGCAAGCTGTTGCTTCTGCTTCAGGTGTGTTCGTAATCGAAAATTGTCTTTCAGTAAACTCTACTTCATGGGTACTTGATACCGGTTCTGGTTCTCACATCTGTAATTCTTTGCAGGATCTGAGAAATAGTAGAGTACTGGGGGCAGGTGATATGACTCTTTGGATGGGCAATGGAATGCATGTAGATGCAGTTGCAATAGGGGAATATCACCTAGGGTTGAATAGTGGACACATTTTGGTATTGTATAGCTGTTTTTGTATTCCCAGTATGTTGTGTAATATTATATCAGTATCTTTGTTGTCTAATAAAGGATATAATTTTGTGCTTGAAAGAAATGTCATGAACATTCTCCTAAATCAAGAACTGATTGGGTTTGGCACACTGGAAAACGGCATATATATACTTAATCAACCTCAAATTTTCAATATTCAAAACACGCGTAAAAGAAAGGCTCCAGATTCAAATCAAGCCTTCCTATGGCATTGTAGACTTGGTCATATAAATGAAACAAGGTTGACTAAGTTACATAAAGATGGATATCTAGATCCGTTTGAATATTCATCATATGCAACTTGTCAATCATGTATCAAAGGAAAAATGACCAAATCTCCGTTCACCGGACACGGAGAAAGAGCCACTGAACTCTTGGGACTAGTACACAGTGAAGTATGTGGTCCGATGTCTATACATGCACGAAGTGGTCACTCCTACTTTATCACTTTTACTGATGACTTCTCTAGGTATGGACATGTGTTCTTAATAAAGCATAAATCCGAGGCTTTTGAGAAGTTTAAAGAGTATAAAAATGAAGTAGAGAAACAAACTGGTAAAAGCATCAAGACACTTCGATCTGATCGAGGCGGAGAATACTTAAGTACCTGTTTCCTTGAATACTTAAAAGCGAATGGAATTCTCTCTCAGCTTACTCCACCTTATACACCTCAGCATAATGGTGTATCAGAAAGAAGGAATCGCACGCTATTAGATATGGTGCGTTCAATGATGAGTAGTGCTGAGTTACCACTTTCCTTCTGGGGATTTGCTCTAGAATCAGCCGCATACCTATTGAATAGAGTTCCAACTAAGTCTGTACCTACCACTCCATATGAAATGTGGTGTGGGAAGAGACCATATCTCAAGTATATCAAGATATGGGGGTGTCCGGTATATGTTAAAAAGTATAATCCGGACAAGCTCGAAGCACGATCGGTTTTATGCAAGTTTGTAGGATACCCCAAGCATTCAAGGGGGTACATGGTCTACCACACTGAAGAACAAAAGGTGTTTGTCGCTCGTCACATTGTCTTCTTAGAAAGCGAATTTCTTGCAAAAGAAATTAGTGGGAGCACGGTAGAACTGGAAGAAATTCCAGAACCTCAAACTGCAACCGAAGACTTAGAAGAATCTCAGATTTCAATAGAACATGACGAACCAATGCCACTCCGCAGATCTAGTAGGCTTTCTCATCCTCCTGAAAGATACTATGGCTTTCTTCTTGATGGGGATCGAGAGGATTGCATCATCGATGATGATGAGCCTACTAGTTTTCAGCAGGCTATCACAAGTAGCGACTCAGTGAAATGGCTGGATGCAATGAGATCCGAAATGGAATCCATGTACACCAATAAAGTATGGACTTTAGAAGTTGCTCCTCCTGGGGTAAAACCAGTTGGGTGCAAATGGATCTTCAAAAAGAAGATTGGTACATTTGGACAAGTGGAAACCTACAAAGCTAGACTAGTTGCAAAAGGTTTTCATCAAAGACCAGGATTGGACTATGATGAAACTTTTTCACCAGTAGCTATGCTTAAATCCATTCGGATCATGCTTGCCATTGCTGCCTTCCATGACTATGAAATCTGGCAAATGGATGTAAAAACAGCTTTTCTAAATGGACATCTAGAAGAGAGTGTTTACATGAATCAACCAGAAGGTTTCTTAGACAGTGGGAGCAGCGGAAGAGTGTGCAAATTGCTTAAATCCATTTATGGGTTAAAGCAAGCATCGCGGAGTTGGAACATCTGCTTTGATGAAACAGTCAAGGAATTTGACTTTATCAAAAATGTAGATGAACCATGTATTTATAGAAAGATTATAGAAGGAGCAGTAGTCTTCCTCGTTTTATACGTCGACGACATACTACTGATAGGGAATGATATCCCTATACTACAATCAGTAAAGCTCTTCTTGTCACAGAAATTCTCTATGAAAGACTTGGGAGATGCATCATACATTCTGGGCATTAAGATCTATCGAGATAGATCTAATAGAATATTGGGACTTTCACAGTCCAGGTATATAGACACTATACTAAAGAGATTTAGTATGGAAGATTCCAAACACGGCAATATGCCCGCTTGTCACGGAATCACCCTCTCCAAAGAGATGTCTCCAAAGACTGATAAAGAGAGGGCTCGCATGGGCATTATACCCTACGCTTCGGCGGTAGGATCAATAATGTATGCAATGTTATGTACCAGACCGGATGTAGCTTACGCACTTAGTGTGGTAAGCAGGTATCAGTCTGACCCAGGTGAGAAACATTGGAGAGCGGTGAAGAACATTCTCAAGTACCTGAGAAGGACTAAGGAGATGTTCTTGATTTACGGTAATAAAGACCTCCAGGTAGAGGCTTTTACCGACTCCGGCTTCCAAAGTGATAAGGATGATTCTAAATCCATTTCGGATTTTGTGTTTACCCTCAATGGAGGAGCGGTATGTTGGAAGAGTTCCAAACAAGATACCGTCGCAGACTCAACTATGGAGGCTGAGTATATAGCTGCTAGTGAAGCCGCAAAAGAGGCTGTCTGGATGAGGAAGTTCATTTCTGAACTTCAGGTGGTTCCGTCCATTGCCAATCCAATACCTTTGTATTGCGATAACAATGGCGCTGTAGCTTTAGCGAAGGAACCAAGGTCCCATCAGAAATCCAGGCATATCTTAAGGCGGTTTCACCTGATCAGGGAGATCGTGGATCGTCGGGAGATCGAGATACAGAGAGTAGACACAAAAGACAACACGGCAGATCCATTCACCAAGGCCATTCCTCAAGTACAGTTCGAGAGGCTTTTTGAGATGTTGGGCATGCAGTACGCAAGCAACTGGATCTGGTAGAGACAGTGGGTACTCATTGCACCAATTATAGGCCTTAGTGCAAGTGGGAGATTGTTGGATATATATGCTCTAGAGGCCTACATTGTATAGGATGCTTGGGATATGTATGTACATGACAGTCTTGCTTGATATGATAGTACGCTATTTGGTTTGACTTTGTCTTAACGTATGATATTTTTTACTTGGTATCTATATATATATATATGTTGATAAAGCCCATAGGGTGTTTTGTCTGACTACCGGCGTTGTGATGGCAGTCATACTAGTGGGAGCTGGATAGTCAATAGGCACACCCTTAGATGTCCCTGGTCGTAGGAGTATCGAGATTGGGCATCGATACTCCGGAGTAGACTAGTGTATACATATCTAGACCCTGATAAGGGGCAATGGATTGGTCCCGCAACCATTGGTGGTGTTCACCTAAGATTGTATACAGATGCTCACTGAGTGTGAGTACACCGGACAGGACTCGCCGAGAACTGACTGGATGGTATTATACCTAACGTCAGATAGCAGTTCTCAGGTGACATGTGTGCAGATAGTCCGTTGACTTAAGGTCATCATTTGTCTCGTGTGAGTTCCCACTGTGCTTTGATTATTACCCTACCACGGCTCAAAGGAGTCGTGCAAACAGGTTTCAGTTGGGCACAGTCCCGAGCCACATGGAGGCAGTGAGCGACTGTTAGGGATTTGTCTCTCCCGGTATAGGGAGTTGATATCGCACTGTGGTCGTTTGGTCATTACCATAAGTCCCTGGCCAGGGCTGATTGAGAATTACTGATGGAATGATCGGTAGATTCTCGGGTGGTCTTGAACCATACCGACACGACTTGTACGGTTATTAGGGGTCTGACGTCCACCACCTCCCTAGACCATACATGCGATACTCTTAGAAGAACAGACCGGACTGCGCGGATATTGTCACAGACAGGCTCAGTAGGATTTCAGATGGGTTACCTCATCAGCTTTCTTATCGACAACTACCTGGGGACCGTTACGTACAGCTAGTGCCGCTTGCGGTCTGTGGTTAAACCCACTGCCAGCGTAGTAGTCGAGTCTTTAGAGTCCCACACAGAGATTTCCCAAACCCAGGCAAAAAGATATAGAGGTCGTATGGTTTTACGACAAAGGTTCGGACGCATACGTGTTTGAACGCACGTATGACATTCGGACAGTTTTTTACTAGCCGGCTTTGGTTTAAGCCAGATTCTAGTATCAGGTTATTGGATTTATACAGTCTAAAGTTTTTCCGTGTTTTCACGGATGAGAGGGGCGTTCTCGTAATTTTCCGAGAAGCTTCTAGAAGGATGTGACATGAAGGGAGAGGTGGCATTTTCATTTAATGAATTAGTGACTCATTGTGAGTGATTCATCATGTCATTAATGCATTATTAAATGCTTAATGACTCACATAATGAATCACCCACTTGCATTAATGAAACATGATGAATAATCTCTTATTATTCATTTCTTTTTAATTCATTATGTTTCATATATCTAGTGAGAAGCTTTTTCATTTCATAATATATTATCATTATCATCTTCTCACTCTCTCTCTTCAAGTTCTCTCTCCTTCACCAAGCCTAATCCTACCCCTCATGAGTTGAGAACAAGGATTAGGAAAGACTAATTACTCCATAACCTATCTCTACATCACCTTAGCTACTCTATTTAGCAACTAGAGAAACTAAGTAACCTCAAGTTTAGAGGTTATAGCTTGGATTAGGGTTCTCGGGTGGATCGTCTATCACGGAAGAAAGCCGAAGAGGACGTGGAGATCCAAAGAGGCCGTAGATAACATTAAGACGAAGGACTAGAACCGTTTGGTATAATCTCTTAACATAGTAGTTTAGAACTCTATAGCTTTTGTTAAAACTTGTTTAGCAAATGATTCATACGGTTAATCGATGTTTGATCATAGAACAAGATTGTTATTCATATTTCCGCCTCCCCATAAGTATTAGGGTGTTGAACATCGACTTACAGTACATCCATATTGGAGCACATGCATATTATACATTCATACTTGGGTATGTATATCTTTGTGCATCCATATCTACATACAGACATGTTACACATACATAGATAATGCTGGCCTTGATTTTTGGAGAAATGGGGACCGCATGATATATTTTCAAAACTGGATCCATTTAAAAGAGCGGTTTCGTTTTTTTACTCATAGTTCGATTTTATGCGGCATACGACACATTGCATGGATTTACGTATTGACTTTTAGATTTCATGTGATTCATGGATTTGAGAACCGTGGTATTATTTTAAGAAAGTATGTACTTTTTTGAAAACCCAGTTTCTCTTGATATGATATTTCAGTGCGTCCACCATGCGTTTTCTCGGTTCTGAGGTGTGTGCTTGAAACTCGATTCGAGGAGTTGGATGATCCGTTTACGGGTTCATGGTGGACCCGGTATGGTTCCCCAGGGCGAGAATGTTTTCGTGGAGTAGACGATGAGCCTAGCAGGGTGGCGAGTACCTACCGGTGATTAGTTGGACCTGGCGGTTATCCGAAGGATACCGATCAGAGTCGAGAGATGGATATGGGCTGACCCGTACTGCCAGAGCCGAGGGCCGATCCCGTAGACAGAGCCTATAGACCGATCCGGATTGACGGAGCCCGATATATGAGGATTTACGTGTCGATGCTGGACACGGGTATTTCATGATGTTTTTGAGTGCCGATATTGGGCACTCTAGTTTCATGAGACTTACAGGATATGAGTTTCATGAGACTTACAGGATATGAGGGCCGGATAGAGTGACGGCGTCTGAGTTACCGGGACTTTAGGGTGTTTTTGGTAGATACCGGGTTTTTTTTCACGATGATGATTCGAGTAGATGATGTTTCATCCCATGCTCAGTATTCATTGTTATGCATTGCATCATGTAGTTGTAGTACCTGATATAGTACCTCGCATGATCATTGCATACTTAGATTACTATATTGATGTCATCAGTTTGCATATGTTAGAGTACAGCATCACGTGCATACCTGCGATTACCTTTATATGTTATTTACTATTCACGAGTTGGCAACTCACCCCCGTTGTGCCACAGTGTTTGCAGGTTGCCCCTCAGAGTAATCGCGGCAGGGCTACCTCCTTGTATCTTTTTGTTGCGGATCCCGCTATTGTTGGCGTGTGGCCATTTTGCTTATACGTGGGTTTTTGCGGTATCCGTTTATTTTTCAATTGTACACTCTATTGTATCTAGTACTCTCCATCTACCATTTCATGTATTGACTTAGAGACCAGTTGTGAGGAAGATGTTGTATATTATTTGTACTCTGGACGTCGAGCTCATGTGAGCCGACTTTATTTATGTAGTTTTATCTTTTATGCTGTTTTTCACTTATATTGTTCATTCTTCGCTACGGCGTTGTATACTATTATTGTGGTGGTTGTTTCCGCCGTTGGGCATGATTACTCCCGTTTGGGGATGCATTATTCTTATTGTATGTCATTTTACTTATATCATGTCTTGTACCCGATTTCGGGGCTAGTTTTTACAAAGGAGGTGCTGCCGAAATTTTTAAGAAAATAACTCAAACTTTAAAGATTTTTACTCGAGTTTTCTAAATGTTTTAAACCAATGTTTTCAACACTCACTACTTTAATGGTTTTGATTTCTAGATTTCGGCTTACTTAATCGCGTTACGCCCGTAGACGTTACGTGGTTAAGTGCCAGTCACGGGCCGAACTTTGGGGTGTGACAAAGTTGGTATCAGAGCATAGGTTTTACCTTTCGGAGTGTTGGACGACCTTGGTATGATGGAGTAGGTAGCTGAAGTAGAGTAGCGTAGCGTATGTATGTTCCGCGGCATATTCATGACACGGTACTCCGCCTAAGCGACCTTAGGACTTATTGGTTGAAATTCCTTCGTGGTTATATACATTCTTGTGATTCAATTTCCGTATTCTTATCGAATCTTGTTTCATTTCCAGCCATTATGCCACAGAAGACTACGAGGGCACAGAGAGCGGCCGTGAGAGCCGAGATCAGAGTTGACTCATCTGAGATGAGGACTGACCCGGACAGTACGCCAGTTGTACCGGAGCAGACCGATCCCCCTCCGATAGACCATATTGCTATGCTAGGGGCCGGTATGCAGGAGATGCGCCAGATGATGGGGTCGTTAGTAGAGGCCATTCGAGCGCAGAGACAGGAGGTTGTTCCACCTGTTGCGGGGACCGTGATGGTACCTACGGTTCAGGCAGTTGCACCTGCAGCTTCAGAGGTGATCACAGTATCGTTATCAAAGTTCATGAGGCTGAAGCCTCTGGTCTTCACAGGTACCGATGCAGCCAAGGACCCGTAATCATTTATCGATAGGATGGCCCGGATATGTCGTTCACTTAGGTGCTCAGACGCGAGATGGGTGGAGTTCGTGAGCTTTCGCCTGGAAGGTCTTGCGCAGAAGTGGTGTGAGTCTCTAGAGAAGGGCAGAGCCGCGGGTCTTCCTCCCATGACCTGGGCCGAGTTTGTGATGGTATTTCTTGCGCGCTTCCTTTCACAGAGTGTTCGGGATGCTCGAGCATGCAGCTTTGAGTCATTACGTCAGACTCCAGAGATGACAGTGGTGGAGTACGACGTACTGTTTACTGAGATATCTACGTATGCCCCGTATTTGGTAGCTACCGAGGAGATGCGAATCAAGAGGTTTGTTCGAGGCTTGCTTACCTCGTTGTTTCTCGCCATCAGCGCACAGCATTGTGATACTTATGCAGCAGCCGTGGATGCAGCCCTATTGGTCGAGGAGGGTCTTGCAGAGACTTCGGTAGTTCCGGAACCAAAGAGGGTTCGAACGGGTATATCAGCACGGAGACAGACATTTAGACGCCGCGACAGAATTCGTTTAAGCCCGGGGAGTGACAGAGGCTCGGGACGAGGCCGGTTGTTTAGCTCTTATCCCCAGGAGGGTCAGCAGTTGTCGCACGGGTGATTTGGGTGTGGCAGTCGATTTCACCTCGTTAGAGAGTGTCCTTAGATACGCCGGAGGGCGGCAGCGGTTCCACAGGTTACTTTACCATCTTCTCCACCTCAGAGAGTGTTGCCTCTTGCACCTGCTATTGCTCCGCGTCAGACTTATGCACAGAGGGGTCGTGGTCGCGGAGGGTTTGCTCAGAGGGGATGAGGTGGCCGAGGCAGAGGACAGCCATTTTTCGGCAGAGGACAGCTAGTTGCCGGTAGGGGACCACCAGTCGCAGGTAGAGGATAGGCACGGGTATTCGCTTTGACTCATCAGGACGCGCAGGCGTCCAATGCAGTGGTCTCAGGTACTCTTTCAGTATGCTCTTTTGACGCACACGTGTTGTTCGATCTGGGTTCTACGCACTCGTACGTTTCCACACACTCCGTGCCGAGTTTGGGTAGAGAGTCTTGTTTGCTTGATCAGCCGCTTGTTGTGACCACTCCTGTGGGCTAGTCGTTTGTTGCTAGACACGTGTTCATGTGTTGTCCGTATTTGTAAGAGAGAGTTGTCCGTCGACTTGATCCTTATTAAGATGTTGGACTTCGACGTTCTCCTGGGCATGGACTGGTTAGCCACGTGCTATGCGTCTGTGGACTGCCGCGAGAAAACAGTTTGGTTTTGTTTTCCCGACGAGTCGGTTTTTGTTGTGCAGAGGGACCGTGGTGCCGCCACTCACAGTTTGATTTCTTCTCTTCGCGCTGGACAGCTCTTGAGGAGGGAATGCTAGGGATTTCTATCATATGTTTGTGATACTAGAGCTGCAAAGGTTTCGTTAGGCCAGGTCCCGATTGTTAGCGAGTTCCCTGATGTTTTTCCCGATGAGCTGCCTGGGCTACCGCCTGAGCGCGATATTGTGTTCTGTATTGACTTGATTCCCGGCACGGGGCCTATTTCCATACCACCTTATCGGATGGCCCCGGCGGAGCTTAGAGAGCTGAAGGGTCAGTTGCAGGAATTGCTAGATAAAGGGCTTATTCGACCCAGTGTTTTGCCGTGGGGTGTTCCTGTCCTGTTCGTCAAGAAGAAGGACGGCAGTTTGCGTTTATGTATTGATTACCGTCAGCTGAACCGGGTTACTGTGCAGAGCAGATATCCCTCGCCTCGTATCGATGATTTGTTCGACCAGCTTCAGGGTGCGGGACACTTCTTGAAAATTGACTTGCGATCAGGCTACCATCAGTTGCAAGTTCGGAAGGAGGATATTCCGAGGATGGCTTTTCACACGCGTTACGGCCACTATGAGTTTTTGGTGATGTCGTTCGGACTCACCAATACCCCAGCAGGGTTTATGGACTTGATGAACCACGTCTTCAGGCCGTATCTTGATCAGTTCATCATCATATTCATCGACGACGTCTTAGTGTACACCCGGAGCCGAGAGGAGCACGAGCAGCACCTGCGTATTACGTTGCAGACCTTGATGGAGCATCAGCTGTTCGCTAAATTCTCCAAGTGCGCATTCTGGCTCGACAATGTAGACTTCTTGGGTCACGTAGTGATAAGAGATGGCATATGTGTGGACCCGAAGAAGATTGAGGCCGTTCAGCATTGGCCCAGACCAGCATCAGTTATGGAGATCCGCAGCTTTCTAAGACTGGCCGGCTACTACCGACGATTTGTTCAGGACTTCTCCCATATCGCTGCACTGTTGACCGAGTTAACCCGGAAAGGATTCCCTTTTGATTGGACGGAAGCATGCGAGCATAGCTTTCAGCAGTTGCAGACTCGTTTGACTACGACACCGGTATTATCATTGCCTTCGGGATCGGGCGGATTTGTGGGTTATTGTGATGCTTCTCGAGTGGGGCTAGGGTGCGTATTGATGCAGCACGACAGGGTTATCGCTTATGCTTCTCGGCAGCTGAAAAAACACGAACAGAACTACCCCACTCATGATTTAGAGATGGATGCAGTGGTGTTTGCACTCAAGATCTGGAGACATTACCTATACGGAGAGGCGTGCCAAATATTCACGGACCACAAGAGCTTGAAGTACATATTTCAGCAGCGAGACCTGAATCTGAGACAGCGCCGTTGGATGGAGCTAGTGAAGGACTACAATTGCGAGATCCTTTATCATCCGGGCAAGGCAAATGTAGTGGCGGATGCTTTGAGTCGGAGGCCCGGAGGTAGTCTATCTTTTTTTAGCGCGGTGCAGAGGCAGTCGTCTACAGATTGGCAAACTCTTTGCGACAGCTGAGTGCAGTTCGAGTTTACTCAGACCGGGGGACAGCTTGCGCATATCCGTGCATGTCCACAATTGCTTGACCGTATCCATGAGGCGCAACCCAGTGATAACCGTCTTTCAGAGATCAGGGAGCAGGTTAGACAGGGCAGAGACTCCGAGTTCATGATCGATGATCAGGGGGTACTGCTATTTAGGACTCGACTGTGCGTACCAGATTCAGAGGGACTGAGGCGAGAGATTCTCGAGGAGGCGCATCGATCGTTATACAGTGTTCATCCAGGTTCCACCAAGATGTACTATGATCTGAGAGATGTTTACTGGTGGGAAGGGATGAAGAGGGACGTCACAGACTTCGTTTCGAGATGCCTGACTTGTCAGCAAGTCAAGGCTGAGCACCAGAGGCCCGCGGGAGAGCTACAGCTGTTGCCCATTCCGGAGTGGAAATGGGAGCAGATTTCTATGGACTTCATCGTGGGTCTACCCAGGTCCAGTCGAGGGTACGACTCTATTTAGGTGATCGTGGATCGATTGACGAAAGCGGCTCACTTTCTGTCGGTGAAGACCACTTTTGGATTTGCTCAGTATGCCCAGATATACATCGACGAGATTATACGATTGCATGGCGTACCGACTTGTATCGTTTCCGGTCGAGGCATCCAGTTCACCAGCCGGCTATGGCAGAGACTTCAGGAGGCTTTGGGCACCCTTTTGAGTTTCAGCACAGCATTCCATCCGCAGACCGACGGCCAGTCAGAGCGGACTATTCAGACTCTAGAGGACATGCTCCGAGCGTGCGTTTTAGATTTCGGTGGTCGATAGGATCATCATTTACCCTTAGTGGAGTTCTCCTACAATAATAGCTTCCAGGATACGATTCAGATGGCACCTTTCGAGGCTTCATATGGGAGAAGATGTCGATCGCCCGTCTGTAGGACAGAGCTTAGCGAGAGCAGTATTTTGGGGCCGCAGATCGTACATGAGACGACCGAGAAGATACAGTTGATTCGAGACAGGATGAGGACGGCTCATAGCAGGCAGAAATCGTATGCTGACAGACGCCGTCACAGACTTGAGTTCGCCGTTGGCGATCATGTTTTTCTGAGGGTCTCTCCGATGAAAGGCATGATGAGATTTGGGCGGAAAAGGAAGCTTAACCCCAGATTTATAGGTCCCTTCGAGATCCTCGAGCGTGTGGGTGCAGTTGCATATCGTTTGGCTCTTCCACCCGACTTCCTGGATGTTCACCCCGTATTCCATATGTCGACGCTTCGCGGATAGCTTCATGACCTTTCTCACATGATTCAGCATCAGACCGTTCAGCTTGAGCACGATAGCATCCAGTAGTGATATTGGACCGGCAGGTGAAGAAACTTCGATCAAAGGTCTTGCCATCTGTGAAGGTTCTTTGGCGCAGCCCAAATGGTGAAGAGATCACTTGGAAGGCCGAAGGCGAGATACGGAAGAAATTCCCTCATCTCTTTGAAGGTACTCCTAGTAAAAATTTTTTAATCCAGGGACGAATTTCTATAGGGGGAAGATTATAACACCTTAGGATGCGATTAGGGATTAATTAAGCGATAGTATGGTTTTTAGTATAAGGTTTACCCAAATGGTTTTTAAATATTTTATAAAAATTAATGAATATTTTATTAGAATTTAATTGGGCTTGCACACACATGTGCATGTTAACCTAGGGCTAATTTGGGGTTAAACCATGTTTATGTAGCCATGGTGTGTTAACCCATTTCATTAGGATAATATGAAGTTAATTAAGTTATTAGTTTTCAAATATAATTAGTTTCTTTTGGGGGTTGACTTGAGAAACATGAGGAGAGAGAGAGGGCATGATGAGAATGAGCAAGCATGCTTGGCAATTAATGTAGAGAGAAAGAGGGGAGGCATGGCTCCACTAAGCTCACCCTCAATTCCAAAACCCTCACTCACTTGCACCCTCACACTCCCACTGATTTCTCTCATTCTCATTTCTTTCCCTCATAACAATTCTCTCTCCCTCTCTAATTTCTGCACAGCAGCAGCAGCCCCCTCTCCCTCATCATTATTCTTCTTCTTCCCTTCATTCAAGCCCCAATATCCATTAAAAATCCCTTCCCTCTTCACTAAACCTCTTGTTTAAGCACTTCTTGTTGGTTTCGGAGGCAAGTCCCTGCCTTTGAAGGCAAGGTTAGCAAATTGAACCATCACTAAACCCCTTTAAGGTATAAAGCTTACCCTAATCCTTTTCTTTGCTAAAATTTTAATTATTTAACTTAATTTAGGGTTTAAGTGGTGTATTAGTGCTAATTAGGTGAGTTATGTGTAGATTAGGTCAAGTAATGGTTTTTATGGCCTTATTAGCTTAACTAAGTGTTGTTAGTGCTGTTAAATCCAAGTTTTTGCCTCAGGTTACACTAAAACCCCGTATTGTATTAATTTAGTGTTAATTAGTGTTTTAGTTAAGAATTTGGGCATTTTGGGATCTGCTTTCATTCCCGACGCTTCAGAGAAAAGTTGAGTTTACTGGAGCATGTTCATTAGACCTAGACCACACACACAGAGCACGGGACACCCATTCCCTTTACTGACCGCAAATAAATTAGTTCTGGCCGTAATTTGCGGCTAGAGGGTTGAGTTTGGTGTCGGGGTTTGGGCTATGGGTGTTTGCTACACATTTAAGGTGTTTGGTATATGAAACTTTTCTTAATTCTGCTCGTATCAAAATCTGGGACCTAATTCCTTGTTTTAGTGCTTTTAAACTTACGCGACACATACGTTTTGTGAGTGGGTTTGGTGGTTGCTGTGTGTCGCAGCGTGTCAGGGTAGTTTCCGACGTTTGTACACATGTTTTGGTGTATCGGATGCACACGCGTGGCTTGCGACGCGAGTTTCTCGTTTGGTTTTGATATCGCGTTTTTGCAGGATTTTAGCTTATGTGTATTACTTTGTGTAAATCCTAGGGTCGCAGGCGGAGACTTCGGACGCCACGAAGAAGGGAAAGCAGGTTGTCGGATACACGTAGATCGAGATCACGATGAGTAGATTTAACATCTATTGGGAAATCGTCCGTATGGCGTTATGCGTCAGGGCTTGATAGGGTGTTGTAGTCGCATGTATATTTATATATAAATAGGTACCACTGTTACATACCCCTCTCTTGTGCATATGGACATAATAGTTATGAGACACTCGCACTGTAGAATTGCTATAAACCATACATCGTTTAGATTATCTCATCATTGATGATTAGACATGATTTTGTTCCTTTGTGTACACTCATGCTTGCGTATATACCCACTTGTACATTCATATTGGCATATATACATATTGTACACTCATTCTTGCGTATATACCCACTTGTATATCCATATTGGCACATGTACACATTGTACACTTATACTTACGTATATACCCACTTGTACATCCATATTGGCACATGTACACATTGTACACTTATACTTGCGTATATACCCACTTGTAGATTCATATAAGCACATATACATATTGTACACTCATGATTGCGTATATACCCACTTGTACATCCATTTTGGCACATGTACATATTGTATACTTGCGTATATACCCACTTGTACATCCATATTAACACATGTACACATTATACACTTATACTTGCGTATATACCCCTTTGTACATCCATATTGGTACATATACATATTGTACACTCATACTTGCGTATATACTACTTGTACATCCATATTTGGTGCACATGCACATTGTACACACATACTTGCATATATACCTATTTGTATATTCATATTGGCATATATACATATTGTACACTCATGCTTGCGTATATACCCACTTGTACATCCATATTGGCACATGTACACATTGTATACTTATACTTGCGTATATACCCACTTGTACATTCATATTGGCACATATATATATTGTACATTCATGCTTGCGTATATACCCACTTGTACATCCATATTGGCACATGTACACATTGTACACTTATACTTGCGTATATACCCACTTATACATTCATATTGGCACATATACATATTGTATACTCATTCTTGCGTATATACCCACTTGTACATCTATATTGGCATATGTATACATTGTATACTTATACTTGCGTATATACCCACTTGTACATCCATATTGGCACATATACATATTGTACACTCATGCTTGCGTATATACCCACTTGTACATCCATATTGGCACATGTACACATTGTACACTTATACTTGCGTATATACCCTCTTGTACATCCATATTGGTACATATACATATTGTACACTCATGCTTGCGTATATACCACTTGTACATCTATATTTGGTGCATATGCACATTGTACACACATACTTGCGTATATACCTATTTGTATATTCATATTGGCATATATACATATTGTACACTCATACTGGCGTGTATACCCACTTGTACATCCATATTGGAGCACATGCTTATTATACATTCATACTTGGGTATGTATATCTTTGTGCATCCATATCTACATACAGACATGTTACACATACATAGATAATGCTGGCCTTGATTTTTGGAGAAATGGGGACCACATGATATATTTTCAAAACTGGATCCATTTAAAAGAGCGGTTTCCCTTTTTACTTACAGTACGATTTTATGCGGCATATGACACATTGCACGGATTTACGCATTGACTTTTGGATTTCATGTGATTCCTGGATTTGAGAACCGTGGTATTATTTTAATAAAGTATGTACTGTTTTGAAAATCCGGTTTCTCTTGAAATGATATTTCAGTGCGTCCACTATGCGTTTTCTCGATTCTGAGGCGTGTGCTTGAAACCTGATTCGAGGAGTTGGATGATCCGTTTGCGGGTTCATGGTAAACCCGGTATGGTTCCCCGGGGTGAGAATGTTTTCGTGGAGTAGACGATGACCCTAGCAGGGTGGCGAGTACCTACCGGTGATTGGTTGAACCTGGCGGTTATCCGGAGGATACCGACCAAAGTCGAGAGATGGATATGGGCTGACCCGTACTGCCAAAGCCCGAGGGCCGATCCCGTAGACGGAGCCCGATATATGAGGATTTACGTATCGATGCTGGACACGGGTATTTCATGATGTTTTTGAGTGCCGATGTTGGGCATGTTCCCCTCTGAAAGACGCGACAAAAACGCGGCGAACGTCTTGCCTGAATTTCGGGGCAGATGCTAATTGGTGCTATCTGTCCACCTCTCTGAAGATACTAAGTTGATTTATGGCACCATGTATCGAAGGTTTAAACGGATGTGGCCGATGTAGCCGACTTCATCAGATTCCCCCTCGTTTGAGGGGTTTTTGATTGTGGGGACATTCTTCCCTGCAGGCGCAAGCCCCTGCAGTTAATTACGCTACCGCATGGTGGTAACAACTTTCTCCTTCTCCAGATGGTCACTTTGTGTCGTGGGTGTTTGTTTTGTTTGTGGTTGGTTGCCCATGGATTTATACGGAGACTAATTTATGTTGTCGCCCGTAGGGCGTGGACTAGTCCAAATCCGTATTTTCTTAGATTTGGATCTGGGAGGTTGGGTTTAAGGATACGTTAGCCTCATTTGGGACTACGATCAACTTAAACGTATGTTAAGGATACGTTAGTCTAATTTTAGACTAAGATCAACTTAACGGGATCGTTTAGATCCGACAAGAGAGCAATTAGGCTCTATTGTTTAGTTTAGTGACATTGCGGTCGATAATTAGTTTAGGGACATTACGGTCCACCGTTAGTTTAAAGACATCGCGGTCGAGGTTAAGGACATCATAGTCCGTGGGTTTAAGGACCCCACAGTCCGTTGTTAGTTTTAAGACATTACGGTCGAGGTTAAGGACATCATAGTCCATGAGTTTAAGGACCCCACAGTCCGTTGTTAGTTTTAAGACATCGCGGTCGAGGTTAAGGACATCATAGTCCATGAGTTTAAGGACCTCACAGTCCAACGTTAGTTTAAAGACATCACGGTCGAGGTTAAGGACATCATAGTCCATGAGTTTGAGGACCCCACAGTCCGTAGTTTAGAGACGTCATAGTCTGTGAAATGTGTGGTTGTCGGGACCCGTCACCTCTTTGAAGACGTTGAGGAATTACAACGACAAATATCAAAGGAGTGAAGAGATGTACCCTTGAACGAAGGTGGATTAAATGATCTGTAGTCCAATTTGGAACTAAGATCAATTAATTATATTATGAGCACATTGGCTCAGTTAAGTCTGAATTGAGGACTTATGGCCAACTTGGGCTAAGTCCAATTAGATTCAAAAAGTTGGCCCTTTATTGGATCATTAGATATTTGTCTGGTTTCAGCCCACATTATTTAGCAATGCTAAACAAGAGTTTGAGGGCTTTGGTAACATTTTTATCTGTGATTGAGCAGTAGACATTATGGCTCTGATTTTTACTCAATTTTGAATGGGAGGCTTTGGCTCTGGAAAATTAACCAATTTGGTTAAAACTAGTGTTAAACACTAGATAACAACAGTGTTAAACACTGGAAATAAAGTTCTCAAATTAGTGTTAAACACTAGAAGGTAACAGTGTTAAACACTGGAAGTATAATCCCCAAATTAGTGTTAAACACTAGAAAACAACAGTGTTAAACACTGGAAATGAAGTTGTCAGATTAGTGTTACACACTAAGAAACACCAGTGTTAAACACTGGGAATAAGTTCTTTAAATTAGTGTTAAACACTAAATAGGAATGGGTCACGTGGGGCCACGTGAGGGCACCCAGAGGTGGGACCAAACCCTTTTACTTTGCTTTGCAAATAAGTGTTGAACACTTTTTTATATTTTTATTTCGAGCATCACATGTTGACACGTGATGGGGATTTATGCGCTGACTGTTAAAGCGTTTGCTAAGGGGTCACGTGGTAACACGTGAGAGCGCCCAAAGCCTTCATTTCCTCCTCTTTTTCTTTCTGTGTTTTGTAAGTCACGTGGGAGCACGTGAGGCATTGCCTCAAAGCTTCCTGCTTCTCATTTTTAGGGATCTGTTCAGGGGTCACGTGGGGACACGTGACCTTAGTTCTTTTGCATGCATGAAGATCTTTTAAATCCCTTTATCATTAAGAATTAAATTTTATGTAGGGTTAAACCCTAATTACGATTCTGGAGGAATTAAATTCCTATTGTGAAATAATTAAATTCTTATGTAAGGTTAAACCCTAATTTAATTTAAGGAGGAATTAAATTCCTATTAATCTGAGAGAATTAAATTCTCAATTAGGGTTAAACCCTAGTTCTGTCCATCTTGAAGGAATTAAATTCTTATAATTTTTGGAGAATTAATTTTATGTCGCTTTTATCTTTCGAATCGATTGCAGCTCCTGGTATAGATGAGGAGACATTCTTTGTGGGTTTCATTAGCGTCTGGCTCAGCTGGTTCATCATCCCCATGCATCGCCGCTTTATGAGAGTCTCGGTCATCTACCCGGCTCATCGCATTGCTGAGGGAACACGGCTGGCCGTATGCATCCCAGCGCTGTCGCATCTTTATCACGGGTTAGGCGCCGCGACTAAAACCTCAACTCCAGGTGTGACTTTTCTCTTCATTACTTCACATCTTGGGTTGAGATGCACATGTTGGGGGGCCTTTGCTGCACACCAAAGACCCAAATTTTACGACGCTTACACTTTTCCTCGATTGATGCTGCTGGTGGGTGCTTCTGCTCCTGACCCAACTCAGTTCGGGGCCATTCGTGTATTGATCGCTCCTTACGCTAGCTCAGGCGGATTGGTGTTCATTGACCGGGCCCTATCTTCTCCTTCAGGTCCAATTCAACAACTCTGCGACCAGTCGAAAGATGAGGTGCCTTCTCTGAAGCCCCGGGAGGCCACGCACTTGTACATGATCAGACCAGGTTATCTGGTATTCCGTCAGAACAGTGCGGCCCTCTTTATACGGTACAATCCGCATCGCTTCGCCCGACAGCTTGGATATGATCAGGGCATCCCGTTCAAGGTTTTTACAGTCGCGCCCGTTCCTTCACCCGAAGCCGTTCGTGATGCTGCTCATCACTTCGTGAGGCTGAATACTGGTTCCCGCTTCATGATTCCTGAAGCCGACCATATTCCCCGATGTGTGGGGTCCTTCACGGGCTGGTACCTTCATCGGGTCAGCCCGATTATTGCTGAGGAGAAGAGAGTGCTTGTTGGATATGGCGCTCCTACTCCGGTTCAGGCCACGGGAGTTCCGTTCGACCGCGCACACCGGTCCGCTTTCCCCTGAGGGACACCAGTGTTGCGCTCATTCCGGGGGAGTCGAAGGTGGACCTCACTCCCACAATTGGTATGTCATTGGATACCCGGGCTCAGTCGAGGGGTAAAAGGGCGTCGGTAGCAGTACCACCGCCCGCGGCATCGACAATGGCTATGTCGTCCTCAGTCGCAGCGCCAAGCGAGGGCGTTGGGAGTGAGGGCGTTGAAGGCGAAGTGGGTCGGCGTCGCGCCAAGGCTCTACAGGGGAGGAAACGGTCATCCTCCGCGGTCGGCTTTAGATCCAAGCGGCGGAGGAAAGTGGCTACCAACATGCTCGATTCTTTAGTAGAGTCTGAGCCCATTATTCAGGACGAACCATTAGCCCTGCAAGAGTCGAATGCTGGCCTGCTTTTTCCAAATTCAACTGCCGAGGAAGCCGCACAATTGGCTGAGGCTATAAGACGTTCTCAAGACGAGTCGGAGAACGTAAGGATTCCGAAGAAGCCTTATCCCGCCGTCATCTTTTATGAAGACCCTCCGTGGATCCGGTGACAATTCATCGGCCTTCTGGAGGAATGGGGTGAACGGGCCCTTAAACAGCCTGCTTCGGAGGATTCCGCGGACGCGCTTTCACTGTGGACCGGTGGCCACGAGTCCACCCTCGAACCTCGGCGAGCACACCTCCTTGGGAAGGAGAGTCAGCTTGAGCAAGCTATATTGAAAGCTTCCTTGCGCATTCGTATGTTCCTATATTTCTTTGTAATACTTCATATTGTCTGCTCGCGTATATATGTATTCGTATCCTTGTGTGAACTGCGCAGAGACTTCGGCGATGGGGGAAGTTCCCACAGGTTCACTGACCGTAGAGACTATTGATACCCCCAGTGAAACACTACTCAGTGTGGAGGGGGTTGATGAAACTGTCCCTCTCGCGATAGAGCCTCTTGTGGTGGCTCCTGCTCCCGAAGCACTTGCTCCCTTGGGGGAGGCACCTTTGGTGATCGATGTCCCAATGGCTCTCCCTGAGGGCGGCTCAGAGGTTGCGGCGGAGGCCGTTGAAGCCGCTATCCCTCCAGCTCAGAATGGGAGGAGCGTCCAAGGTAACCTTCTACATTTTAAATTAGTAATCTTTCTGTTATCTGAACTCTTTTGTCTTTTCAGAATTGCGCGGGTTAGCGGCTTCGATTGCTGACTTGTCTCCCAGGCAGTCTTTTCAGCGCCTGTTGGAGATGGCTGCTCCACAAGCAATATCTCCTCAGCGCATCGTCCTTTCTTCTGGGAAAGGTTAGTGTTGTCTACCTTCTTTCCATAGCATTGCTATTATTTCGCAAAATGACATTGATGTCCTTTACAGTCATGGAGGCCGATGATGAGGTTGAGGTTCTTGAAGGGCCAGGGGAGTCTTCAGCTCCTTCTTGCATGACCGTGGGTAAGTAAAGTCCCAACATTGTTCCATTTGTTCTTTTGCTTACACATTCAGCTGACCGTTTATAAATCTGAACAGCTCTGCCAGTCCGTACTGCGTTGGAGTCACGTATCACTATGCCACCCGGCCCCTACGCTCTGAGAGCCTCGGAACGGATGGCCAAGCTAAGCCTTACCTCTCTGTCATCTTTGATCGAGGAGCTTCGTGCTGGCAACGTAATTACGGCCGAAGCATTTACTGCCGAAGCTAACGGCTCTCTTCCCTTTCTTGCCATTTATCATAGCAGAGCAGTGGTGCAAGTCTGGTTTGAGTTTTGCCGGCAGGTGGAGGCTTGCTTACATGTGCTTGAATGTACCCGCCTTTCTTCGGAGGTTGTGGCTGCAAAGGCGAGCTTGCGGGATCTTATAGTGCAGTGCGCGGCGAACATGGTGTCGTGCGAGAAGAGGCTCGGCCGTAAATTTTCAGAGAGGGAGCTGGCTTCTAAGGCGCTGAACGAGCTCCAAGCCAACCTTACGGCCAAAGCCAACAAAGCGTATGAACTCTGGCGAGTGCTTCAAGAGGCCACCAAGGAGGTGGTGGCCATCGACAAAGCCGTCGTGTTCACTCATGAAAAGGTTGAGGCTCACAAAGCTACCGAGATAGAGCTCGAAGGCCGGCTTGCCTCATATCAGGCCCAGCAAGCTCAGGCGGAGGCCCGTTTTTTGGCGATATTGAATCACGAAGGCGAGGCCCAGCGAAAGAAGGATGAGCTGACCAATCTGCTAAATCGCCGCCGACTTGAAGACCTGTAGACATATTTTTTTTTCCTTTGTACATACTCCTGAATAAGAGTATATTTTATTGTTTCTTCCATGAATTGTACTTTGTATTCATTTTGGTTTATGAATAAAAGACATATTTCTTTTTCACGATGGTGTATCTCTTTGACTGAATGTATTCTATGGATAGTCTATCTCAATTTCTCTGCAGGACAACGATGGCTTAGGATTCAGGGTTAAGGTCTGCCTTCTAAGACTTTTCAACTTTATGAGCCGTGAGGGTCTCATAAAGAATTTTCTCCCTACCAGTCGAGAGGATCCCGTAGGTGTAGTTTCTCCTTAAGAATCGTGAGGATTCCTAAGTGTGTGTTTTCTCTTGAAAGTCGTAAGGATCTCACAAGAGAATTTGCTCCCTTACGAGTCGTGAGGACCCGCAAGTGATGGGTGAAGTTTCCTTTATCCGCATTTCATGGAGTCAGGGGTTGCTCTGGATGCTTCCCACGGGTTTACTGCCTTGTTCTGCGAGGACAAGGCTCCGCTCTGGACGTTTCCCATGGGGTCAGAGTTGACATTATCCGCATTCCACGTGACCAGGAATTTTGCTCTAGATGCTTCCCACGGGTTCACTGCCGTGTTCGGTGAGGACTAGGCTCCGCTCTGGATGCTTCACACGGGTTCACTGCCATGCTCTGCAAGGACCAGGATCCGCTCTGGACGTTTCCCACGGGGTCAAGATTGACATAAGCCGCGTTCCACGTAACCAGGAATTTTGCTCTCGATGTTTCCCACGGGTTCACTGCCGTGTTCGGCGAGGACCAGGCTCCGCTCTGGATGCTTCACACGGGATCATTGCCGTGCTCTGCGCGGACTAGGATCCGCTCTGGACGTTTCCCACGGGGTCAGGATTGACATAAGCCGCATTCCACGTAGCCAGGAATTTTACTCTGGATGCTTCTCATGGGTTCACTGCCGTGTTCGGCGAGGACCAGGCTCCGCTGTGGACGTTTCCTACGGGGTCAGAGTTGACATTATCCGTGTTCCACGTGACCAGGAATTTTTCTCTAGATGCTTCCCACGGGTTCACTGCCATGTTCGGCGAGGACTAGGCTCCGCTCTGGATGCTTCACAGGGGTTCACTGCTGTGCTCTGCGAGGACCGGGATCCGCTCTGGACGTTTCCCACGAGGTTAGGATTGACATAAACCGCGTTCCACGTAACCAGAAATTTTGCTCTAGATGCTTCCCACGGGTTCACTGCCGTGTTCGACGAGGACTAGGCTCTGCTTTGGATGCTTCACATAGGGTCATTACCATGCTCTGCGAGGACCAGGATCCACTCTGGACGTTTCCCACGAGGTCAGGATTGACATAAGCCGCGTTCCACATAGCCAGGAATTTTGCTCTGGATGCTTCCCACGGGTTCACTGCCGTGTTCGGCGAGGACCAGGCTCCGCTCTAGATGCTTCACACGGGGTCATTGCCATGCTCTGCGAGGACCAGGATCCGCTCTAGACGTTTCCCACGGGGTCAGGATTGACATAAGCCGCGTTCCACGTAGCCAGGAATTTTAATCTGGATGCTTCCCACGGGTTCACGGCCGTGCTCGGCGAGAACCAGGCTCCGCTCTGGATGCTTCACACGGGGTCATTGTCGTGCTCTGCGAGGACCAGGATCCGCTCTGGACGTTTCCCACGAGGTCAGGATTGACATAAGCCGCGTTCCACGTAGCCAGGAATTTTGCACTGGATGCTTCCCACGGGTTCACTGCCGTGTTCGGCGAGGACCAGGCTCCGCTCTGGATGCTTCACACGGGGTCATTGCCGTGCTCTGTGAGGACCAGGATCCGCTCTGGACGTTTCCCACGGGGTCAGGATTGACATAAGCCACGTTCCACATAGCCAGGAATTTTGCTTTGGATGCTTCCCACGGGTTCACTGCCGTGTTCGGCGAGGACCAGGCTCCGCTCTGGATACTTCATACGGGGTCATTGCCATGCTCTGCGAGGACCAGGATCCGCTCTGGACGTTTCCCACGAGGTCAGGATTGACATAAGTTGCGTTCCATGTAGCCAGGAATTTTGCTCTGGATACTTCCCACGGGTTCACTGCCATGTTCGGCGAGGACCAGGCTCTGCTCTGGACGTTTCCCCCGGGGTCAGAGTTGACATTATCCGCTTTCCACGTGACCACGAATTTTGCTCTGGATGCTTCCCACGGGTTCACTGCCGTGTTCGGAGAGGACCAGGCTCCGCTCTGGATGCTTCACACGAGGTCATTGTCGTGCTCTGCGAGGACCAGGATCCGCTCTGGACGTTTCCCACGAGGTCAGGATTGACATAAGCCGCGTTCCACGTAGCCAGGAATTTTGCTCTGGATGCTTCCCACGGGTTCACTGCCGTGTTCGGCGAGGACCAGGCTCCGCTCTGGATGCTTCGCACGGGGTCATTGCCGTGCTCCACATAACCAGGAAGGGTTGAATTCATCCGCATTTCACGGGGCCGGGGTTTGACCGTCGGTCATCTGTGCACCGCCGAGTCATGGAACTGGGAGTTTCCGCTGTTCCACTTTGCTTTATGTTGTGTCTGTTGTGATGAGACGAATGTTGAGATAATATCCAGGCCATCTGTGAACCGTTGAGATCTGGCTTCTTCTTCTGATGAAACCTGGGGAGGAAAGGCATGATTCCTTCTTTGTTTGTGCCTCTGGATTGTATATAGGGATTGATGTGATATCACCTGTAGGACATAAATTTCATTTTTTTATTTCTTTCTGCGATACTTTATCATTTCAGCTTTTATATTGCGAAGGTCGCGATTGCCCAATCATTTCGGCTATTTTTCGCGGTGCCCAATCATTTCGGCTATCCGTTTTATTTTCACTCACTGTTTTTATTGCGAGTTGCCCAATCATTTCGGCTATTTTGCATGCATACATTTTTACTTGCTGACTTTTTATTTGCAAGTTGCCCCATCATTTCGACTATTTCGTATGCATTTGTGGCTTGCTGGCTTTTCGCTGCAAGTTTGGGATTAGACACTGATTTCGGCATCAGCACCGCTACAACTGGGATATTGCCATGAGCGAATCATCATTTGCCTTAGTCGATGCCGAACAAAGGTGGCTTAGTAGATAGGGTTAGGATTCTGTCAACTAAGGCTTTTGACTTCATGAGCCGTAAAGGTCTCATAAAGGTATTTCTCCCTGCGAATCGTGAGGATCTCGTAGGTACGTTTTCTCCTTAAGAATCGTGAGGATCCCTAAGTGCATGTTCTCTTATAAGTCGTAAAGATTTTACAAGAGGGTTTTCTCCTTATAAATCGAGAGGACTTACAAGGGTTGTTCACCATGTAAACATATCCCTAGTCACGGATGGGACTTCGTTAGGGAAATGTTTATTCGCGCTCGTGGATTGTATACAAGGGTCGGCATTGAGCCGCTTGTAGGGCAGTGTTGGAGGTCGTGGGGGCTGCTTAAGAACAGGTTTAGATCCCTGTAGCTTAAGACTTTTGAATCTTATGAGCCGTGAGGGTCCCATAAGAGGGTTCTCCTTACGAGTCGTGAGGATCTCACAAGTGTAATTTCTTCTTAGAAATCGTGGGGATCCCTAAGTGTGTTGCTCCTTTGTGAGTCGTAAGGATCTCATGCGGGTGGTTTCTCCTTACAAATTCGAGAGGACCTTACAAGTGTCTTTTAACGAGATTGCGCCCTTTTCGGGTTTTCACAAAACTCGCCGGCAGCCCTACTGTTTTTACTCACGGAGCCCTTTTGGGTTTTCATCCGTGCCCTTTTTGCTTGTGGACATACCGTTTTTTTTTCTCTTCTTCTTTTTTATTCTAACGAGATTGCGCCCTTTCAGGTTTTCACAATACTCGCCGGTAACCCCACTGTTTTTACTCACGGAGCCCTTTCGGGTTTTCATCCGTGCCCATTTTGCTTATGGACATACCGTTTTCTTTTTTTTCTTTCTTTTTTTTTATTCTTTTTTGTATCAGCTTTGGGATGCTGCAATCCATCGTAGTTTATCGACATCTCGGTCAACAGCTAGTTTTAGGATATAATGGTCCAACGTTAGTTTAGGGACGTTTCGGTCCGTTGTTAGTTTAAGGACGTTTCGGTCAGCTGTTAGTTTAAAGACATTTCGGTCCGCTGTTAGTTTAAGAACGTTTCGGTCCGTCGTAAAGGAAGCCGGTTATTACTTATAGATTTTGGGCTTAGGAAGATAGCGAGCGGACATAGTCGTCGTCATCTATCATTGACCTAGGCCATGACTCGTCAAACGTAATATTTCTTCAGGAAGCGACCGTTTATCAGCCTGAAAGGTCTTTCACCATGCATGTCCATGAGTAGATAGGCCCCATCCTGGTAGACCTTGTCTATAATATACGGGCCTTCATAATTCGGCTCGAATTTTCCCCTCTTGGCACGGTTGGGGATCATAGGTCTTTTGACCACTAGCACGAGTTCAACTTGGCGGAATGTCCTCGGCCTAGTCAATCTTTCATATGAGCGCGTCATCTTTGCTTTAAAAGCCTCTAGATTTTGTTGCGCTACTAGCCGGGTTTCATCAAGGGCCGAAGGTGAGCATTCTCTTTGTCCGTTAGCTCATAATGAACTGCCACTCGTAGAGAGGGTAACTCTATCTCGAGGAGGAGTACCGCTTCTGTACCGAACACCAATGCGTACGGCGTTGTGTTCGTGGCTGTTTTGAACGTCATCCGATACGCCCAAAGAGCTTCATGCAGTCTCTCGTGCCAGTCCTTTTTATTTCGAGACACCGTCTTCTTTACAATCTTCATCAATATCTTGTTAAAAGCCTCAGCCAGACCGTTAGCTCGAGGATTATAGACAGATGAGTATCTCCAGTCTATATTGTGTTGTTGTGCGAAGCGGCTAATTTTGTGGCTCTTGTAGGCCGGCCCGTTATCGGAGATAATCCGTCGCGGAGTTCCTAACCGATAAATGACGTGTGTCTTGAAGAAATGGAGGATATTCTCCGTCTTCACTTCCCTCAGCGGTACTGCTTCTACCCATTTGGAGAAGTAATCAGTTGTCGCCAAAATGAATCGATGTCCTCTGGACGATGCTGGTTCGATGGGGCCGATTATGTCAGTTCCCCACATTTCGAACGACCAGCTAGCCACCGTCGGATGTAACGGATTCGGATGCTGATGGATAAAATCCCCGTAAATCTGGCACAAATGGCATTGCTTCGCATACTCAATGCAGTCCTGGATCATCGTGGGCCAATAGTAGCCCATCCTTTTGATTTTCAGCTTCATCTTCGGCCCGGCTTGGTGAGAACCGCAGAGTCCGTTGTGAGTTTCTTGGCCGACTCTTTTTGCTTCTTTAGGTCCCAGGCATCTTAACCACAGAGAATCAAACGACTTCTTGTACAGAGTATCATTGACAAAGGCGAAAGATAAGGCTCGCTTTATGATCTGATGTTTTGAGGACGCATCTTCAGGCGTTCGACGGGATTTAAAGTAGTCTATAAAAACTTCTCCCCAATCCTCAACCGTTTCTTGGTCTTTTACTTGTAGAGCCATTTGCTCGGTTGTTCCCTTTTCTTCGGACGACTCTAGAGATATTTCTGCCGATGCAAGAACCCGATGGCTTTGTACCATGATTCTTACGTTATCGAGGTTCTCATCGGCCAATTCTTTAGCAAGCTTGGCTAATGCATCCGCTTTGCTATTTTCCGCACGCGGTATGCTTTCCAAGGTGTAGGAAGGAATTTGAGTCAGCAGTTGTTGTACTTTCTTGCCGTACTTCACCAACTCAGGTTTGCACGTTTGATAGTCGCTGTTTACTTGACTAACGACCAATTGGGAGTCTGCGTATATGAGCAGGTTCTCAATCCCCATGTCGATGGCGATCTTGAGACCTGCTATCAAAGCTTCATACTCGGCTTCGTTGTTTGTCCTCGGCTCTGTTAAGAAGAAGGTAAAGCGCATTATCCCTCTTTGTGGTGTTACGAAGATGAGGCCTACCCCTGATTTGATTATGGGGGTATTTTGTTTGCGCTTCTTCATGGAGGATGCTCCATCAAAGTAAAGTTCCCACCGGGTATCATCCCCGCTGATCGTGTCAAACGCATGTTCGTCTGGCAATTCGCAATTCAGGGGAGAATCGGCGGGTATCGGATGCTCAGCTAGGAAGTCGGCGATGGCCTAGCCTTTCACCTCCTTAAGAGGCTGATAAGTTATTGAGAACTCCATCAAGAGCAAGGCCCATTTAGCGAGCCGCCCTGTCAATATGGACTTTGACATCAAATACTTGAGAGGATCCACTTTTGATATGAGATGGACCTCATGTGCCAACGCATAGTGCCTAAGCTTCGTTATCGCGAAGATCAATACCAGGCAGTGTTTTTCAATAGGAGAATAATTGCTTTATGCCCCCATTAGAACTCGACTCAAATAGTAGAGGGCTCTCTCCTTCCCTTGGTCGTTCTCCTGTGCCCATAATACTCTTAAGGAACCTTCAAGGGCGGTTGTATACAGAATGAGAGGCTTTCCCTTGACCGGAGCAACCAGCACTGGCAGATTCTGCAGGTATTGCTTGATTTCGTCTAACGCGCTTTGGCATTTGCGGTCCCAGACGAAAGGGGTTCCCTTCTTCATCAGGTGGCTGTAAGGACGGCACTTTCCTGAGAGATTGGCTATAAATCGCCGGATATACGCGAGCTTCCCTTGGAGAGACCGCAATTGCTTAAGAGTCCTTGGAGGGGGCATCTCCATAATCGCCTTGATCTTTGATGGATCTATCTCAATGCCTCGGTGTCGAACGATGAATCCTAAGAACTTGCCCGAGGAAACTCCGAACGCGCATTTGAGAGGGTTCATCTTCAATTTGTATTGCCGAAGGCGTTGAAACACGATCTTCAGATGCTCTAGATGTTCCTCGTATGATTTGCTTTTCACCACAAGGTCGTCGATATAGCATTCGACGATTTCATGTATGAGGTCATCAAAGATCTTCATCATAGCTCTCTGATAAGTGGCGCCGGTGTTCTTTAGACTGAAGGGCATCACTTTGTAGCAGAATATACCCAAAAGGGTCCGGAAAGCGGTATCTTCTGGTCCTCAGGATGCATCTTTATCTGATTGTATCCTGATGATCCGTCTATGAAGGAGAAAACCTCGTGAGTGGACGTATTGTCTATCATCAGCTTAGTGACTGGTACTGGGAATTCGTCTTTCAGGCAGGCTTTATTGAGATCCCGAAAGTCCACACATATGCGCACTGTCCCATTTTTCTTTATCACCGGGATGATGTTGGCGATCCAGTCAGGATACTGCACCTCTTGGATGAAGCCAGAGTCGATTAGCTTCTTGACCTCTGCGTTGATGCTCATCTTAAGCTCGAGCCGTATTCTTCTCGACGCTTGTTTGATTGGCTTGACGTCCGGGGATATTGCCAATTTATGGACAGCAATCTCTGGATCTAGTCCTGGAATCTCGGAATAGTTCCATGCAAAGTAATCTTTATGCTGCATAAGCACGTTTTTTAATGTGGCCACCCGTTCTTCAGACAGCAACTCACTAACGAACGTCGGTCGTGGATCGCTTGCCGTCCCCAAGTCAATTTTCTTGAGCTCATCTGCAGTGGTATGTATTCCATCTTCCAGCTCTTTCGGCGCCGGCGGAAACTCCGAGATCACCTCGTCGTCGTTGTTTTCGAAGCACCATGGGAGGTCATCCATATCCTCGGGCTCTTCTTTTGATAGCGTTATCATATGACATGTACGAGCTCATTTCCAAGACCGATGTTGATCTGGTTCTACTCTTACTATATGCGCGGCTTTTGGTTCGTGCTTCCGTGGCGGATTTATCCTCCAACTACTGGATAGAGCGAACTTTCTGAGCTGATATTGGTCTTCGACCTAATTCTTGAAGGTGAAGCAGTCTTCGAGAGGATGTCCCATCGCTCGGTGATAAGGGCAATAGTCTGGGTGAAAGATCTCGTTGGCTTGCTCGGGGTGTTTGGACTCCGGGAGGGTGATCATTCGATGTCTTATGGCGATATCAAGTATCTTCCGTGTTTTGTTCTGAGGAAAAGAGTATGCTCGACTCATCTTCTTTATAAGGGATGAATCCGGATTGCTCGATTCCCGATCGCGTGGCTTCTTGGTCCCGCTTTGTCGCTGTCGAACGCCTTTCCTGCTCTTTGATTTATTTTTGCCTCTGCGTCGGGCCTTTTGTATGACGGGTTGATAAGGAAGAGTATTGTTGTTCTCCGCGGCTTGTTGAAGGAGGCGCTGTGTCCTGGCTTTTTCGTAAATGGCCATCTCGCGGTTATGGTCATCCCGGATCTTTTAACCCGCTTCCCTTACCAGCTTATCCATTCGTTCTTCAAATGACGGACTCGGCGCTTTGATGACCGGAACTTGTTTTGGTTCGGGATCAGTATCTTTTAACAGGGCGTCCTCTTCTTCATCGAAGTCATATATGACGTAGCTACCATAGACTCGTTCTTGCTTTTTGGATTGAACATATCCAAGCCCGATCGTTTCCATCCTCCCGTTGGGCAACTTGCGCTGAGTTCCGAGGACGCCCCAGATCCTATTATAGAATCAAGCTTGTCGAGTAGTCTGTCTGAAGGGTACCACTTGGTACTTCAATATCCTTTTCAAGCCTTCCGTGTAATATCTAGGCAGACGGATGGGCTGGAGCCTGTCGAACGTAGAATCGGCGCCATGCCAAACTTCTTTTGCCACTTTGGTTTCCCCAGATCAGTAGAATAGGATCGCTTTCTCACCTTTTCTTCTGGGAGGGACGTAGAATGTCTGTAGTTCCTGCACACTATAAGTTTTAAGTGCATCGAGATCTTTGTAATGCTCTTGTGGAACCATGATGATCTGCAAACTCTGATTATCGCCAACGAAGACTTGTATTGATGGTCGAGCGGAAAATATGGCGTTAACCTCGTCTTCCGAGTCGCTGCCGAAGATCAACATGGGGGTGGACAGTCCCAGTTTGTTGCGTTGAAGCGGGCTTGAGTAAACTATCTCTTCTTCCTCCTCGGTATCATTTCTGAAGACTAGAATAGTGGTGATAGCTTTGTCCTTCGGTTTGTGACACCTCTCTGTGTCCTCGAAATCTGGTAAGAAGTATTTTGCATCTTCGTATTTTCGGACTTCGTTCACGGAGAATAGGTTCAACTCCCCTGTCACAGTGTACTCAAGACCATCCTTGAAGTAGTTCATACACTGATGTTGTGTAGAAGGGATGATGTTGTACTCGTGTAACCAAGGCCGGCCGAGCAAAGCGTTATAGCAGGTCTTAGCGTCGATTGACATGAAATTTAATATCCGTGACAAGTAGCCCGAAGCGTAAGGTCAGTATCACAGACCCGAGGGTCCGTGATGACTGCGAGTCAAAACCAGAGATGGTGATTTTATCACGAGCGAGGTGCTGGACGCTCATGCAGTTTTGTTTCAACACTCGCACGTTGAGGAGATTGACGGAAGACCCATTGTCGACCAGGATCTTGCCTATCTTGATATCGTGATAGTATCCTGAGACATATAGGGGACGCTTGTGCTCACACGTCCCGAGGAGGAGATCTTCATCGCCGAAGGTGATATCGACAGTGTTCACTTCTTCTAGCCCGTCCTTCATCCTTTTTTCGGCGAGGAAAGCCTGGAATTGGTCTGGCCCTTGTAGCGTCTTGATCAATGAATCTCTCACCTCTTTTGATAGTAAAAGGGCGTCGAGAATGCTGAGTTGCGAGGGTAACTTCCTCAAGTGCGTCAGAATGTTGTAGTCCACCTTACTTTTCTTTGGTGGGTCCTTGGCGGTCAGCTTTCAACGGCTTGGTCATCAAGGATGATATCCTCAGAGACCTTTTCTTTTCCCTTATCTTTTCTATTTGTGGGTCCAAGGTTCTTTTCGGGAAGCGTACGATTGCGCAGCTGGATATTTTCATAAGTCTTCAACTCTTCCTCTTTGCCCGAGGTAGATTCCTTGAAGAGAGGGCCAAGAGTCATTTCTTCGTCAGAGTCACTCCCGAAGGTGAGAACCTGCGATCCCCCGGCGTTGACTGTGCGACAGTTTCCGGTGGCCCTTCTAAGCTCTTCGGTCGTACTTCTTCGCTCCCGACGTGTTTTGCGTTTCATTCGCTTAAAATGTTGTCGGTGTGCAACATATCCCTGCCACCATCTTTTAAAAGCGTTGCACTCTTCGGTGAGGTGCGCAATCTTTCGATGATATAAGAAATAGCTAGGATGCATTTCTGCTTCACCAAGAGTGTTTCCTTCGGAGGGTGGTAGCTTCATCCCCATTGATATGGGTTTCGCAAACTTTTTCCTCATCTTGAACTTGTTTTTATCTGCGACAGATGTCCTTTGATTTGGCAGGAGTATCTCGACTCTTTCGTCTAGTCACCGGCGTTTGGCCTTTTCAAATATAGCCATCTCATGCTCCCTATCAGCTTTACTTTTCAGAAGAGTTTCGTTCAGGAATGCATCGATCATTTCGTCTGATGGCCCTGGAAGTTCCGGTTCAGGACCTGCCCCCAGTCTCTCGGTGTAAGGAGCTTCTTTATTGTCTGTCGACGAGTAAGAGATCATATGGCAACTTGCTACGTAATCCTCAGATTCATCCGACGAGTCTTCTTCATCTTCTCCGTCTTCAAGGAAGTGGCCGAGAAACTCTTGGAGCGTGATTGGAGTCCGTGCCTTCTAGTTATACTCTTCCAGCGCGTCGATATGTTTCTGCAGGTCTGTGCGCTTGTCGCCAGGCTTCACGGGCTTCTTGGATTTCTTCTTCTTTTCTGAAGACTTCGGCGGCTGGGTGTGAACACTTTGGCTATCACCACCAATCTTTGGAGTTGGGCACGGCTTCAGCATTCCTTCAATGATTTCAGGTTCCAACGGATTCTTCCACCCGATTGCCGGGCATGTCTGGTGATCATTCAGCATCCTTTTGGTTTTGGCCGAAAGAGCCACCTCCCATGGAGCTTCTTCAACAAAAGAGCACGTTGCCCCCGGTGTGTCCATCTTCTTAGGAGTGTGCGGTTGTGGTGGGCTTACCTTCCACTTCTCAGACAGCACAAACTTGCCTTATAGGTACTGAACCTCGATCCATCCCTTAAAGACGAAGCAATCTTCTATTGGATGGCTTACCGTTTGGTGGTAAGGGCAATAATTGGGATTATTCACTTCGCCGAGTTGCAATGGCCGCTTTGGATTTGGCAAATTGATAAGCCTGTTGCGCGTTGCTAGCTCGAATAGCCTCTTCGTTTTATCCTGTGGGAACGAGTAAGGACGCTTCATTTTCTCATTATAATAGCGCTGTCTCTCTTCCAGTTGATCCGCTAGTTTTGGGGCACTGGGCTGCTGTTGGGTATTTGCAACGAAGGTCGCCTTCCCTTTACCCTTTTCGTTTCACTGTTCCGGCTTCGGAGGAGACGGTCTATGCCCCATCTGATCCATCTGGGCTAGCTTGTCGATTAAAGCCTGGAATGTGGTCGGTTTGAAAAACATCATGAACTGTGAAATAGTTGCATGAGGGTCTAGAGTGCTTACGAACATGCTCACCGCTGGTGCTTCTTCGATGCACTGTTCGCACTTCGACCACAGATTCCGCCATCGGATTGCATCCTGAACCCACGTCTCGCCCGGCTTCACCCTGGCATTAATCAATGCCGTTATTGGGGTGTGTTCACTAGCACTTGCGAATCGCTGGGTGAACAACAACTCCATTTCTGCGAAAGTTTTGACGGAGTCGTTTGAAAGTTCGGAGTACCACTCGAATGTCGTCTTCGATAAGCTGCCGATGAATTGGCGGAGCAAAAGTTTATCATCACCACCGGTGTTGCCACAAAGAGCCCTGAACTGAGCGACATGTTGATGGGGATTGCTTGTCCCCTTGTACACATGGAATTTGGGGATCGTGTAGCCCGGCGGGTACTTTATCTGATCATACCAGCCTCGATACGGTCGCCCAGTTCTAACAATTTGCCCAGCCGCTTCATTCGCCTGGTGAACTCATATCTGCTAAGCGATATAATCATCCAAGGCGGACTTGGAAATAGTTTCCTCCTTGGCTGTTGACAGAGCCGGCAGAGGGTTTGATGTTTCTCCTCTATCATCTTCAATTATTACCGGAGGATTTTCAGCTGGAGGGTCTGGCTGGATTATCATGCCCACCATATCCTGGAATAGAAGGGCCATTTGCTTTATATTGGCCGCTTGTTCCACGGCCTCTTTGTCCTTCTTCTCAAGCATTCTCCGAAGGAATTCGGCATCAGTTTCCTGCTCACGGCGCTGCTCCGCGGATGTTTTCGGGCTTTCTTTTGGCCCGGTGAGTGTGGTCATCGCAGTCATCATCTCCTTAAGCTTCTGCTGCTGCTCTTGGTCTTTTGTCACGGATCGCGTAAGCGGTCGATGACCTGTGGAGATACGGCTATCCTCTTTTCCGGATGCCATATAGACGGTATGCATCACCATGCCCCCAGACTTAGGGGGTTTGGGCTCAGTGCCTTTGATATTTATCGCAGACATGGGGATTTTCTTCGGCCTTCTCCTCTTATGGGCGGTCGAAGTTGAGGGGACCATTGCAGTGGGCACCCAAGTAGCCGTCGCCTTCTGTAGCTTAACAGGACGTATTCTTCTTGTCGGACCTTCAGCTTCTTCTACCGGCAGGGATAGTCTTGATCAACCACCGACTCTTGGACTTGTCGCCAGATTTTATAAACTTTAGAAGACAGCCATTGCGGGGGATGCTCTAGCTTTATTTCTGTGACAGTCTCCACCGGTGGAGGAGATCTTTTCAGTACGGCGGTAGGCGAGTTCCTACGCACCTTGTTCAGCAGCTCAAAGTTGTTCCCGGTTGGAACAGCAGCGTTGACTTCCACCGTTGGAGCTGGTGGAGTTAGCCCAGAGGGGGAGATGCCCCCAGCCTTCCTTACTCGGCGCCAGTGGCGACGTCGAGCGTGTCGAGCTGTTGAGGTTGGTTCAGCGATGGGGATGGCCTTGTCTTGCCCCATGTTCAAGTGAAATGCCGTCGATACCAGCCTCTTGAAGACTGATGTCCGTTGAGTAGTGGTATCCAATCTGTCGAAGACAGACTTTTGAGCAGAAGTGGGAGCCGGAATAGTCAGTCTTGTAAAGACCGACCCTTTGATAGGAGAAGCCGCCTTGACGACTTCGGGAGCAGGGTTGATTACTCTTTTCGGAATAACCTTTCCTTGAGGTGCAGGCTTCATCGCGGACCCACCTGAACTTTGGCCTAATGTGGCGAAGACCGAGACGATGGAGCTGGACGACCCGTTGAGAGGGGCCGCAGTAGTAGCAAGCCGATTAAAGACCGACTTCTTGGGAGCTTCTGGCATTGGCACAGGAACGGTGAAGCTCGTTGGCGGGAGCATGGTCCCGAAAAACAACCCTGTGGTGGCTTGAGTAACCTGTTCCACCGGCATTATGAACAGGGAAGCCGCTTGGGTCCCGTAAGCTATGCCTCCAGATGAGGCGGAGCGGGGGTTGCAACTGCAGTTGGAACATTTTGCACAAGTGGACACCATTGATCCTTCGCTTTCTGTACCAAGAAAAACGCCAAATCTTAGTACCTCGAAACCCAAGGGCAACCATTTCGCAAACCACGATTGGTTCGCGAACACGACACACGAAGTGTGGAGTGGAAAGAGGAAAAGGTCCCACCGGGCATGCCAGAATCTGTTCCCCTCCGAAAGACGCGACAAAGACGCGGCGAACATCTTGCCTGAATTTCGGGGCAGATGCTAATTGGTGCTATCCGTCCACCTCTCCGAAGATACCAAGTTGATTTATGGCACCATGTATCGAAGGTTTAAACGGATGCGGCCGATGTAGCAGACTTCGTCAGATTCCCCCTCGTTTGAGGGGGTTTTGATTGTGGGGACGCTCTTCCCTGCAGGCGCAAGCCCCTGCAGTTAATTACGCTACCGTATGGCGGTAACAACTTTCTCCTTCTCCAGATGGTCACTTCGTGTCGTAGGTTTTTTTTTCTTTGTGGTTGGTTGCCCATGGATTGTATACGGAGACTAATTTATATTGTCGCCCTTAGGGCGTGGACTAGTCCAAATCCGTATTTTCTTAGATTTGGGTTTGGGGGTTTGGGTTTAAGGATACGTTAGCCTCATTTGGGACTACGATCAACTTAAACGTATGTTAAGGATACGTTAGTCTAATTTTAGACTAAGATCAATTTAACAGGATCGTTTAGATCCGACAAGAGAGCAATTAGGCTCTATTGTTTAGTTTAGTGACATTGCGGTCGATAATTAGTTTAGGGACATTACGGTCCACCGTTAGTTTAAAGACATCGCGGTCGAGGTTAAGGACATCCTAATCCGTGGGTTTAAGGACCCGACAGTCCGTTGTTAGTTTTAAGACATTACGGTCGAGGTTAAGGACATCATAGTCCATGAGTTTAAGGACCCTACAGTCCGTTGTTAATTTTAAGATATCGCGGTCGAGGTTAAGGACATCATAGTCCATGAGTTTAAGGACCTCACAGTCCAACGTTAGTTTAAAGACATCACGGTCGAGGTTAAGGACATCATAGTCCATGAGTTTAAGGACCCCACAGTCCGTAGTTTAAAGACGTCATAGTCTGTGAAATGTGTGGTTGTCGGGACCCGTCACCTTTTTGAAGACGTTGAGGAATTACAACGACAAATATCAAAGGAGTGAAGAGATGTACCCTTGAATCAAGGTGGATTAAATGATCTGTAGTCCAATTTGGAACTAAGATCAATTAATTATATTATGAGCACATTGGCTCAGTTAAGTCTGAATTGAGGACTTATAGTCAACTTGGGCTAAGTCCAATTAGATTCAAAAAGTTAGCCCATTATTGGATCATTAAATATTTGTCTGGTTTCAGCCCACATTATTTAGCAATGCTAAACAAGAGTTTGAGGGCCTTGGTAACATTTTTATCTGTGATTGAGCAGTAGACATTATAGCTCTGATTTTTACTCAATTTTGAATGGGAGGCTTTGGCTCTGGAAAATTAACCAATTTGGTTAAAACTAGTGTTAAACACTAGATAACAACAGTGTTAAACACTGGAAATAAAGTTCTCAAATTAGTGTTAAACACTAGAAGGTAACAGTGTTAAATACTGGAAGTATAATCCCCAAATTAGTGTTAAACACTAGAAAACAACAGTGTTAAACACTGGAAATGAAGTTGTCAGATTAGTGTTACACACTAAGAAACACCAGTGTTAAACACTGGGAATAAGTTCTTTAAATTAGTGTTAAACACTAAATAGGAATGGGTCACGTGGGGCCACATGAGGGCACCCAGAGGTGGGACCAAACCCTTTTACTTTGCTTTGCAAATAAGTGTTGAACACTTTTTTATATTTTTATTTCGAGCATCACGTGTTGACACGTGATGGGGATTTATGTGCTGACTGTTAAAGCGTTTGCTAAGGGGTCACGTGGTAACACGTGAGAGCGCCCAAAGCCTTCATTTCCTCCTCTTTTTCTTTCTGTGTTTTGTAAGTCACGTGGGAGCACGTGAGGCATTGCCTCAAAGCTTCCTGCTTCTCATTTTTAGGGATCTGTTCAGGGGTCACGTGGGGACACGTGACCTTAGTTCTTTTGCATGCATGAAGATCTTTTAAATCCCTTTATCATTAAGAATTAAATTCTTTGTAGGGTTAAACCCTAATTACGATTCTGGAGGAATTAAATTCCTATTGTGAAAGAATTAAATTCTTATGTAAGGTTAAACCCTAATTTTATTTTAGGAGGAATTAAATTCCTGTTAATCTGAGAGAATTAAATTCTAAATTAGGGTTAAACCCTAGTTCTGTCCATCTTGAAGGAATTAAATTCTTATAATTTTTGGAGAATTAAATTCTCAGATAGGGTTTAAACCCAAATTTCGTATCTTGAAGGATTTAAATTCCTGTAAATCTTGAGAGAATTAAATTCTCAGATAGGGTTTAAACCCTAATATATCTTGGAGGAATTAAATTCCTATAAATTTGGGAGAATTAAATACTCCGAACTCAATCCTCCCTCTAAGTCTTGGATTTGCATGGCAAAATCTCAACCCGATGAGAATTAAATTCTCAACCTATGGGGAGATTTGCTTCTGCAGATCTTTAACCAGAGGAAGAACTAAGTTCCTTTGCAAAAGAGTTAAACTCTTAGATTTTGAGAATTAAATTCTCTTTGTGAAATTTGATCCCCTTTCTTTTTCTCACCTAGGGTTTTCTTTGTTGAGAATCAAATTCTCCTTTCTTTTCTCTCTGAAATCTCAAGATTCCAAAATTCTATATCTCCAAAATTTTCTACCTTTTCCTCCTCTTGGCTCCTATTTATAGGAGAAGAAAAAGAATCAATTTGTTTAATAAATCTTTTGTTCCCCTCAGAAAGGCGGCGCGCAAGACTGCGATGTCTTGGCACTGAGATTCGGGGCAGATGCTAATTGGTGCTATCCGTCCACCTCTCCGAAGATGCCAAGTTGATTTATGGCACCATGTATCGAAGGTTTAAACGGATGCGTCCGATGTAGCAGACTTCGTCAGATTCCCCCTCGCTTGAGGGGTTTTTGATTGTGGGGACGCTCTTCCCTGCAGGCGCAAGCGCCTGCAGTTAATTACGCTACCGCATTGCGGTAACAACTTTCTCCTTCTCCAGCTGGTCACTTCGTGTCGTGGGTGTTTGTTTTGTTTGTGGTTGCCCGTGGATTGTATACGGAGACTGAATTATGTCGTCGCCCGTAGGACGTAGATTAGTCCAAATCCGTATTTTCTTAGATTTGGGTTTGGGGTTTTGGTTTGAGGATACGTTAGCCATATTTGAGGCTAAGATCAACTCAAACGTTTGTTAAGGATACGTTAGTCCAATTTGAGACTAAGATCAACTTAAAGGGATCGTTTAGATCCGACAAAAGAGCGTTTGGAGGCTCGATTGTTCCAGTTTAGGGACATGGTGGTCCATTGAATGTATGGTCGTCGGGACCCGTCACCTCTCTGACGACGTTGAAGGATTACAACGACAGGTGTCAGAGGAGTTCAGAGATGTACCCTTGAATCAAAGTTGATTGGGGGATTTATAGTCCAATTTGGGACTAAAGTCTGTTTGAAGGTTTAAGGATACGTTAGCCATATTTGAGGCTAAGATCAACTTAAACGGTTGTTAAGGATACGTTAGTCCAGTTTGGGACTAAGATCGACTTAACGGGATCGTTTAGATCCGACAAAAGAGCATTTGGGGGCTCTATTGTTCCAGTTTAGGGACATAGTGGTCCAATACCAGTTTAAGGACATAGTGGTCCATTGCCAGTTTAGGGATATGGAGGTCCATTGTAGTTTAAGGACGCATAAGTCCATGGGTTTAAGGACCCCACAGTCCATATGGGTGTGTTTAAGGATGCATTAGTCCGTTAGTTTAAGGACGCATAAGTCCGCGGGTTTAAGGACCCCACAGTCCGTATCTTGGTTTAGGGACGCATAAGTCCATGAGTTTAAGGACCCCACAGTCCGTGTTGATGTGTGGTTGTCGGGACCCGTTACCTCTCTGAAGACGTTGAAGAATTACAACGACAAATATCAGAGGAGTTCCGAGATGTACCCTTGAACCAATGAGTTGGTTGAAAGAGCAGATGTGCTCAGTTCAAGATGATTTGAGGACTTATGGCCAATTTGGGCTAAGTCCAATTGTGTTTGAAATATTGGCTCTCTGCTGGTCCATTGAAGGAGAGGCTTTGCCTCTAGAAACTTAACCAATTGGGCTAAAGCTAGTGTTAAACACTAAAGACCAACAGTGTTGAACACTGGGAATAAGATTAGCAAGTTAGTGTTAAACACTAAAAGATAATCAGTGTTAAACACTGGGAACAGAGTTTTCAAATTAGTGTTAAACACTAAGCAAATCAGTGTTAAACACTGCCAATAGAGTTTTCCAAATTAGTGTTAAACACTAAGAAAATCAGTGTTAAACACCGAGGACAAAGTCTTCAGATTAGTGTTAAACACTAAGGAGAGAGGGGTCACGTGTGGACACGTGAGAGCACCCTGATTCCCTTTATTTTATTCTGCAGATCAGTGTTTAACTCTTTTAATTCTGGCGGCCATCACGTGTGAGCACGTGATGAAGGCCCTCGCTCTTGTCTGTTAGAATGCTCATTAGGGGTCACGTGGTGACACGTGAGGGCGCCCTAAATATGGAGCCAGATCTCCTTTTCTTCGCTCTGTAAATAAGCATTAAACACTTTTTATGTTTTCTTTGGAGCATCACGTGCCGCCATGTGAAGAGGATTAGTGCTCTGATTGTTAAAGCATCAGCCAAGGGGTCACGTGGGAGCACGTGAGAGCGCCCAAGGCCTTTATTTCTTTTGCTTTTTCTTTCTGTGTTTCGGGGGTCACGTGGAGCACGTGATGCACTGCCTCAAAGGGCTTTCTGTAGATCTTTTGGGGGGGTCACGTGGTGACACGTGACCCTGCTTTTCTGTAGTTGCTTTGAAGATTTGTTAATCCCTTCCAGGAATCAAATTCCTCGTAGGGTTGAACCCTAACAATAATTTCAGAGGAATTAAATTCCTAGTTCCTTTTGAAGAGTTGAACTCTGAATTTCTATAGGAATTAAATTCCTCATATATGTGAAGAACTGAATAGGGTTAAACCCTAATAAAAGCTTTAAGGAATTAAACCCCCACTCTCTGTTAGAGAATTATTCTGTGGAATAAGATTAAGGGAATTAAATTCTTGTTGCTTTAACAGAACTAAGTTCTTAACTAGGGTTAAACCCTGATTCTTTTCATTCTGAAGGAATTAAATTCCCATAACACAGGGTCAAACCCTAATTTATTTTGTAGGAATTAAATTCTTATAGTTCTATGAGAATTAAATTCTCGTGTTTCCATTCCCTCTCTATACTTTGGATCTGCATGGCAGGATCTCAACCCTTTGAGAATTAAATTCTCAACTCAAGGGGAGATGTGCACTTTACAGATCCTCCGCCAAAGAGAGAAGAAATATGTCTCTCTGTTTTACATCGGAGTTCAACTTTGTTGAGAATTAAATTCTCTTTCTTTCAATGAAACCTTCCCTTTCTTACTTAGGGTTTTCTTTTGCAGAAGATCCAAATTCCTCTCAAGTATCAAGGCTCGTATCAAGGTTCTCTCTCTTTTCTTCCCTCTGCATATATATCCCTTTTTTTGTGTGTCTCGGCTCCTATTTATAGGAGAAGCAGCCGAGTCAATTAGTTTTTTTTTTTTGACGTATCTTCATTGAGAGATTTGATTTGCATCCATCATTCGTTCTGGACCTTTGGATTATTGGGTGAATTTTATTCACCATTGGATTTCAAATCCAGCGATTCTCCTTTGTGATTTCTGTTAGATTTAAAAGGGAAATCTTCCCAAATTCGAGATTTTCCCGTAGATAGATGATATTTAATCACTCTAAATCTTTAATTCAATCGGTTGCTTTTAGAAAGACTTGAGAGGTCTTTTCTTAGAATTTAATTATGTTTAACAAATGGGCTTTGAAAGCTGGTCACGTGCGGCCACGTGACCCTTGGTCACGTGTGGGTACGTGACCCCCTTGTAACGAGCCCTTTTCTTCTTTTGCACTCTGCCTTCTTCTGCTGCTTAGCCGTCACGTGCCCCCACGTGACCCTTGGTCACGTGTGAGCACGTGACCCTCGTCTGGAGTCTTTTTTCTTGATTTAACCGGAGAATGAGTCTGATTTTTTAGCGTCACGTGCCAACACGTGACCCTGGTCATGTGGGAGCACGTGACCTCTTCTGAAGCCTTTTCCTTGATTTGATCAGGGAACCAATGTGCCTATGCCGCTTGCTTTTAAATGTCACGTGCCGACACGTGACCCTGGTCACGTGGGAGCACGTGGCTCTTTCTGAAGCCCTTTTCTTCGATGTAATCGGGAAGCCGAATTTGCCTTGCTGATGCTTTTAGGTGTCACGTGCCAACACGTGACTGCTGGTCACGTGTAAGCACGTGACCCTTTTCTGAAGCTTTTTCCATGAGCTTTTCTGATTTTAAATCAGGAAACAAATGCCCCCACAGCGTTGTTCTCACGTGTCAGCACGTGAGTGCAACGCTGTCACCTTTTGTGACCGTTGGATTCCTTTAGGGATTTGGGGAGATGAAGCGTTTCCATCGCCTTCTATAAATACTACTGTCTTTTCAGAAGAGCCTTCACTTTGCTCATCTCCTTCTTTTGAGAATTTTTTCTGAGAATTTAATTCTCTTCTTCCAGAGCTTAGTTCTCTGCCTTGAAATATTTTTAGAGTTTAACTCTGTTTAAAAGGACTCTTCCTCCTCAGGTAATGGTAATCGAAGCACCTTCATTTTGACAAAACTCTCTAGATTTTAAATCCATATCAAGGGTTTCACAAAGAACCCATTTCTCTTCAAGTTCTTTAACCAAAATATGAGACCACTTAACCTCCCACAGTAGATCTCTTAGGGTTTAGATGATCCTTAGGGAGATGATGATGGCGGTTTAAATCCATGGGATTTAATTCCATCCCAAAAATGTTTCTGGGAATTTAATTCCCTTCTCTTAATAAGGAATTTAATTCCAATGAAGAACTCAATTTCTTCACACGGAGGCTTCTTGGGGTCTCTTGGCCCGAGGTTGTTCTTCTGCAATTAATGAAATGGGGGCTTTGTAATGATGTCTTCTGTGGGAATTTAATTCCTTTGATCTTGTTGGATTCATCGTAGAGCCCGAGACAGATCCTGTTAGGGGGATGTGCATGGTCATCATTCTTTATTAAATTAGGATATTCCCTTTGTTTTATTATAACTATTTGGCCTCATTATTAATGAGCCGTCATCCGGATTCTGTGGGGCCCATGTGTTTTGTAGCCAATGGTCCCAGAAAACTCTGCCGTTGCTTTCTTTAACTAGTCTTCATGTTCATGCATGAATATATATATTGCTGACTTTTCTTTTACCGGTCTTCCTTTATTGGATTTCAGGTGCGATGGCTTCTGTTCCACGCTTTCCCTTTTCTCGCTCGGAGGCTGCTTTTCCTCAGTCACCATCTGATGAGGAAGCGATGGCGATGATTTGGGCCCATGACCTGAACTGCACCAATCTTCTTCAATGGGGATCTTGGTATAGTCAGATTATTCAGGGTCGCCGGAGTTTTCTTTGCGCGGTGCCGACGGAGCCCACTTTTCCGTTCTTACCGATGGACCCTCCGAGGACGGTTTTTGCTGTGGAAATGCCCAATTGGACTCCAACGGGGAGGCTGGAGCCTTCGACGACCGGTATTCCGAACCATCCGATCCCGGCCATAGACATCTTGGGACGGCGTATCTGCCAGGGTAAGGCCCACCCGTGAGGGCAAATTTATAAGATAGGGCTCACTCCTAGGCATCCTACGGGCTACCTTCTCTGGGCTCGCTACATTCTTTCTGCCCATCGTGCGCGGTTGCAGAAAGTCGGGCTTTATCAGGCCATATACGCGTCACTCTTCCATTATAAGTCTCCGCATGCCTGGTGGGTCAAGGCGTTTTTGAACCAATGGAATCTTCCCACCAACACTTTCATTCTAGGAGATCGCGAGGTCTCGATCTCTCTGGCCGAATTTTATGACATCTCGGGGTTGCCAATCAGGGGTAGTCTATACGAGGAGTTGCTGCCTTCTGACGAGTATATTTTTGAACCCGAGCCCGCCCCAGTTGACGGCCTGTCTGCTGAGAATGCCGTCCGTCACAAGCGTCCCAGTTTAATCAAGGCGCTAGGTATCTTCGACCGATTATTCACCGAATCCGAAGAACAGGGTGTTACTTTCAAGAGCTTCATTGCTCGTTTCCTTCGCGAGGACGCCCTATCGAAGACGGCTCCGAAGTTTGCCAATATTGGAGACCCCTTTGGGTTCGGTCCGAAGAAGCTGCCGACCACTGAATCGGACTTACCTCAGTACTACATCCCTATTATGTCTCCGACCTCCTTTGAATCCATCGCTGTTCCTGGCATGGACGAGGAGACGTTCTTCGTGGGGTTTGTTAGTGTTTGGCTCAGTTGGTTCATTATCCCCGTGCATCGCCGCTTTATGAGAGCCTCGGTCATTTACCCGGCTCATCGTATTGCTGAGGGGACGCGGTTGGCCATCGGCATCCCGGCTTTGGCGCACCTTTATCATGGGTTAGGCACCGCAGCTAATACCTCTACACCCGGCGTGGATGTAGTGAACTTTTCGCTTCATTATTTCACGTCCTGGGTCGAAATGCATGTGCTGGGGGCTTTCGCTATGCATCAGAGGCCCGCGTTTTACGACGCCTATCCCTTCCCGCGACTTATGCGATTGGTGGGTGCTTCTGCTGCTGACCCGACTCAATTCGGGGCTATTCGGGTGCTGATTTCTCCTCACGCCGCCTCTGGCGGGCTGGTTTTTAATGATCGGGTCTTGTCTACTCCCTCGGGTCCAGTTCAACAACTCTGGGACCAGTCGAAAGACAACGCACCTTCTTTGAAGCTCCGGGAGGCCGCGCATTTGTATACAATTAGACCGGGCTACTTGGTGTTTCGCCAGGACGGTGCAGCTCTTTTTATGCGGTACAATCCGCATCGATTCGCCCGGCAGCTTGGATATGACCAGGGTGTTCCTTTCGAGGCTTTTATAGTCGCCCCGATCCCTTCGCTCGATGCTGTTCGCGATGCCGCTCATCATTTCATGAGGCTGAACACCGGCTCCCGTTTCATGGTCCCTGAAGCTGAGTACATGCCCCGGTGTCTGGGTGCATTTACGGGCTGGTATCTTCATCGGATCAGTCCAATTATTCTTGAAGAAAGAAGGGTGCTTCTTGGTCACGACGCCCCTCCTCAGGTTTCGGGGGCTAAGCTACGGCCGAGGGTTCCGGTCCGCTTCCCTTTGAGGGAGACTGGCACCGCGCTCATTCCGGGGGAGTCAGGGGTAGACCTTACTCCAACAGCTGGTATGCCCTTATGTTCCTGATCGCGGGGTAAACGGGCCCCAGTAGTAGCACCCTTGCCGGTGGCGGCACCGCCCCCTGTGGCGTCGACAATGGCGATGTCATCCTCGGTTGTGGCACCGAGCGAGAGTAACAGGGATGAGGGCGATGTGGGCCAGCGCCACCCTAAGGCTTCGCGAGGGAGGAAGCGGTCATCCTCAGCGACCGGCTCTGGGTCTAAACGGCGGAGGAAAGCGGCCACCACCCTGCTTGATTCTGTGGCGGAGTCTGAGCCTATTCTTGAAGATGAACCATTGGCCCTGCAAGAGTCAGATGCTGGACTTCTCTTCCCGAGTTCGGCTGATGAGGAGGCCGCACAGTTGGCTGAGGCCATACGGCGTTCGAAAGATGCGTCTCATAACGCCAAGGTTCCGAAGAAGTCTTATCCTGCTGTAATTTTTTACGAAGACCCTTCGTGGATTCGGCGGCGATTTATCGGTCCTCTGGAGGAATGGGGAGAAAGGGCTTTGAAGCAGGCCGCTTCAGAAGACGCAGCCGATGCACTTTCCTTATGGACCGGCGTTCATGAGTCTACCCTTGAACCCCGGCGAGCCCACCTTCTTGAGAAGGAGCAGCGGCTTGAAGAAGCCATATTGAGGGCTTCTTTGTGCATCGGTACGTTGTGGTTCTTTTCGTAGTTCTTCAGATTGTTTATGCCCGTGCATATGTATCCTTATTCTTATTTGAACCTTGCAGAATCTTCGACGCTGGGGGAGCTCCCTACGGGCTCATTAAAACTAAAGCCCGCCGAAATTCTCGATGAAGCCTCGCTTGATGTAGAGGGGACTGATGAGGCTGCTCCTCTCATGGTAGAGCCTCCAGCGATGGTTCTTGATAAGGGAGCGCTTGCCCCTTTGGGGGAAGTTCCTTTGGAGGTCGCCGCCCCAATGACCCTTACTGAGGACGGCTCAGAGGCTGGAAGAGAAGTAGTCGGGACTACTCTTCCTTTGTTGAATCCTGACGTTATGGTGGAGGCTGTTGAAGCTGCTATCCCCTCGGCTCAGAATGGGAGGAGTGTTGAAGGTAACCCTCTGCATTTTAATTTAGCCACCCTTTCATAGTCTAAACTCTTTTATCTTTTCCAGAATTGCGCGGTTTGGCGGCCACTATCGCTGATCTGTCGCCTCGACAGTCATTTCAGCGTTTATTGGAGATGGCGGCTCCGCAGGCGATCTCCCCTCAGCGTATTGTCCTTTCCTCAGGGCAAGGTTAGTGTTATTCGCCATGCTTTTTTACCATAGCATTGTTACTATCTTGCGAAATGACGTTGATGTCTCTTATAGTTTTGGAAGCTGACGATGAGGTCGAGGTCGTTGAAGGGCCAGGGGAACCTTCGGCTCCTACTTGCATGACTGTCGGTGAGTGACATTTTATTATAATACCGTTCGTTCCGTGTTCAAGAATTTTACTAATCATTTGTCAAATTTGAACAGCCCTGCCAATCTCCATGGCGTTGGAATCGCGCATCGTGATGCCGCCCGGCCCTTATGCTTTGCGGGCTTCAGAACGCTTTGCCCAATTGAGCCTTGTCTCCCTATCATCTTTCGTCGAGGAGCTCCGTGCTGGTAGCGCGACCACGGCCGAAGCGTTTGCCGCTGAAGCTAACGGCTCTCTTCCTTTTCTCGCCACCTATCATAGCGAGGAGGTGGTGCGGGTCTGGGTGGAGTTCTGTAGGAAGGTGGAGGCTTGTTTGCACGATCTTGAATGTTCTCGCCTTTCCTCGGAAGCCGTGGCTGCGAAGGCGGAGTTGCGGGGTCTGATAGCACGATGTGCGGCCAACATGACGTCATGCGAGAAGAGGCTTAGCCGCAAATTCTCGAAGAGGGAATTGGCTTCTGAGGCGCTGAGCGAGCTTCAGGCCAGCCTCACAGCCAAGGCCAACAAAGCATACGAACTCTGGCGAGTGCTCCAGGAGTCCATAAAAGAAGTGGTGGCCCTCGATAAAGCTGCCACGTTTACTCGTGAGAGGGTCGAGGCTCATAAAGCCACCGAGAAAGAGCTCGAGGCTCGGCTTGCTTCGTATCAGGCTCAGCAAGCTCAGGCGGAGGCTCGTCTTCTGGAGATCTTGCGTCATGAAGCCATGGCTCAGCGACAAAACGATGAGCTGGTAAAATTACTACACCGCCCGCCAGCTTGAGGACTTGTATCTTTTCCCCTTTTTTTGTACATACTCATGGATGAGAGTATCTTTCTTTTTTGTTTCTTTCATAGATTGTACTTTGTATCTATTTTGGTTTATGAATAAAAGATACATTTTTCCTCTCAACGATGTGTCCCCTTTTTATTGAATGTATTCTGCGGATATTCTATCTTGATCTCCTTGCAGGACAACGATGGCTCAGGATTCAGGGTTAAGATCTGCTTCCTAAGACTTTTCAACTTTATGAGCCGTGAGGGTCTCATAAAGACTTTTCTCCCTACGAGTCGAAAGGATCCCGCAGGTATATTTTCTCCTTAGGGGTCGTGAGGACTCCTAAGTGTGTTTTTCTCTTAAAAGTCGTAAGGATCTCACAAGAGAATTTTCCCGCTTATAAGTCGAGAGGACTCGTAATTGGTTGTTTCCCTCCTAGTCGAGATTCGACTTTGGAGAGTGTGACCCGTGGATAGTATGCAAGAGACCGTTTTGAATCGCCTTGCAGGGCCCCAGTGCTTAGGAAACATGTTTTTTTTGTTTTTTTTTTTTTTTTTTAATCCCCGCTGCCTAAGGCTTTATCTCACGAGTCGAGACGAATCGAGAAGTTCTCGCAAAGACATCAATTTCCCCACGAGTCGAAACGGATCGAGCAGATCTCGCAAGAATATCCTAACGTCACAGTTAACCTCTGCTCTTTACGACAGAAGTCCGTTAGGGTCTGTGGTACTTAGGGTTTTGGCCGTCGTACCATCGCATGAGCTGATATATTCCTCGATAGGCAATTGTGCTGTTCGAGTAGCCCTGCGACTGCCGTGTCTCTGATCCCTTCGGGGGCTGGACAAGACGTCTTCAAGCAATCCTCCTTGGCAGTTTGACCGTCGGAGGAGCAAGCGTTAGGAATTTGCCATGCCGCTTTTTACTTGAGGTTAGGCTCATTTTGGAGAGCCCCGATGAGTCATAACCACTCCGCGCTGGTGTGGGATGATCTCCGATAGTCTTTCAGGCTTTATATGACTTGCCGTTAAGACCCTGAAGCTAGGAATTTGGCCTTTGCCTCGTTTTGCTGGCATTGCGTCCTCTGTATCGAGACGAATGTCGCGGTTGTCTCTAGGTTGCTAGTGAACCGTCGAGGTTTGGAACTAGGGATTTTGCCGTGGCTCCTTTTGGTGATGTTGCGTCTGCTGTATCGAGACGAACGTCGAGGTGGTGACTACTCCGCATTGGTTCGAGATGATCTCCGATTGTCTTTCAGGCTTTATATGACTTGCCGTTAAGACGTTGAAGCTAGGAATTTGGCCTTCGCTTCGTTTGCTTTGTCATGTGTGAATCCTGTTGGAGGAAGAACGCTGTCGTGACATCTTGTCTGCTGTATCGAGACGAACGTCGAGGTGGTGACCACTCCACGCTGGTGTGGGATGATCTCTGATGGTCTTTCAGGCTTTATATGACTTGCCGTTAAGACGTTGAAGCTAGGAATTTGGCCTTCGCTTCGTTTGCTTTGTATCGCATCTGCTGTATCGAGACGAATGTCGCGGTGGTGATCACTCCATGTTGGTGTGAGGACCAGGATCCGCTCTGGACGTTTCCCACGGGGTCGAAGAGTGACGTTATCCGCGTTCCACGTGACCATGAATTTTGCTCTAGATGCTTCACACGGGTTCACTGCCGTGTTAGGCGAGGACTAGGCTCCGCTCTGGATGTTTCCCACGGGGTCAAAGAGTGACGTTGTCCGCGTTCCACATGACCAGGAATTTTGCACTAGATGCTTCACACGGGTTCACTGCCGCGTTAGGCGAGGACTAGGCTCCGCTCTGGACGTTTTCCACGGAGTCAAAGAGTGACGTTATCCGTGTTCCACGTGACCAGGAATTTTGCACTAGATGCTTCACACGGGTTCACTGCCGCGTTAGGCGAGGACTAGGCTCCGCTCTGGATGCTTCATACGGGTTCACTGCCGTGCTCTGCGAGGACCAGGATCCGCTCTGGACATTTTCCACGGGGTCAAAGAGTGACGTTATCCGCGTTCCACGTGACCAGGAATTTTGCACTAGATGCTTCACACGGGTTCACTGCCGTGTTAGGCGAGGACTAGGCTCCGCTCTGGATGCTTCACATGGGTTCACTGCCGTGCTCTGCGAGGACCAGGATCCACTCTGGACGTTTTCCACGGGGTCAAAGAGTGACGTTATCCGCGTTCCACGTGACCAGGAATTTTGCACTAGATGCTTCACACGGGTTCACTGCCGTGTTAGGCGAGGACTAGGCTCCACTCTGGATGCTTCACACGGGTTCACTGCCGTGCTCTGCGAGGACCAGGATCCGCTCTGGACGTTTTCCACGGGGTCAAAGAGTGATGTTATCCGCGTTCCACGTGACCAGGAATTTTGCACTAGATGCTTCACACGGGTTCACTGCCGTGTTAGGCGAGGACTAGGCTCCGCTCTGGATGCTTCACACGGGTTCACTGCCGTGCTCTGCGAGGACCAGGATCCGCTCTGGACGTTTTCCACGGGGTCAAAGTGTGACGTTATCCGCGTTCCACGTGACCAAGAATTTTGTTGATTATATCCGCATTTCACGGAGTTGGGATTTGACTCTCTGTGGGAGTACATCGTCGAGTCATGGAACTGGGAGTTGCTGCTGTTCCGCTTTGCTTGATGATGTGTCCGCTGTGACGAGACGAGTATTGAGATGATCTCTAGGTTATTTGTGGCCCGTCGAGATTCGGCTTCTTCTTCTAATGAAACCTGGGGAGGAGGAGTGCGACTCCTTCTTTGTTTGCGCCCCTGGATTGTATACAGGGATTGATGTAGCATCACCTGTAGGGTAAAAAGGTTTCATTTTTCCATCATTTCTATTATTCTTTCCGCGATGCTCTATCATTTCAGCTTTTTATATCGCGAAGGTCGCGATTGCCCATTAATTCGGCTATTTTTCGCGGTGCCCAATCATTTTGGCTATTTGTTTTATTTTTACTCGCTGCTTTTTATTGCGAGTTGCCCAATCATTTCGGCTATTTCGCATGCATATATATATTTTTTTACTTGCTGATTTTTATTGCAAGTTGCCCCATCATTTCGGCTATTTCGTATGCATGTATGGCTCGCTGTTTTTCTTTATCGCGAGTGTGGAACTTGGAATCTGGTGCCAATCTCAGCATCAGCATCGCTACAACTGGAATATTGCCAGGAGCGAATCATCATTTGCCATGACAGGACTTGGAATTTGATACCGGTTTAGGCATCAGCATCGCTACAACTGGGATATTGCCAGGAGCGAATCATCATTTACCTCTGTCGATGTTGAACAAAGGTGGCTTAGCAAACAGGGTTAGGATCCTGTCGACTAAGGCTTTTGACTTCATGAGCCGTAAGGGTCTCACAAAGGTATTTCTCCCTACGAGTCGTGAGGATCTCGCAGGTGCGTTTTCTCCTTAGGAATCGTGAGGACTCCTAAGTGTATGTTCCCCTGTAAGTCGTAAGGATCTTACAAAAGGGTTTTCTCCTTATAAGTCGAGAGGACTTACAAGGGTTGTTCACCGTATGGACATATCCCCAGTCACGGGTGGGACTTAGTTAGGGAAATGTTTATTCGCGCCCGTGGATTGTATACAAGGGTCAGTATGAGCCGCTTGTAGGGCAGTATCAGAGGTTGTGGGGATTGCTTAAGAACAGGTTCAGGTCTCTGTAACTTAAGACTTTCAAATCTTATGAGCCGTGAGGGTCCCATAAGAGAGTTCTCCTTACGAGTCGTGAGGATCTCGCAAGTGTAATTTCTCCTTAGGAATCGTGAGGATTCCTAAGTGTGTTGCTCCCTTGTGAGTCGTAAGGATCTCACGCGGGTGGTTTCTCCTTACAAGGTCGAGAGGACCCTATAAGTGTCTTTTAACGAGGTTGTGCCCTTTCGGGTTTTCACAAACACTCGCCGGTAGCCCTGTTGTTTTTACTCACGGAGCCCTTTCGGGTTTTCATCCGTGCCCACTTTGCTTATGGACATACCGTTCTTTTTATTTTTTATTTTATTTTTATTCTTTTTTTTTAACGAGGTCGCGCCCTTTCGGGTTTTCACGAACACTCGCTGGTAGCCCTGCTGTTTTTACTCACGGAGCCTTTTTGGGTTTTCATCCGTGCCCATTTTGCTTGTGGGCGTACCGTTTTTTTTTGTTTTTGTTTTTTTTTTTTACCACTTCAGCCTGAAGATGCTGCGAGTTGGGAGTAGTTTAACGACGTTTCGGTCATTTGCAAGTTTTAGGACATTGCGGTCCGCCGTTAGTTTAAGGACGTTTCGGTCCGCCGTCGCCGTATTTGAGACGCATCTTTAGTTTACTGACTTTTCGGTCTATGGGGCTTTCTCTATGAATGAGCATGATGCCCCCGGCATATCCACCTTTTTCGAAGCATGTTGTTGTGGCGGGTTTACTTTCCACTTTTCGGGCAGCGCGAACTTGCCCTGTTGGTATTGGTCTTCAACCCAGTTTTTGAAGACGTAGCAATTGTCGAGTGGGTGACCCATTACTCTGTGGTAAGGACAATAGTTAGGATTGTTAACGTCACCTGGTTGCAATGGACGTTTTGGATCTGGCAGAGTGATGAGCCCGCTGCGCACTGCTAGCTCGAACAATCTCTTTGTTTTATCTTTGGGAAACGAGTAAGGACGTTTCAACTTCTCATTGAGGTATCGCGGCTTGTTGTTTTGACAAAAAAACGGTCTCGGGTTACTCGGCTGTTGTTGAGTGTTGGCAACAAAGGCCGTTTTTTCCTTTTCCTTTCTCATTTCGTTTGCTCCGTCGTTTTCGGGTCTGAGATTCTTTCCGGGTAGCGTGAGATTGTACGGCTGAACGTTCTCGCAACTCTCCAATTCTTTTGTTTTAGAAATGAATTCCTTGAAGAGAAGGTTGAGAGCGGCTTCTTCGTCAGAATCGCTTCCAAAGATGAGAACTCGTGATCCCCCGGGCTCGTCCCTATGACAATTGCCGCCAACTCTTTTATGCTCATCTGTCGTATTTTTTCGCTGTCTACGAGCTTCCCGCTTTATTCTATTGACGTGTTGTCTATGAGCGACATATCCTTGCCACCAACACTTAAAGGAGTTGCAGTCTTCAGTAGGATGTGCGATCCTCTGATGATATAAGCAGAAGTTAAGGTGTACGTCCGTTTCATCAAAATGTATACCACCAGGAGAATTTTCTCTGAAAGAGGGCGGCCTCATCCCCATTGATATGGCTTTGGCGAATCGTTTCCTTGTCTTAATCCTGCTTTTATTTGCGTCGGATATACTTTGATCCGGTGGGAGTGTTTCGACCCTTTCATCTAGTCGCCGGCGTTTGGCTTTCTCGAATATGGCCATCTCGCGCTCTCGATCAGCTTTACTTTTTAGACGAATCTCATCTAGAAAAGCATCAATCATTTCGTCTGACGGCCACACGAATTCCGGCTCAGGCTCTGCCCCCAGTTTCTTAGTGCAAGGAGTTTTTTCATCGTCCGTAAATGAGTGGGAGATCACGTGACAGGTTGCCCCCGGTGCGTCCGTCTTCTTTGGAGTGTGCGGCTGTGGTGGGTTTACTTTCCACTTTTCAGACAGCGCGAACTTGCCTTGTAGGTACTGATCTTCGATCTATCCTTTAAAGACGAAGCAATCCTCGATCGGGTGACTTACCGTTTGGTGGTAAGGGCAATAATTGGGATCGTTGACATCGCCTGGCTGCAACGGACGCTTTGGACTCGGTAGATTGATGAGTCTGTTGCGCACTGCCAGCTCGAACAATCTCCTCGTTTTATTCTGAGGAAACGAGTAAGGACGTCCCAGTCTTTCCTCGAGGGACGGGCGTGGTCGCACATTGTTTTGGCGAACAACCGGCTTTAAGTTGCTCGGCCGTTGCTTAGTATTGGCAACGAAGGTTGCTTTCCCTTTGCCCTTTTCATTCCAAGGATCCGTCTTTGAATGAGATGGTGTGTGACTCATTTGATCCATTTGGGCCAACTTATCAATTAAAGCCTGGAACGTGGTCGGTTTGAAGAACATCATGAATTGCGAGATGGTTGTTTGCGGATCAAGAGTGCCCACGAACATACCTACCGCAGGTGCTTCTTCGATCCGCTGTTCGCATTTTAACCACAGATTCCACCATCGTGTTGCGTATTGAACCCACGTTTCGCCTGGCCTTATCCCGGCGTTGATCAGTGCTGTTATCGGGGTGCGTTCACTAGGACTCGCGAATCTTTGTGTAAACAGCAACTCCATCTCCGCAAATGTTTTGACAGAGTCGTTAGGTAGCTCCGAATACCATTCAAAGGCTGTTTCTGTTAAGCTGCCGACGAATTGGCGAAGCAACAGTTTGTCGTCGCCTCCCGTGTTGCTGCATAAGGCCCTGAATTGAGCGACATGCTGATGGGGATTCCCTGTCCCTTTATATACGTGAAACTTAGGGATCGTATATCCCGGCGGGTAACTGATTTGGTCATACCAGCTCGGATAGGGCCGTCCGGTTCTAACAATTTGGTCAGCCGCTTCACTGGCTTGATGAGCTCGTATTTGCTGAGCTATATATTCCTCCAGGGCAGCTTTGGAAATTGTCTCCTCCTTGGCTGTTGACAGAGCCGGTGGAGGATTCGATGTCTCTCCTTTGTCATCTTCAAGGACAATCGGAGGATCTTCAGCAGGAGGATCTTGCTGGATCATCATCCCTACCATATCTTGGAAGAGAAGCGCCATTTGTTTTATGTTAGCCGCTTGCTCTGCGGCTTCTTTGTCCTTCTTTTCGAGGACTCTGCGTAGGTAGTCAGCGTCAGTTTCTTGTTCATGACGCTGCTCTGATGATACCTCCGAGCTTTCTTTTGGCCCGGTAAGTGCGGCCATTGCAGTCATCATCTCCTGAAGCTTCTGTTGCTGCTCCTGGGCTTTCGTCATGGATCGGGTGAGCGGTCGGTGACCCGTCGAAGCACGGCTTTCCTCCTTTCTAGAAGCCATATAAACAGTGTGCACCACCACGCCCCCAGACTTGGGGCGTTTAGATTCGGCTTTTTTACGGTTCGCCATGTTCACAGGGGCTTTTTGCGGCCTCCTTTTCTTTTGAGTGATTGACGTTGAGGGAGCCGTTGCAGTGGGCACCCATCCAGCTGTTGCTTTTCCCGGCTTGACAGAGTAATTCTTCTCCTGCCGAGCCTTCATCTTTTTCTGTCGGCGGAGATAGTCTTGATCAATCACCGACACCTGGACCTGTCGCCAGACCTTGTAAATTTTAGAGGACAGCCGTTGAGGGGGCTGCTCTAGCTTCTTCTCTGGAGTATTCTTCACAGGTGAAGGAGTTCGCTTCAGCACCGCAGTAGGAGAGTTTCTGCGCACCGTGTTCAGCAATTCAAAGCTGTTCCCGGTTGGAACAGCAGCATCGATCCCCACCGTTGGAGCTGGTGGAGTAAATCCAGAGGGAAAGCTGCCCCCAGCCTTCCTTACTCGGCGCCAGTGGCGACGTCGAGCGTGTCGTGCGGATGGAGTTGTTTCGGCCGTAGGGGCGACTTCGTCATGCCCCCTGCTTTGAGGAGAGACCGTTATTAGTGCTAGCCTGTCGAAGACTGACACCCGTTGAGAAGCAATGTCTAATCTGTCAAAGACAGACCTCTGGGCAGGGGAAGCAGCTTTGAGGACCTCGCCTGGAGCAGCAACCGGAATAGCCAGCCTTATAAAAACTAACTTCTCGGAAGGAGGAGCCTTTCTGATAATTTTGTCCACTTGAGCCGGGATGGCTATCCGCTTTGGGATGGCAGCTTCGGGTATCACGGGCTTATAGACGTTCTGGCCCAGTCTGTTGAAAACTGAGGTATTGAAGTTGGGCGACCCGTTGAGAGGGGCCGCGGCAGTAGCAAGCCAATCGAAGACCGACTTCTTTGGAGCTTCTTGCAATGTCATTGGGGCATTGAAGCTCATTGGTGGGAGCAGGGTCCCGAAGAATAGTCCAGCGGTGGCTTGAGTTACCTGCTCCACTGGCATTTTGAAAAGGGAGGCCGCTTGGGGCCCATAAGTCACTCCTCCAGCAAGGACGGAGCGAGAGTTGCAGTTGTAGGTAGTGCAGTTTGAAGCCATTGATCTTCTGTTTTCTGCACAGAGCAAGACACCAAATCTTAGTACCTCGAATCCACAGGCAACCACAGCAAACCGCGATTCGTTCGCGAACACGACACACGAAGTGTGGAGTGGAAAGAGGAAAAGGTCCCACCGGGCGTGCCAGAATCTGTTCCCCTCCGAAAGGCGGCGCGCAAGACTGCGATGTCTTGGCACTGAGATTCGGGGCAGATGCTAATTGGTGCTATCCGTCCACCTCTCCGAAGATGCCAAGTTGATTTATGGCACCATGTATCGAAGGTTTAAACGGATGCGTCCGATGTAGCAGACTTCGTCAGATTCCCCCTCGCTTGAGGGGTTTTTGATTGTGGGGACGCTCTTCCCTGCAGGCGCAAGCCCCTGCAGTTAATTACGCTACCGCATTGCGGTAACAACTTTCTCCTTCTCCAGCTGGTCACTTCGTGTCGTGGGTGTTTGTTTTGTTTGTGGTTGCCCGTGGATTGTATACGGAGACTGATTTATGTCGTCGCCCGTAGGACGTGGATTAGTCCAAATCCATATTTTCTTAGATTTGGGTTTGGGGTTTTGGTTTGAGGATATGTTAGCCATATTTGAGGCTAAGATCAACTCAAACGTTTGTTAAGGATACGTTAGTCCAATTTGAGACTAAGATCAACTTATAGGGATCATTTAGATCCGACAAAAGAGCGTTTGGAGGCTCGATTGTTCCAGTTTAGGGACATGGTGGTCCATTGAATGTATGGTCGTCGGGACCCGTCACCTCTCTGACGACGTTGAAGGATTACAACGACAGGTGTCAGAGGAGTTCAGAGATGTACCCTTGAACCAAAGTTGATTGGGGGATTTATAGTCTAATTTGGGACTAAAGTCTGTTTGAAGGTTTAAGGATACGTTAGCCATATTTGAGTCTAAGATCAACTTAAATGGTTGTTAAGGATACGTTAGTCCAGTTTGGGACTAAGATCGACTTAACGGGATCGTTTAGATCCGACAAAAGAGCATTTGGGGGCTCTATTGTTCCAGTTTAGGGACATAGTGGTCCAATACCAGTTTAAGGACATAGTGGTCCATTACCAGTTTAGGGACATGGAGGTCCATTGTAGTTTAAGGACGCATAAGTCCATGGGTTTAAGGACCCCACAGTCCATATGGGTGTGTTTAAGGACGCATTAGTCCGTTAGTTTAAGGACGCATAAGTCCGCGGGTTTAAGGACCCCACAGTCCGTATCTTGGTTTAGGGACGCATAAGTCCATGAGTTTAAGGACCCCACAGTCCGTGTTGATGTGTGGTTGTCGGGACCCGTTACCTCTCTGAAGACGTTGAAGGATTACAACGACAAATATCAGAGGAGTTCCGAGATGTACCCTTGAACCAATGAGTTGGTTGAAAGAGCAGATGTGCTCAGTTCAAGATGATTTGAGGACTTATGGCCAATTTGGGCTAAGTCCAATTGTGTTTGAAATATTGGCTCTCTGCTGGTCCATTGAAGGAGAGGCTTTGCCTCTAGAAACTTAACCAATTGGGCTAAAGCTAGTGTTAAACACTAAAGACCAACAGTGTTGAACACTGGGAATAAGATTAGCAAGTTAGTGTTAAACACTAAAAGATAATCAGTGTTAAACACTGGGAACAGAGTTTTCAAATTAGTGTTAAACACTAAGCAAATCAGTGTTAAACACTGCCAATAGAGTTTTCCAAATTAGTGTTAAACACTAAGAAAATCAGTGTTAAACACCGAGGACAAAGTCTTCAGATTAGTGTTAAACACTAAGGAGAGAGGGGTCACGTGTGGACACGTGAGAGCGCCCTGATTCCCTTTATTTTATTCTGCAGATCAGTGTTTAACTCTTTTAATTCTGGCGGCCATCACGTGTGAGCACGTGATGAAGGCCCTCGCTCTTGTCTATTAGAATGCTCATTAGGGGTCACGTGGTGACACGTGAGGGCGCCCTAAATGTGGAGCCAGATCTCCTTTTCTTCGCTCTGTAAATAAGCGTTAAACACTTTTTATGTTTTCTTTGGAGCATCACGTGCCGCCATGTGAGGAGGATTAGTGCTCTGATTGTTAAAGCATCAGCCAAGGGGTCACGTGGGAGCACGTGAGAGCGCCCAAGGCCTTTATTTCTTTTGCTTTTTCTTTCTGTGTTTCGGGGGTCACGTGGAGCACGTGATGCACTGCCTCAAAGGGCTTTCTGTAGATCTTTTGGGGGGGTCACGTGGTGACACGTGACCCTGCTTTTCTGTAGTTGCTTAGAAGATCTGTTAATCCCTTCCAGGAATCAAATTCCTCGTAGGGTTGAACCCTAACAATAATTTCAGAGGAATTAAATTCCTAGTTCCTTTTGAAGAGTTGAACTCTGAATTTCTGTAGGAATTAAATTCCTCATATATGTGAAGAACTGAATAGGGTTAAACCCTAATAAAAGCTTTAAGGAATTAAACCCCCACTCTCTGTTAGAGAATTATTCTGGGGAATAAGATTAAGGGAATTAAATTCTTGTTGCTTTAACAGAACTAAGTTCTTAACTAGGGTTAAACCCTGATTCTTTTCATTCTGAAGGAATTAAATTCCCATAACACAGGGTCAAACCCTAATTTATTTTGAAGGAATTAAATTCCTATAGTTCTATGAGAATTAAATTCTCGTGTTTCCATTCCCTCTCTATGCTTTGGATCTGCATGGCAGGATCTCAACCCTTTGAGAATTAAATTCTCAACTCAAGGGGAGATGTGCACTTTACAGATCCTCCGCCAAAGAGAGAAGAAATATGTCTCTCTGTTTTACATCGGAGTTCAACTCTGTTGAGAATTAAATTCTCTTTCTTTCAATGAAACCTTCCCTTTCTTACTTAGGGTTTTCTTTTGCAGAAGATCCAAATTCCTCTCAAGTATCAAGGCTCGTATCAAGGTTCTCTCTCTTTTCTTCCCTCTGCATATATATCCCCTTTTTTTGTGTGTCTCGGCTCCTATTTATAGGAGAAGCAGCCGAGTCAATTAGTTTTTTTTTTGACGTATCTTCATTGAGAGATTTGATTTGCATCCATCATTCGTTCTGGACCTTTGGATTATTAGGTGAATTTTATTCACCATTGGATTTCAAATCCAGCGATTCTCCTTTGTGATTTCTGTTAGATTTAAAAGGGAAATCTTCCCAAATTCGAGATTTTCCCGTAGATAGATGATATTTAATCGCTCTAAATCTTTAATTCAATCGGTTGCTTTTGGAAAGACTTGAGAGGTCTTTTCTCAGAATTTAATTCTGTTTAACAAATGGGCTTTGAAAGCTGGTCACGTGCGGCCACGTGACCCTTGGTCACGTGTGGGCACGTGACCCCCTTGTAACGAGCCCTTTTCTTCTTTTGCACTCTGCCTTCTTCTGCTGCTTAGCCGTCACGTGCCCCCACGTGACCCTTGGTCACGTGTGAGCACGTGACCCTCGTCTGGAGTCTTTTTTCTTGATTTAACCGGAGAATGAGTCTGATTTTTGAGCGTCACGTGCCAACACGTGACCCTGGTCACGTGGGAGCACGTGACCTCTTCTGAAGCCTTTTCCTTGATTTGATCAGGGAACCAATGTGCCTATGCCGCTTGCTTTTAAATGTCACGTGCCGACACGTGACCCTGGTCACGTGGGAGCACGTGACTCTTTCTGAAGCCCTTTTCTTCGATGTAATCGGGAAGCCGAATTTGCCTTGCTGATGCTTTTAGGTGTCACGTGCCAACATGTGACTGCTGGTCACGTGTAAGCACGTGACCCTTTTCTGAAGCTTTTTCCATGAGCTTTTCTGATTTTAAATCAGGAAACATCTTTCATTGAAAAATTTTGTTTGTTTTCATAATTAATATGATCCTTTAGATCATTCAGTAAATTTTATTCACCGTTGGATTTTCAATCCAAAGATATTATGTTTGTTATTTTCGGTGAGATTTAGAGAAATCTTTCCTTGTCTAAGATTTTTCCATCAATTGGTGATATTTAATCACCCCTGGATTTTTAATCCAACGGTTCCCCATAATTCTTTTCCATTTGGAAAGATTTTAGAGAAATTTAGAATTTTAATTCTATTAAACTGTAAGGCTTTCAAAGCCTGGCACGTGCTGGCACGTGACCCTTGGTCACGTGTGAGCATGTGACCCCCCAATTAGAGTCTTTTCTCAGCCGCTTGTTTGTGCTTTTGCTTGACAGAATTTAATTCTGTAAAGACATCACGTGTCACCACGTGACCTTTGGTCACGTGTGAACACGTGATACCTCATTGAGGTAACTCCTGATTTTTAATCAGGGAACAGGGCACTCTAGTTCCATGAGACTTACAGGATATGAGGGCCGGATGGAGTGACGGCACCTGAGTTACCGGGACTTTGGGGTGTTTTTGGTAGACACCGGGTTTTTTCACGATGATAATTCGAGTAGATGATGTTTCATCCAATGCTCAGCATTCATTGTTATGCATTGCATCATGTAATTGTAGTACCTGATATAGTACCTCGCATGATCATTGCATACTTAGATTACTATATTGATGTCATCAGTTTGCACATGTTAGAGTATAACATCGCGTGCATACCTGCGATTAGCTTTATATGTTATTTACTATTCACGAGTTGGCAACTCACCCCCGTTGTGCCACAGTGTTTGCAGGTTTCCCCTCAGAGTAGTCACGGCAGGGCTTCCTCATTGTATCTTTTTGTTGCGGATCCCGCTATTGTTGGCGTGTGGCCATTTTGCTTATAGGTGGATTTTTGCGGTATCCGTTTATTTTCCAATTGTACACTATTGTATCTAGTGCTCTCTATCTACCATTTCATGTATTGACTTAGAGACCAGTTGTGAGGACGATGTTGTATATTATTTGTACTCTGGACGTCGAGCTCGTGTAAGCCGATTTTATTTATGCAGTTTTATCTTTTATGCTGTTTTTCACTTATATTGTTCATTCTTCGCTACGGCGTTGTATACTATTATTGTGGTGGTTGTTTCTGTCGTTGGGCGTGATTGATCCCGTTTGGGGATGCTTTATTCTTATTGTATGTCATTTTACTTATATCATGTCTTGTACCCGATTTCGGGGCTAGTTTTTACAAAGGAGGTGCTGCCGAAATTTTTAAGAAAATAACTCAAACTTTAAAGATTTTTACTCGAGTTTTCTAAATGTTTTAAACCAATGTTTTCAACACTCACTATTTTTAATGGTTTTGATTTCTGGGTTTCGGCTTACTTAATCGCGTTACGCCTGTAGACGTTACATGGTTAAGTGCCCGTCACGGGCCGAACTTTAGGGCGTGACTGACAGGCTGACACCGACAGCAGCCTCTCATCAAAGCAGGGGGCATAACAAGGTCGCTTCCACAACAGAGGTGGTCCCGTCTGCACGATATGCTCGACGTCGTCACTGGCGCTGAGTGAGGAAAGCTGTGGGCAGTTCCCCCTCTAGACTTACCCCACCAGCTCCAACGGTGGAAATTGATGCTGCTGTTCTAACTGGGAACAACTTCGAGCTACTCAGGAGGGTGCGCAAGAACTCTCCAACCGCCATCTTGAAGAAGTCTCCTCCGTTTGTTGAAAACACAACACAGGTGAAACCAGAACAGCCTCCTCAGTGGTTGTCCTCCATGATCTACAGAGTCTGGCGGAAAGTCCAAGACTTTGCAATTGACAAAAATTATTCTCGCCGGCTGAAGAAGACGAAGGCTCGGCAAGATGAGGACTATCCCTCCGTCGTACCATGGAAGGTATCATCTGCGTGGGTGCCTGCTGCAACGGCCACCTCAACCTCGACCTCGACCTCCTACAAAAGGAGAAGGCCGGAGAAGATCCCCATGCCTGTAGCAAATATCAAAGGCAGTGGACCCAAACGCCCCAAGTCTGGAGGCATGGTAGTACACACGGTGTACATGGCTTCCGGGAAAGAGGAAAGCCGTACTTCCACGGGCCAACGACCACTTACACGATCTATGACAAAGGCTCAGGAGCAACAACAAAAGCTCCAAGAGATGCTGACAAGGATGGCCGCACTCACGGGGCAGAAAGAAAGCCCGGAAGCATCGTCTGAGCAGCGCCAGGATCAGGAGACCGATACGGAGTTCCTGCGGAGGGTACTAGAAAGAAAGGATAAAGAAGCCACGGAGCAAGCCGCTAACATGAAGCAGATGGCGCTCCTGTTCCACGATATGGTCGGGATGATGATTCAGCTGGATCCTCCAGCCGAACGCCCTCCAATAATCATTGAAGACGACAGAGGGGAGACATCAAACCCTCCTCCGGCTTTATCAGTAGCCAAGGAGGAGACGATTTCCAAAGCTACCCTTGATGACTACATAGCTCAATATATACGAGCTCATCAAGCAAACGAAGCGGCAGGCCAAGTCGTCAGAATTGGGCGACCTTATCCAGGATGGTACGACCAAATTAAGTACCCGCCAGGATATACGATCCATAAATTCCATGTGTATAAGGGGACGGGCAATCCGCACCAACACATTGCTCAATTCAGAGCTTTGTGCGGTAATACCGGGGGTGATGACAAATTGTTGCTTCGCCAGTTTGTTGGCAGCTTGTCGGAGACGGCATTTGAATGGTACTCCGAGCTCCCAAATGACTCTATCAAGACATTTACGGAGATGGAACTACTGTTCACACAGCGGTTCGCAAGCGCAAGCGAACACACCCCAATCACGGCATTAATCAACGCCAGAGTGAAGCCGGAAGAGACCTGGGTTCAATACGCAATTCGGTGGCGTAACTTATGGTCAAAGAGTGAACAGCGCATAGAAGAAGCTCCTGCTGTGGGCATGTTCGTGGGGACCCTTGATCCTCAGGCAACTATATCCCAGTTTATGATATTCTTCAAGCCGGCCACCTTTCAGGCCTTGATTGACAAACTAGCCCAAATGGACCAGATAGGCCATAGGCCATCCTCTTCAAAAACAGATCTTCGAAATGAAAAAGGCAAAGGGAAAGCGACCTTCGTCGCTAACGCTCAACAACAACCGAGTGACCCGAAACCGGTAGCTCGCTAAAACAACAAACCAAGATCCCTCGAAGAAAAGTTGAGACGTCTTTACTCGTTCCCCCGGGATAAAACGAGGAGACTATTCGAACTGGCGGTGCGCAACAGGCTCATCACTCTGCTGGATCCGAGATGCCCACTGCAACCGAGCGATGTCAACAATCCAAATTACTGCCCCTACCACCGAATAGTTGGCCATCCAATCGAAGATTGCTACGTCTTCAAAAACTAGGTTGAAGACCAGTACCAACAGGGCAAGTTCGCGCTGTCCGAAAACTGGAAGGTAAACCCGCCACAGCAGCACGCTCCTAAAAAGGTGGATACGCCGGGGGAATCATACTCATTTGTAGAGGAAGCTCCGCTGGAAGTTGTCCTTTCGGCTAAAACTAAAAGAATGCTGAAGGATCTTCAAGCATATCCGGTGATTAGGTGGAAAAGCCCGCTGGAGCCTGAGATTATTGAAGGAATGCTGAAACCGCGTCCAACACCGAAAGTTGGTAACGATTGGCAAAACCTCCAGGCCAAGCCTCCGAAGTCTTCAAAGAAAAAGAAGAAGGCCAAGAAACCCGTACAGCTCGTCGACAATCATACGGGTCTGCAAAAATACATCGATGCACTGGAGGAATACAACCAAGAGGCACGGACCCAAATCACACTGGATGAATTCTTCAAGCATGTTCTCGAGAACGGAAACAGTGACATTGATGAAGGAGACGGCTCGTCAGAAGAACCCGAGGATTACGGGGCGAGTTGCCACATGATCTCTCACTCGTCGATAAATGGCAAAGTGGCTCCTGACGTAGAGAAACTGGGGGCAGATCCAGAACCAAAATCCATGGAACCTTCAGATGACCTGATCGACAAGCTGCTGAACGAAGCCCTCCAAAAGAGCAAAGCTGACCGAGGATGTGAGGCGGCCATATACGAAAAGGCCAAGCGTCGGCGTCAAGCTGAAGAAGCCCCGCTAATGAAAAGTCATAAAATACCCCAACCAGATCGAAGCGCACCTGCCACCAGCAAGAGCAGAATCAAGGTAGGGAAGCAGTTCGCCAAAGCTCTGTCAATGGGAATGAAGCTGCCACCTTTCAAAGGAAATAATCTCGGGAGTACATTCCTCGATGAAGCGAATGTACATCCAAACTACTACTTATACCGCCGGAAAGTCACGCACCCTACCGAAGAGTGTAATGCCTTCAAGAAGTGGTGGCAGGGATACATTGCCCATCAACAACGCTTCAAGCGAATGAAGTGCAAAGCCCGTCGGGGACAGATAAGCGCGACAGACGGGCGTGAAGGAATAGCCGGTAACTGTCATATGGTTGATGCTATCCCGACAAGAGCAAAATCTCATGTTCTTACCTTCGGGAGCGATTCTGACAAAGAAATAGCCCTCGGCCCTCTCTTCAAGGAATCCACCTCTGAAAAAGAAGAAGAGATGAAGAACTGTGAGAACATTCAGCTGCGTAACCGTACGTTGCCTGAAAAGAATCTCAGACCTTCAATCAAAGGTTCGGGTAAAAAGGACAAAGGGAAGGAAAAGTCCCTGAGGAGATTGCCCTCTATGATAGAGTCGTCGAAGAGCTCACAGCCAAGGACCCGCCCAAGAAGAACAATGTGGATTACAATATCCTGGCACATCTGAGGAAGATACCCTCACAATTAAGCATTTTGGATGCCCTTCTCCTGTCTAAAGAGGCACGAGATTCCCTGATCAAGGCATTACAAGAGCCCGACCTTCAAGCCTTCCTAGCGGAAGAAAAGATGAAGGATGAGCTGGAAGAAGTCCACACGGCTGATATCACCTTCAGCGATGAAGACCTCCTTCTCGGAACGTGCGAGCACAACCGTCTACTGTATGTAACCGGGTATTGTCATGATATCAAGAAAGGAAAGATCCTGGTTGACAACCGGTCCTCCGTCAACCTTCTTAATGTGAGAGTGTTGAAGGAGATTTGCATGAACGTTCAACACATGGCGCGGGACAAAATTACTATCTCCGGGTTCGACTCGCAATCATCACAAATGCTCGGGTCTGTAATACTGACATTACGCTTCGGGCTGCTCGTCACTAACATCAAGTTCTATGTTATTGACGCCAAGACTTGGTACAACGCTTTGCTCGGCAGGCCTTGGTTACATGAGTACAATATCATCCCTTCTACACAACATCAGTGTATGAAGTACTTCAAAGATGGCCTCGAGTACACAATTACAAGGGAGCTGAACCCATTCTCCATAAATGAAGTCCACAAATATGAAGACGCCAAGTACTTCTTACCAGACTTCGAAGACATGGAAAGATGTCGTATACCGGAGAATAAACAAAAAGCCATCACCACTATCCCGATATTTGGGAGCGATACCGAGGAGGATGAAGAGATGATCTACTCAGGCCAACCCCAAGGCAATAGACCAAGACCATCTACTCTTATTCTGGTCTTTGGCAGTGACTCTGAGGACGAGGCCAACACAATGTTCTCAGTCTGTCCATCAATGCAAACCTTTGCTGGAGCTGACCAGAGTTTACAAATTACCATGGTTCCACGGCGGCATTACAAAGAACTTGATGCACTTGATACGTACAGCGTGCAAGAGCTACAGACCTTCTACGTCCCTCCTAAGCAAAAAGGTGAAAAGTCGATCCTTTTCTACCAATCCACGGAGACTAAAGGGGAGAAAGAAGTCTGGCACAGTGCCGAACCTGCGCTCGACAAGCTTCAGCCAATTCGTCTGCCCAAATACTACGCAGAGGGACTGAAAAGGCTATTGAGACGCCAAGGCGTACCCTTCAAGCAAACTGCTCGACAAGCCCGGTTCTATTACAAGATTTGGGACATTCCCGGGACTCAGCAGAAGATGCCCAACGGAAGAATGGAGACGACTGGCCTTGGATATGTTTGGTCCAAGAAACGGGAGCGGTTCCATGGCTGCCATGTCATAAATAACTCCGGTAGAGAAGCGAATGCATTTCCAGATAGCGTTGATGTCGAACCAGAGCGAGATCCTGCCGTGAGAATACCAAGCCCATCATTCGAAGAACAGATTGACAAGCTGATGAGAGAAGCGGGTCAAAAGGTTCGGGATGACCATAGCCGCGAAATGGCCATTTACGAGAAAGCCAGAACGCAGCGTATCATTCGGCAGGCTACGGAAGGAGAAGACAAAGATGCCTTTCACCGTCAGCACGCTGTGATCTCTCGTGGCAAGAAAAAAGCCCGACGTAGAAACAACAGCAAGGTGAAGAATGGGAACGGCGTTCAAAGACAGCGAAGTGGATCCAAGAAGCCATGCGAGCGAGAAAAAGTCAGCTGGAACCCGTCTCTTATGAAGAAAATGGGTCGGGAGTACTCTTTCCCTCAAGACAAGACAAGGAAAATATTCAGCCTTGTCACGAAGCATCAAATGATGATGCTCCGGGAGTCTCGATACCCCGAACAGATAAACGAGGTCCATCACTCGGATTATTGCTCCTACCACCGAGTAGTGGGACATCCTCTTGAAGACTGCTTCACCTTCAAAGACTGGGTTGAAGATCAGTATCAGCAAGGCAGGTTCACTCTATCCGACAGTTGGAAGGTAGCCCCACCACGAAAGCATGATCCGAGAGCAACCTACACTGCGAGGGAAAGTTTAGATCAGCATCAAGCTTGGAAACAAGCTCGTACCTTCCATATGATAATATTCTCAAAGGAGGGAGAGCACGGGAATATGGACGACCTCTCCCAGTGCTTCGCAAATGAAGATGAGAATGAGGTGATCTCAAAATTTCCACCGGCGCCAAAAGAGATGGAAGATGGGATACACACCACAGCAGACAACCTGAGAAAAATCGATTTGGGGACGGCAAAAGAGCCAAGGCCAACGTTCATCAGTGAGCCGCTGTCTGAGAAACAGGTGGCCACGTTAAAAGACGTGCTTATGCAGTATAAAGACTGTTTCACATGGAACTATTCTAAGATGCCGGGATTAGATTCAGAGATAGCTGTGCATAAACTGACAATATCGCCGAACGTCAAGGCAGTCAAACAGGCGCCAAGAAGAATGCGGCTCGAGCTTGAGATGAGTATCAATGCCGAAGTCAAGAAGCTAATCGACTCTGGCTTCATCCAAGAAGTTCAATACCCTGACTGGATCGCCAATATCATTTCGGTAATAAAGAAAAATGGGACAGTACGCATCTGCGTAGATTTTCGGGATCTCAACAAAGCTTGTCCGAAGGATGACTTCCCAGTGCCTGTTACCGAGCTGATGATCGATAACACATCCACCCATAAAGTCTTCTTCTTCATGGACGGATCCTCAGGGTACAACCAAATCAAGATGCATCCTGAAGACCAAAAGCACACTGCTTTCTGGACTCCGCTGGGCATATTCTGCTACAAAGTGATGCCCTTTGGTCTGAAGAACGCTGGCACCACCTATCAGAGGGCCATGACAAAGATCTTTGATGACCCTATATACGAAATTGTCAAATGTTATATTGACGACCTCGTGGTGAAAAGCAAATCGTACGAGGAGCATTGGGAGCATCTGAATATAGTGTTCCAGCGCCTTCGGAAGTATAACCTGAAGATGAACCCTCTGAAATGCGCGTTTGGAGTTTCCTCGGGAAAATTCCTAGTATTCATCGTACGACATCGAGGCATCGAAATAGACACGTCAAAGATCAAGGCGATTATGGAAATGCCTTCGCCAAGAACTCTCAAGCAACTGCGGTCTCTCCAAAGAAAGCTCGCGTATATCCGGCGATTCATAGCTAACATCTCTGGTAAATGCCGCCCCTACCCTACAGTCATCTAATGAAGAAGGGGACCCCGTTCATTTGGGATCGTAAATACCAAAGCGCACTGGACGTAATCAAGCAATATCTGCAAAACCCGCCGGTATTGACTGCTCCGGTGAAGGGAAAGCCCATCATCCTGTACACAACATCCCTTGAAGGTTCTTTAAGCATGCTAGGGGCACAAGAAAACGACCAGGGGAAGGAGAGAGCTCTTTACTATTTGAGTCGAGTTCTTCTGGGGGCAGAAAACAATTACTCCCCTATCGAAAAGCATTTCCTGGCACTGATCTTCGCGGTAACGAAGCTCCGACATTACGCCTTGGCACATGAGGTTCATCTCATATCAAAGGTGGATCCTTTCAAATATTTGATTTTAAGATCCATACTAACGGGAAGGCTTGCCAAATGGGCCCTCCACTTGATGGAGTTCTCGATAATATATCGACCCCTCAAGGCAATAAAAGGCCAGGCCATCGCCGACTTTCTCGCTGAGCATCCGATACCCGCCGACTCTCCCTTAAATTGCGAATTGCTGGATGAACACGCGTTTGACGCAATCGACGGGGAGAAAGAAGGGAGTGATATCCGATAAGAACTCTACTTCGATGGAGCGTCCTCCTTGAAGAAGCGAAAGCAAAACACCCCCATGATTAAAGCCGAGGTGGGCCTTATCTTCGTGACTCCGCAAGGAGGGATAATGCGTTTCGCCCTTTCATTAACAGAGACGAGAACAAACAATGAGGCTTAGTATGAAGCTTTGATAGCAGGTCTTGAGATTGCTGTCGACATGGGGATCGAAAACCTCCTCATATATGGAGACTCCCAGCTGGTCGTCTGCCAAGTAAATGGAGACTATCAGATGTGTAAGCCAGAGCTGGTAAAATATGGCAAAAGAGTGCAGCAATTGCTGACACAAATCCCCTTTTACATTCTGGAAAGCATTCCGCGTGCAGAAAATAGCAAGGCGGATGCGTTATCCAAGCTCACTAAAGAACTGGCCGACGAAAACCTCGATGACGTAAGGATCATTGTGCAAAGCTGCCAGATTCTCATGCCAGCAAAAATATCTCCGGAGTCGTCTGAAGAAAAGGAAGCGGCCGAACAAGTGGCATTCTAATTAGAAGATGAAGAAAAGGCGAAGGATTGGAGAGAAGTCTTTGTAGACTACTTCAAATCTCATCATACGCCCGAAAACACATCTTCAAGACATCAGCTCATGAAGCGAGCTCTGCCTTTCGACTTCGTCAATGATACTCTATATAAGAGATCATTCGATTGTTTGTGGCTAAGGTGTCTGGGACTAAAAGAAGCAAGGAGAGTCGTCCAAGAAACTCATGACGGACTCTATGGTTCTTATCAAGTCGGGCCAAAGATGAAGCTGAAGATCAAAAGAATGGGTTGCTATTGGCCCACGATGATTCAGGACTGCCTCGAATATGCGAAGCAATATCACTCGTGCCAAATTCATGGGGACTTCATCCACCAGCATCCGAATCCGCTAAATCTGACATTGGCTAGTTGGACGTTCGAAATGTGGGAACCGATATAATCGGGCCCATCAAGCCAGCATCATCCAGGGGACATCGGTTCATATTGGCAACAACCGATTACTTCTCTAAGTGGGCAGAGGCAGTACCACTAAGACAGGTGAAGACGAAGAACATCCTCCATTTCTTCAGGACACATGTCATTTACCGGTTCGTCACTCTGCGACGGATCATCTCGGATAATGGGCCGGCCTACAGAAGCCATAAGGTCAGCCGCTTCGCACAGCAGCATAAAATAGATTGGAGATACTCTTTGGTCTATAATCCCCGAGCTAACGGTCTAGCTGAGGCTTTCAATAAGACCTTGACAAAGATCATAAAGAAAACGGTGTCTAGAAATAGAAAGGACTGGTATGAAAGATTGCATGAAGCTCTGTGGGCTTATCGGACCACGTTCAAGACGGCCACGAATACAACGCCATTCACGTTGGTATTTGGCACGGAAGCAGTACTTCCCTTGGAGATAGAGCTACCCTCTTTACGAGTGGCAGTTTGACACGAGCCGACGGATGAAGAAAATGCCCATCTTCGACCTGAGGAGCTCGATGCCCTCGATGAAACTCGTCTCATGGCGCAGCAAAACCTAGAATCTTACAAAGCAAAGATGACGCGCTCATACGAAAGTTTGACTAGGCCGAGAACATTCCGCCAAGGCAAACTCGTGCTAGTCGTAAAAAGACCTATGATCCCCAATCGTGATAAACGGGGGAAATTCGAGCCGAACTATGAGGGCCCATACATCATAGACAATGTCTACCAAGGTAAGGCCTACTTGCTCATGGATATGCATAGCGAAAGACCCTTCCGGCTAATAAACGGCCGGTTCCTTAAGAAATACTACGCTTGACGAGTCACGTCTCAAGTTAATGATAGATGACGACGCTCGTGTCTTCTCGCTGTCCTCCCGAGTCTAAACTCTATAAGTAGTATCCGGCAAAACCTCGCCTCGAAGCTACAATGGACCGAGATGTCCTTAAACTAACAGTGGACCGAGATGTCCTTAAACTAACGCTGGACCGAGACGTCCTTACACTAAATATGCACAGAGATGTCCTTAAACTAACAATGGACCGAGATGTCTTTAAACTAAATGCGCCGCCTCAAAACATGGCGACAGTGGAATCCAGGTCCACAAGTCCCAGCAGCGAGGATTGAAACTTAAGTCCCTCTGGCTACACAGCTACCACGGTCGGCGAAGTCCCACCGTGATGTAAAAAAAATGTGGTATGTCCACAAGCAAAAAGGGCACGGATGAAAACCCGAAAGGGCGCCGTGAGTAAAAACAGCAGGGCTACCGTCGAGCTTATGAAAACCTGAAAGGGCGCAATCTCGTGATGCTAAAAAAAGGTACATCTATAAGCGAAATGGGCATGGATGAAAACCCGAAAGGGCTTCGTGGGTAAAAACAGCAGGGCTACCGGCGAGTTTGTGAAAACCCAAAAGGGCGCGATCTCGTTAAAATAAAAAAAAACATCTGCAAGGTCCTCTTGACCTTGTGAGGAGAAAACACCCGCGTGAGATCCTTACAACTCATAAGGGAGCAACACACTTAGAGATCCCCACGATTCCTAAGGAGAAATTATGCTTACGAAATCCTTACGACTCGTAAGGAGGATTCCCCCTATAAGATCCTCATGGCTCATAGGATGCAAAAGCCTTAAGCTACAGGGATCTAAACCTGTTCTTAAGTCATCACACTCCCCAAGTTGCCCTACAAGCGGTTCAATATTGATCCTTGTATACAATCCACGGGAACAAATAAACGTTTCCCCCACCAAGTCCCACCAACGACGGTGAATGTCCTCATGTGGTGAGCGACACTTGTAAGTCCTCTCGACTTATAAGGAGAAAACACTCTTGTAAGATCCTTACGACTTATAAGAGAACACACGCTTAGGAATCCTGACGACTCCTAAGAAGAAAACACACCTACGAGATCCTCACGACACATAGGGAGAAACACCTTTATGAGACCCTTATGGCTCGTAAAGTCAAAAGGTCTTAGTCAACAGGATCCTAACCCTGTTTGCTAAGACACATTTGTTCAAATCGACAAAGGCAAATGATGATTCGCTCTTAGAAATATCCCAGTAGTAGCGATGCTGATGCCTAAATCGGTATCAAATTCCAAGCCCTTTCACGGCAAATGATGATTCGCTCCTAGCCATATTCTAGTTGCAGCGACGCTGATGCTAAAATTGGTATCAGACTCAAGTTCCATACTCGCAGCAAAAAATCAGCGAGCCAAAAATGCATACGAAATAGCCGAAATGATAGGCCAACTCCCAACAAAAATCAGCGAGTAAAATATATGCATATAAAAATAGCCAAAATGATTGGGCAACTCGCAATAAAAAGCAGCGATTAAAGAAAAAGAAAAATAGCCGAAATGATTGGGCACCGCGAAAAATAGCCGAAATGATTGGGCAATGGCGATTTTCGCGATATAAAAATCTGAAATGATAGAGCATCGCAGAAATAAAAATGAATGAAACTTTCACCCTACATGTGAGATCACATCGACCCCTGTATACAATCCATGGGCACAAACAGAAAGGGAACCATATTACCCCACCGGGCTTTGTCAAAGGGAAGCCAGATCTCGATGGCTATATCTACAGCCTAGAAATTAACAGCGGCGTTCCTTCTCGTTCCAACCAGAAGCAGATACGACATCAACAAAACGGAGCAACGGCAAAGTCCCCTAGTTCCAAATCTCGACGGTTCATAGACAGCCTAGAGACTACCTCGGAGCCACAGCAAAGTCCTCTAGTTCCAAATCTTGACGGTTCACAGACAGCCTAGAGACTGCCTCGGAGCCACGGCAAAGTCCTCTAGTTCCAAATCTCGACGGTTCACAGACAGCCTAGAGACTACCTCGGAGCCACAACAAAGTCCCCTAGTTCCAAATCTCGACAGTTCAAAGACAGCCTAGAGACTACCTCGGAGCTACGGCAAAGTCTCCTAGTTCCAAATCTCGACGGTTTACAGACATCCTAGAGGCTACCTCGGAACCATGGCAGAGTCCCTAGTTCCAAGTCTCGACGGCAGCATCCACAGCCTAGATATCAACAACAGCATTCTTCCTCCCTCCAACAGGATACAGACACGACATCAACAAATGGAGCCATGGCGAAGTCCCCTAGTTTCAAATCTCGACGGTTCACAGACAATCCAGAGACAATCTCGACATTCGTCACAATATTGTAGACACAATGTCAACAAACAAAGCAAAGGAAAATCCCTAGCTTCAGGGTCTTGACGGCAACTCAAATGAGACCTGAAAGACTATCGGAGATCATCCTACTCCAGCGCGGAGTGGAAATGACTCACCGGGGCTCCCAAACTGAGCCTAACCTCAAGTAAAAAGCGACGTAGAATATCCCTAACGCTTGCTCTTTTGACGATAATATCACCTAGAAGATTACTTGAAGACATATTGTCCAGCCCTCGAAGGGATCAGAGACACGAAAGTCGCGGGGCTACTTGAACAGCAAGATAGCATATCGAGGAATACACCGGCCAACACGACGGTATGACGGGTAAAAAACCATAGTACCACAGACCCTAACAGACTTCTATTAGCAGGAGTTAACTGTGACGTTAGGACATCCTTATGTCACGCCCCGCTTCCCAAAATACGGAATACGAGGGGTTGACAAGGCCAGCCATGCTCCTACAATCGAGGAAACATCCTGCCGTAGTCACACTTCGGCTTCTAGCTTTACGTGGTAATCAGTAATCAACGCACAGGTAATGAGAAATGCAGTCACTAAATCAAAACAAATACAAAAACTAACCCGATAGAGATCAAGGAAGTATAGCGCTGAGTCGCTGATCTAGATATCCACAATGTCCTCGAGGTACGTCAGGTCCTGGTCCAAGCTAAATCCACTTCTCACTCTGAGCATGCATACTCAGGTCGTCAGAGCGATACAATAGTAATAAATAGAAATACATATGTAACAGGTGTAATAATGATGAATATGAAACAGCAAGCATGAAGTGATGATATGAGCCTGAAGGAGCCAGCACAGGTAAACGGTAAAGCGGGTAAACAGTAAGGCAGGTGTATCGAGTCAGTAATCAATGCATATCACTAAACCTATCAGTCTCTAAGTCTCACTGTCCAGGTCGCTAAACCTATCGTCAGTCCAAGTGTGAGAGTCAACCACGCAGGAGTATCCCCCACCCAAGGGTAGGGCCCCAGGGACAAGGAAACACGGGCCCGAATCACTCGCTAATAATCAGTAATATCACCCATATGACTCGCAGAATCGATGTATGTGCCGGAAATGGGACTCCCGAGATTCCATTGAACTCACACTCAAACTACCCCACACCTCGTGGTCTACATCAAATACCAACCATGAATCCAAATACTAGTCGGTCCATGATAAGTCTACGCGAGAACTGGAGACAGGATCTCCATCAAGCATGTCTCGACTAGTACCCGAGATAAATGGACAGCGTTTGATGCCTTACCTATGACACTAATATAAGTGCTTCCATAACCATCCCATACCAGTTATAGTTACACTCATATATGTCCCATAGACGTCGATAATGCAATAAATTAACCGGGTCCGCTGATTGTGTACAAGTACATGTCACTTCACTTATTCATTCACACTTTAAAACTAACGTACTTGCCACAATCAAAACACTAATATCTAACACTGGGTAATGTACACGATCACTAGGTTACCAATGTATGTGACCTCTACATGATATGATGAGAATGCAATGATTATGATATGAATAAAATCTCATCAGCCAGTGTCCTACCACTTGCAAAATTCACTATAAATCATACATGCAGAATTAGGCGAAACAATGTAAAGGGGGTAAGTAGTATGTTTAATCATCTATCCATAAAAATTGGTTTCGTGTCAATCAAATTTCAGGTTCGCTAGATATGTCCATTTCAATTTAAGTGTTCACTGCTGGAAATCCAGTTTCAGAACTGGAAGTCCGTTTCGTAACTTGTTTTAATCCCAGTTGGGATTGAAATTAAGCAACGTTATAGTTGAATAAAATTTAGGTTTACCAGTTAGGTTTCCAACTCACCAGACGGACTAATAATATCCATGGTGTACTGGAATTTATGCATTGTACAATAAAGGGGTATACGTTCTGTCCCTTTTTGGGACTGCTATATGTTCTGTTGATTTAAAATATAATTTGCATAGTAAACAACAGTAAAAATGAATTAAACTACTTTCAATGGTTAGCTAACAGATTTATATTCGCTAATGAGGTTATGCCTCTGGGAAAACGAGGTTTATTCTAATTAGGTCCATGCGAAAGCACGGGGAACCTCCCTCAAAGTATCAACACTGACCTGGCTGAAAGAGTGGCGAACTTGTAAAGTGTAATTAATCCCTACTAGTCTTACCTTTTAGGGTTTGAAGGAAGATTTGATGAAAACAGTAGGAGCCATTCTGATTAGATAAGATAATAACCAATCTAATCTTGCAAGAGCGCATGCTAAAGTGTTTTCTTTTCTCTCTCTCTCCAGGTACCGACCATGTCAGGACTTAATCAAGATAATAATATGGATGTATTGACCGAACCCGCTTATTATACTGAGCAGGGGAACGTTGGTTCCGTTCTTTCTTATAATTGTTATAAGACAGAACAGGAAATAGGGGAATATCCGGATTCCCACGCCACCCAAACAAAGAACAAGCATGTTGATGCATCTTCTTCGGGTATGTTAGTTATCGAGAACTGTTTCTCAGTTCACTCTACGTCTTGGGTATTAGATACCGGATCGGGATCCCACATATGTAACATGTTACATGGGCTACGGAAAGGTAGAGAATTGGAAGAGGGTGATCATTCCATAAGAGTAGGGAATGGTGCAAATGTTGCAGCCAAAACAATTGGCGAATATCACCTTGTATTACCAAATGGTAATACAATGATTCAAAACGAATGCTATTTCATTCCGACCCTGATATGCAATCTTATATCAGTTTCTTTATTGAGTAAAGAAGGATATAATTTTATAGTACGGGATAATGTTATGAACATCTTCCTGAATCAAAAGTTGATTGGATCAGGCTCGCTAAATAATGGCATATACGTTCTAAATCAAACCACAGTTCTTAATGTACAGAACACACACAAGAGGAAGCGTTCAGAAATGAACAAATCCTTCTTATGGTATTGTAAACTAGGTCATATTAATGCGACACGAATAGCTAAGTTACATAAGGATGGATATTTGAATCCGTTCAAATTTTCATCTTATGACACTTGCCAGTCATGTCTCAAAGGTAAAATGACCAAAACTCCGTTTAGTGGACACGGAGAAAGAGTTACAGAACTCTTAGGACTGATACATAGTGATGTTTGTGGTCCCATGTCTACACATGCCAGAAATGGTTCCTCGTACTTCATTACATTCACTGACGATCTCTCAAGATACGGACATGTGTTCCTGTTGAAACACAAGTCTGAAGCTTTTGAGAAATTCAGAGAATATAAGCACGAAGTCGAGAACCAAACGGGTAAAAGTATTAAGATCCTTCGATCTGATCGAGGAGGAGAATATTTGGGCAATGAGTTTCTAGACTATTTAAAAGAGAATGGGATTCTCTCTCAGCTTACTCCTCCCTATACACTACAGCACAACGGTGTATCGGAACGGAGGAATCGCACTCTATTAGATATGGTGCACTCTATGATGAGCACTGCTGAGTTGCCTATTACCTTTTGAGGGTATGCGCTTGAGACAGCCATACACTTATTGAATATGGTTCCTACCAAATAAGTGCTTACCAGTCCATATGAGATATGGAAGGGGAAGAGATCATCTCTTAATTATGTTAAGATATGGGTTGTCCGGCCTATGTCAAAAGGCACAATCCGGACAAACTCGAGGGAAGGTTTGTCCTGTGCAAGTTTATAGGATATCCCAAAAACACTCAAGGGTATATCTTCTACCACTCCGAGGAACAAAAAGTGTTTGTTTCTCGTCATGCCACCTTCTTAGGAAAGGGTTTTCTTATGAAACAAATTAGTGGTAATGAGGTAGAACTGGAAGAAGTTCCAGCTATACAAACTACAACAGAAGATTTGGTGGAACCAGAGGATTCAGTAGTTCCCGGCGAACCCCAGCCTCTCCGCCGATCTAGTAGGGTTCCTCATCCGCCTGAAAGATACCACGGTTTTCTCATTGATGGTGGGAGCGAGGATTTCATCATGGAAGATGATGACCCGACTAGCTTCGAACATGCCATCACGAGTGGGGAATATGTGAAATGGCTGGATGCAATGCAATCTGAGATGGAATCCATGTACACCAACAAAATATGGACTTTGGAAGTTGCTCCTGAAGGGGTAAAACCCATTGGGAGAAAATGGATCTTTAAGAAGAAACTTAGTGTAGATAGAAAAGTTGAGACTTTCAAAGCTAGGTTTGTTGCAAAGGGTTTTCGTCAACGACCAGATATGGATTATGACGAAACCTTTTCTCCAGTGGCTATACTTTGTTAGTGTTTATGCCCTAGAAGGCCATTACTGTATCATACTAGTTTGTATATTACTTAATGGAAGCTTGGGATATTCACATGTATATAACAGTCTTGCTAAACATGGTAGTATGCTACTTGGTTTTTCTATCTTAATATGTGAGTGTACGTATTGATAGAGCTCTTAGGATCTTGCTTGTCTACCAGCGTTGTGATGGCAGTCACACTAGTGGGGGCTGGGTAGTCTACAAGCACATCCTTATTCAGGTCCCTGGTCGTTGGATTATCGAGACAGAGCATCGATACTCCGGAGTAGACTAGTGTGTACGCTTCTCATCCCAGTTGGGGAGATTGTCTGTCCCACAGCCGTCAGTACGTCGTACTGGAGATAGTATGCAGGTGCTCGTTAGGTTACGGGTACACCGGACAGGACTCACAAGGAACTGTTGGTTGGTTTTATACCAGTCGTCAATGAACAGTTCCCAGGTGACATGAGTACAGCATAGTCCGCAGACTTGACACTGCTACTTCGCCTCGAGTGTGTCCCACTGTTCTTAGATTGCTACCCTACCACGGCTCAAAGGAGTCATGCAAACAGGTAGCAGTTGGGTGCAGTCCCGAGCACTTGGAGGCAGTGGCGGTTAGACAGGATTCGTCCCTCCCGGTATTGGGAGTAGATATCGCGCTGTGTCAGAGAGCCATTACGCAAAGTCCCTGGCCAGGGCAAGCGAGATTTGCTGGTAGGTTCCAGTAGTTTCTCAGGGTGTAATGGGCTTCGCTCCGACACGACTTATACCGCTATTAGGGGACTGACGCTTGCCGCCCCCCTAGGCCCGATATGCGATAGTCTTGGACGAACGGACCGGACTGTATGGAGATTGTCACAGCAGGCTCAGTAGGAGTTCGGATGGGTTTCCTCATCGGCCTTCTTATCGACAACTACCTGGGGACCGTTACGTACAGCTAGTGCCGCTTGCGGTCTGTGGTTAAACCCACTGCCAGCGTAGTAGTCGAGTCTCTAGAGTCCCACACAGAGAGTTTCCTACTCCAGGCGAAACGATATAGAGGTCGTATGGTTTTACGACAAAGGGTTCGGACGCATATGTGTGTTTACACACTTACGTCGTTTGGACAGTTTTTACCAGTCGGCTTTGGTTTAAGCCAGTTACTGGTATCCGGTTATTGGATTTATACAGTCTAAAGTTTTTCCGTATTTTTACGGATCGGAGGGGTGTTCTCGTAATTACTCGAGAAGCTTCTAGAAGATGGTGACTAAGGAGGTTTAGGTGTCATATGCATTGAATGAGATTAGTGAGTCATGAGAGTGATTCATCATAGTCATTAATGCATCATAAATGCTTAATGACTCATGATAATGAATCACCACTTGATATTTATGAAGCATGATTATTCATCACTTATTTTCTTTTCTCTTTTAAAAGATAATGCTTTATATATATTATGATAACTTACTATTCTCACTCATAATATCATTCACATTCTCTCTCCTCAAGCTCACTCTCTTCAAACCCTAATCCTCACCCCTCATGTGTTGAGAACAAGGATTAGTTAGACTAAACAATCCATAACCCTCACTCTATCTCATCTATCTTCTTTAATTAGCAATCCAAGAAGGTTAGTTGCCTCAAGTTTAGAGGCTAAGCTTGGAGTTTTGCTCTCGGGTGGATCATCTACTACATCGAGAAGGCCGAGGAGGACGAGGAGATCGTAAAGCCGAAGGACTTGGTTCGATAGGTATAATCCCTAAACACAGTAGTTTAGAAACACTTTGTGTTTGGTTATTTATAGTTTAGCTTCGATTCAAGCGGTTAGTCGATGTTCGTTCACTAAACAAGTTCGTTTTTGAAAATTCCGCCTCCCCACAAGTATTGGGGTGTAGTACATCGACTTACAGTGGTATCAGAGCCTCGCTAAACAATAAATAACTTAATTGCAAATTTGTATGAATTTCGAACGGAAAAAACGAAACCGGAAAAGCCCGAAAAATCATGTTTCTGTCGATTTATAAATGAAGTCCAAAAATTTTTCAGGGATGTTCAGAAAGCTTAAAATGACAGTATTAGAACACACAAAAAATTTGGTCCCCTGAATCGCCTACGGCGCCGCGGATCCGCGGCGGCTAGCATAGATAGCGCCGCGCTTCCGCCGCCGAGTTGACGATTCAGGGAGCCATTTTTCTTGTGGTGGTTCTCTGTGATATTTGGGATTCACTGGTATTTTTTAATTTTGCTCAGGTTTCAAGTTTACAGAGCAGTAATGGAGCAATGTTAAATGCGTTTAATCGATCGAAATTGTACAGTATTTGCATATTGGATTATATCTGTGATTGTTTAATGTGTTCGTAAACCTCCCCTAACTGCTAGTATGTCGGTTGGCAGGGGGTTGCACATTTCTGTAATGGTTTTATCTGTTTGTGCATATGAACTGTATTGGACTGTTGTGGTGTATAGCCGGGGTTGTGCAATGGGTTATTATTTAATTCATTTGTTGTAAATGTAATTTGTTGTAATATTATTTTTGCGGGGCACATCCAGGTTGCGGTTGTAGCCACCGTTGTATTATTTCATTTTACTGTTTTTGCTCCTAGGACTGACCCAAGGTGGGGTACACAAACTGCCGGGCGGGGAGTTTGCCGTACCCGTAGGGGTCGAGGGTGGGGTAATAGCTATTCATCACAACTGTGTTATCCGTCTTTTCTTGCTGGCTCAAAAGAAATACGGATTGCTTGCAAATCCAATTAAGTTCATCTGTGTTCTGGAATGTATATCATTGCGTCAGACGAATGTAAAATATCTATATATATGATAGCTATTTAGACGTCACTTATGTTTTACACCCGCGCTAGCCCAGCCCCCGCTCTGTCGTTAGTTAAGTAACCTAACGGGTGATGACGGGACCCCGTGGCGAATGCGGATGGCATAAGAGGACGTTGTATTTTCGTTGTTTTCTGCAATGATAGGTTAATGATGGGACGCATTATCTATAATGCAAAGAAAAACAAACCAAAGTTTAAATCGTTGGAACAATTTAAAAGAAACCACTCGGTTAATTTTAAAAACAGATATTTTTAAATGCGGAGCTTTAACCACTCCTTTTAAAAGCTATCAGGTTCCTTCGGTTATATCAAGTTCACTATGTTCACGGTTTCGCCAAAACCAGTCGTAGCCCTCCGTCATTTCTTATGGATGGTCAGTAGTATTCAAGCTATGCTTGTTGGCATACGTCAAGGCATAGTGTTTGGTAGCTGCTGGGGTATTCATTTGTTGCATAGATAGATGTGTTGGTTTGGGACAGTCGCATTACCTTGTTGGCATACGTCAAGGGTATATACGGGTGGGTTCAAATTAACAAGATAATGATGGGCAGAACTTGACATGTGACTTATGATTTGTTGGCATACGTCAAGGTCATAAGAGCATGGGGCAAAAACTAATATCGGGAATTTCTAAAGAAACTGAAATTTGCAAAGTGATGCATACCATTTGGAGTTTGATGAATGTTGGTAGGATTCCTTCAACATTATCATACGATGATATTTGGATCCCGATCCTACTGTGAGTATATGCTACTTATCAGGAGATTCGTCACTTAACGATCAATGCTATAAACCTAGTAGGTGTCCAGAAAGGTGTCAGCGGGGTTACGCCCCCAGAGAAAAGAGGTTATTTAATTAAGGAACTTCGCGAAAGCGTTGGAAAACCTCTCTCGAAGTATCGACACTGGCCTGGCTGAACGGTTAAGCAAGTATTGTACGGTGAGAATAGTCCTGGCTAATTCTTCTTTTATGGTTTGAGGAAGGATTCGAGAAACAGTGGGAGCCATCCAGTTTAGATAAACTAAAAACCACTCTAAACTTGCAAGAGCATCATACTAAAGAGTTTTCTTCTCTCTCTCCTAATTGCAGCGACCCTGAAAATGACTGGACTTAAGTTACTTTTAGAGAAAAATATACTGACAGGGCCAAACTATAAAGATTGGCTGCGGAATGTCAAAATGGCTTTGACCTATGACAAATTGGGGTACATCCTCACCGCTACGGCACCTGCTGTCCCTGGTCCCAAATCCAGCAATGCGGATAAGGAAATCCGCAAAACCTGGGATTTAGATTGCGCGAGAGCCAAGTGCATCATGCTTGCCTCAATGAACAATGAACATCAGAGGAGGCACGAGGATATGTCCCTAGATGGCATATTTCTCCATACAAAGGAACTTTATGGAGAGCAATCTCGTATAGCAAGATACGAGACCTCTAAGAACTTATTTCGAGCGAGGTTGGCTGTCGGGTCATCGGTAGGTGAACATGTCCTAAAGATGATCGGCTATATTGAAGAGCTCGCAGACCTTGGGACGACTTTGGATAATGAGCTCTATACAGACCTTATTCTCCAGTCCCTTCCTCCCACCTACGCCCAGTTTATCCTCAACTTCAACCTTCAAGGAAAAGAAGTTGAACTTGCGGAACTCCTGAACATGTTAAGGAGTGCAGAGGGCACCTTGCAGAAAGCAAGGGAAACACCCGCTATGTTTGTTGGCGGTGCATCTTCTTCCGGGTCCAAGGCTAGGGCCAAAGGAAGGAAGAAGAAGGCCGCACCCAAACCTAGAGGAGGTGTAAGTAAGGTGAGAGGGAAGGGAAAGAAAAAGTTTGCGGTACCGGTAGTTGGCCAGGATGAGTGCTTCCATTGTCACAGGAAAGGGCACTGGAAGAAGGATTGCAAGGCGTGGAACGCCAAGAACCAGGAACCGAAGCAAGCTGTGGCTTCGACTTCAGGTGTGTTTGTAATTGAGAATTGTCTGTCGATCAACTCTACTTCCTGGGTATTGGATACCGGATCAGGATCTCATATTTGCAATTCTTTGCAGGCACTGAGAAACCGTAGAGTGCTGAAAGAAGGTGATATGACCCTAAAGGTTGCTAACGGAGCTAGCGTGGGAGCTGCGTCCGTCGGGGATTATCACCTAGGATTGACGAGTAGACACATTTTGGTTTTACATAACTGTTATTTTGTACCAAGCTTAACGTGTAATATCATATCAATTTTCTTGTTATCAAATAAAGGTTATGATTTCACGTTTGTAAGAGATGTTGTCAACATCCACCTTAATCATGGTTTGATTGGGTCCGGTACCCTAAATAACGGTATATATGTTTTAAACCAACTCCAAATTTTCAATGTCCAGAACACACTAAAAAGAAAGTCTCCGGATTTAAATAAAGCTTTCTTATGGCATTGTAGACTGGGTCACATCAATGAGAGAAGGTTGACTAAGTTGCATAGAGAAGGATATTTGGACTCGTTCGAATATCAAACTTATGACACTTGTCAATCTTGTCTCAAAGGAAAGATGACAAAGACTCTATTTACTGGACAAGGAGTAAGAGCGAGCGAGCTCTTAGGACTCATACACAGCGATGTATGCGGTCCAATGTCTACACATGCAAGAGGTGGTTATTCCTACTTCATTACTTTTACAGATGATTTCTCTAGGTATGGACATGTTTTCTTAATGAAGCATAAATCCGAGGCCTTTGAGAAATTCCTGGAATACAAGAGTGAAGCGGAAAACCAAACAGGCAAAAGTATTAAGACACTGAGATCTGATCGAGGTGGAGAATACTTAAGTGCCGAGTTCCTAGGTTACCTAAAAGAGAAAGGAATTCTCTCTCAGCTTACTCCTCCATACACTCCACAGCACAACGGTGTATCGGAGAGACGGAATCGAACCCTATTGGATATGGTACGATCCATGATGAGTAATGCTGAGTTACCGTGATCTTTCTGGGGTTATGCGCTAGAATCAGCGACATATCTTTTGAACAGAGTTCCAACCAAAACTATGCCTACCACACCATATCAGATGTGGAGTGGGAAGAAACCCTATCTTCAGTACCTGAAGATATGGGGATGTCCAGCTTTTGTAAAAAAGCAGCATCCGGACAAGCTCGAGGCACGCTCAGTAGAGTGTAAGTTTGTGGGATATCCAAAGAACTCTAATGGATATTGTTTCTATTACGCAGAGGAACAAAAGGTTTTTGTTTCTCGTCATGCCCGCTTCTTAGAAACTGAATTTTTGGAAAATCAGAAGAGTGGGAGCGTAGTAGAACTGGAAGAAATTCCAGAACCACAAACTGCTACTGAAAGTTTGGTAGAACCAGTAGTTCAAGAAGAACAGGACATTCCCGCACCCCTCCGCAGGAGTAGTAGGCCGTCTCATCCGCCTGAGAGATACTACGGTTTTCTCATAGATGGGGATAGAGAGGATTGCATCATAGATGATGATGAACCTACTGACTTCCAGCAGGCCATCCATAGCGGCGACTCGGTACGATGGCTAGATGCAATGCGGACCGAAATGGAGTCCATGTACACCAACAAAGTATGGACTTTGGACTTTGCTCCAGATGGGGTAAAACTCATAGGATGCAAATGGATCTTCAAGAAAAAGATTGGTGTAGATGGACAGGTGGAAACCTATAAGGCTAGACTTGTTGCAAAGGGTTTTCGTCAAAGACCTGGTTTGGACTATGACGAAACTTTTTCTCCAGTGGCTATGCTCAAATCCATTCGGGTCCTTCTTGCTATCGCTGCCTTCCATGATTATGAAATCTGGAAGATGGACGTAAAGACGGCTTTTCTGAATGGAAATTTAGAAGAGAGCGTCTATATGGATCAGCCAGAGGGTTTCAATCAGAGTGGGAGCAGCGGGAAAGTATGCAAGCTGCTTAAGTCCATTTATGGACTAAAGCAGGCATCGCGGAGTTGGAACATCTGTTTTGATGAGACAGTCAAAGAATATGACTTTATCAAAAATCCAGATGAACCGTGTATATATAGTAAAGTTGTAGCCAGAAGTGTCGTATTCCTCGTATTGTACGTGGATGACATTCTATTGATAGGAAATGACATTCCTATGCTACAATCTGTCAAAGGATTCTTGTCACACAGGTTCTCTATGAAAGACCTGGGTGATGCCTCTTACATTCTGGGGATCCGGATCTATCATGATAGATCCAAGAGGATGTTGGGACTTTCGCAGTCCAGGTATATTGACACTGTACTGAAAAGATTCAGTATGGAAGATTCTAAGCGCGGTAATCTACCGGCTTGTCACGGAATCACCCTCTCCAAAGAGATGTCTCCCAAGACTGATTTGGAAAGGGAACGCATGTCTATTATACCCTACGCTTCTGCGGTAGGCTCTATAATGTATGCGATGTTGTGCACCAGACCAGATGTAGCTTACGCACTGAGCGTGGTAAGCCGGTATCAGTCAGACCCAGGGGAGAAGCACTGGATAGCAGTAAAGAACATTCTCAAGTACCTGAGAAGGACTAAGGAGATGTTCTTGGTTTACGGCGGAAAAGACCTCAGGTTGGAGGCCTTTGCTGATTCCGGCTTCCAGAGTGATAAGGACGATTCCAAGTCCATGTCGGGTTATGTCTTTACTCTCAATGGAGGGGCGGTGTGCTGGAAGAGCTCCAAGCAGGACACCGTTGCTGACTCGACGATGGAAGCGGAGAATATAGCTGCTTGCGATGCCGCAAAAGAAGCAGTCTGGATGAAGAAGTTCCTAACAGAACTTCAGGTGGTTCCTACCATAGTTGATCCAATACCTCTGTATTGCGACAACAACGGAGCTATAGCTTTAGCAAAGGAACCAAGGTCCCATCAGAAGTCCAGACACATCTTGAGACGGTATCACCTGATCAGGGAGATCATTGATCGTCAGGAGATCGAGGTTCGGAGAGTTGCTTCTGAAGAGAACATTGCTGATCCATTCACGAAGGCCCTACCTCAGATTCAGTTCGAGAGGCTACTCGAGATCATCGGTCTACGATATGCCAGTACATGGCCCTAGTGCAAGTGGGAGATTGTTAGTGTTTATGCCCTAGAAGGCCATTACTGTATCATACTAGTTTGTATATTACTTAATGGAAGCTTGGGATATTCACATGTATATAACAGTCTTGCTAAACATGGTAGTATGCTACTTGGTTTTTCTATCTTAATATGTGAGTGTACGTATTGATAGAGCTCTTAGGATCTTGCTTGTCTACCAGCGTTGTGATGGCAGTCACACTAGTGGGGGCTGGGTAGTCTACAAGCACATCCTTATTCAGGTCCCTGGTCGTTGGATTATCGAGACAGAGCATCGATACTCCGGAGTAGACTAGTGTGTACGCTTCTCATCCCAGTTGGGGAGATGGTCTGTCCCACAGCCATCAGTACGTCGTACTAGAGATAGTATGCAGGTGCTCGTTAGGTTACGGGTACACCGGACAGGACTCACAGGGAACTGTTGATTGGTTTTATACCAGTCGTCAGTGAACAGTTCCCAGGTGACATGAGTACAGCATAGTCCGCAGACTTGACACTGCTACTTCGCCTCGAGTGTGTCCCACTGTTCTTAGATTGCTACCCTACCACGGCTCAAAGGAGTCGTGCAAACAGGTAGCAGTTGGGTGCAGTCCCGAGCACTTGGAGGCAGTGGCGGTTAGACAGGATTCGTCCCTCCCGGTATTGGGAGTAGATATCGCGCTGTGTCAGAGAGCCATTACGCAAAGTCCCTGGCCAGGGCAAGCGAGATTTGCTGGTAGGTTCCAGTAGTTTCTCATGGTGTAATGGGCTTCGCTCCGACACGACTTATACCGCTATTAGGGGACTGACGCTTGCCGCCCCCCTAGACCCGATATGCGATAGTCTTGGACAAACGGACCGAACTGTAAGGAGATTGTCATAGCAGGCTCAGTAGGAGTTCGGATGGGTTTCCTCATCGGCCTTCTTATCGACAACTACCTGGGGACCGTTACGTACAGCTAGTGCCGCTTGCGGTCTGTGGTTAAACCCACTGCCAGCGTAGTAGTCGAGTCTCTAGAGTCCCACACAGAGAGTTTCCTACTCCAGGCGAAACGATATAAAGGTCGTATGGTTTTACGACAAAGGGTTCGGACGCATATGTGTGTTTACACACTTACGTCGTTTGGACAGTTTTTACCAGTCGGCTTTGGTTTAAGCCAGTTACTGGTATCCGGTTATTGGATTTATACAGTCTAAAGTTTTTCCGTATTTTTACGGATCGGAGGGGCGTTCTCGTAATTACTCGAGAAGCTTCTAGAAGATGGTGACTAAGGAGGTTTAGGTGTCATATGCATTGAATGAGATTAGTGAGTCATGAGAGTGATTCATCATAGTCATTAATGCATCATAAATGCTTAATGACTCATGATAATGAATCACCACTTGATATTTATGAAGCATGATTATTCATCACTTATTTTCTTTTCTCTTTTAAAAGATAATGCTTCATATATATTATGATAACTTACTATTCTCACTCATAATATCATTCACATTCTCTCTCCTCAAGCTCACTCTCTTCAAACCCTAATCCTCACCCCTCATGTGTTGAGAACAAGGATTAGTTAGACTAAACAATCCATAACCCTCACTCTATCTCATCTATCTTCTTTGATTAGCAATCCAAGAAGGTTAGTTGCCTCAAGTTTAGAGGCTATGCTTGGAGTTTTGCTCTCGGGTGGATCATCTACTACATCGAGAAGGCCGAGGAGGACGAGGAGATCGTAAAGCCGAAGGACTTGGTTCGATAGGTATAATCCCTAAACACAGTAGTTTAGAAACACTTTGTGTTTGGTTATTTATAGTTTAGCTTCGATTCAAACGGATAGTCGATGTTCGTTCACTAAACAAGTTCGTTTTTGAAAATTCCGCCTCCCCACAAGTATTGGGGTGTAGTACATCGACTTACATACTTAAGTCCATCCGGATTCTACTTGCCATTGCCGCATACCATGACTACAAAATCTGGCAAATGGATGTTAAGACCGCCTTTCTAAATGGTAATTTAGAGGAGTGCGTGTACATGACTCAGCCAGAGGGTTTCGTAGACAATGGGAGCAGCGGAAAGGTGTGCAAGCTGCTTAAATCCATCTACGGGTTAAAGCAAGCATTGCAGAGTTGGAACATCTGTTTTGATGTGGTAGTCAAAGAGTTTGACTTCATCAAGAACGTAGATGAACCTTGTATATACAAAAAGGTGGCAGAGAGTAAGGTTGTCTTCCTCGTATTGTACGTGGATGACATACTGTTGATAGGAAATGATGTTCCTATGCTGCACTCGGTCAAGTTCTTCTTATCACATAAATTCTCAATGAAAGATCTAGGTGATGCCTCCTGCATTTTGGGGATTAAGATCTATAGAGATAGATCTAAAAGGATACTGGGATTGTCCCAATCCAAGTACATTGACACCATACTAAAGAGATTTAGTATGGAAGAATCCAAGCGTGGGAACTTACCCACGATCTCTGGACTCACTCTCTCTAAAGAGATGTCTCCCAAGACTGATTTGGAGAGAGCTCGCATGCAAGGGATACCCTATACTTCGGCAGTAGGCTCTATCATGTACGCGATGCTATATACCAGACCCGATATAGCATACTTACTAAGTATAGTGAGTAGGTATCAAGCAGATCCAGGAGAGAGTCACTGGACAGCTGTGAGGAACATTCTCAAGCACTTGAGAAAGACTAAGGAGATGTTCTTGGTGTATGGTAACGGAGAACTCCAAGTGGAGTCCTTTACCGATTCGAGCTTCCAAAGTGATAAGGATGAGTCTAAGTCGCACTAGAGATTTATCTTTACCCTAAATGGAGGGGCAGTTTGTTGGAAGAGTTCCAAACAGGAAACCGTGGCAGACTCGACGATGGAGGCTGAATACATTGCTGCCAACGATGCTGCCAAGGAGGCTGTTTGGATGAAGAAGTTCATCACTGAAATTGGTGTGGTTCTGTCCATTGAGCATCCAATACCTTTGTATTGTGATAACAATGGAGCTATGGCTTTGGCCAAGGAACCCAGATCCCATCAGAGATCCAGGCATATTCTGAAGCGGTATCACTTGATCCGGGAGATAGTTGATCGCCGAGAGATCGAGGTCAGGAGAGTTGACATGAAGGACAGCACTGCGGATCCACTCACGAAGGCCATACCCCAGATACATTTTAAGAGACTCTTCAGGATATTGGGTATGAGATACTACAACAGCTGGCCTTAGTGCAAGTGGGAGATTGTTAGTTATATATATGCCCTAGAGGCCACTGTTGTACATATGATGTATATTATAGTGGATGCTTGGATATATATAGAGAGGACTTTCTTGCTCGACATGATAGTATGCTATCTAGTTTTACTTTGTCTTAACATGTTGACTTGTATTAGTTTACTGTCTTGCTCTCACATGTTGATAAAGCCCTTAGGATATGTACTCGACTACTAGAACTATGATGCAGATCATACTAGTGGGGCCAGGGTAGTCCAAGAGTACATCCTATAACTGTTCCTAGTCGAGGGAGTATCGAAACAGGGTATCGATACTCCAGAGTAGACTAGCGTATATGCTTCTCGACCCATATGATGGGCGATGGATGATCCCATATCCATTGGTGTTTGACATCTGAGAAGGTATACGGGTGCTCAGTGGAGACTGGGTACACTGAACGGACTCGCCGAGAACTCCTAGATGGTATTATACCTATCGTCAGATAGCAGTTCTCTGGTGACACTGGTACAGGTTAGTCTGTAAACCTGAGATCGTCATAGAGTCTTGTATGATTCCCACTGTGCTTTGATTTCCACCTTACCACATTCAAGAGAACGTGCAAAATGGTGGCTTTTGGGTACAGTCCCGAATCACATGGAGGCAATGAGAGATAAGAGGGGTTTCGTCTCTCCCGGTATTGGGGGTTGATGTTGCGCTGTGTTCGATTGGTTATAACTGGAAGTCCCTGGCCAGGGCTGGTATGGAGATCTACTGGTAAGTGTTATCAGTAGTTTCTCGACCCGTTATGAGCCTCACATCGACACGACTTATCGGTTTCTGCGGTCTGATGTTTACCACCCCTAGACTGGATATGCGACATATGAGACGAAGAGACCGGACTGTACAGTGGTGTTACTGATTGGATTCATAGGAGTGTGTGCAGGCTTGCTTGTTGATCTTCTGATCGCTCAATACCGGGGTGGCTGTTACGTTTAGCTGACCGCTTGCAGCTTGTGGGTGGTTGATATGATCATCACCTACTGCCGGCGTATTAACGAGTCTTTAGAGTTCTACACAGAGGTTTCCTAGCTCAGGCAAAACGAAGTAGGAGCACATATGTGATATGTGCGGGATCGAGATTGATACGCGTATGTGATACCGTATTCTATTCTCGCGATATGTGATATCGGCCGGGTATATGTGATATAACCGGGTTATCGGATCAAGTGTTGATTTGATAAATTGTTACATATTATATTGGTCGGTTATATGTAATATAGCCGGATTATTAAATCAAGTATTGATTTAATAATTTAATGTATAATTATATATGTGATATATTACATTACATTAACTAATATAAGCTCACTTAAATGATTATTTTTTTCACTTGATGATACATTGATATATATGTGATATATGTTAATTGTATTATTTTCTTTTGTTACAAAATATTATATATATGATATATAATATTGTGACATGTTAGGTTACAAATGCAACTAGGGTTTATGAGAGTTAAACCATGATTAGGATTTATGGTTGGATTTATATTTATTTTAGAAATTCAAATTGAATGGATTAAGTCATGGATGAGCTTCGAAGAAGCTTCATGATGCTTTAACTTAGTCCACCCTTTTGGATATTTCTAAGATATTTTGTTAACCCAATCCTAATCCTAACCTATGGTCAAGTCTCTACAAGGGTTAAGCATGACATGCTTAACCCTTGGTTGCATTTCTAACCTCAACAATAATTCATTATCACTTGAGCTTGAGCTTCATCTTCTTCTTCCTCCTCACAATAGCTCACTAGCTTTTTCTTTTGTAATGAATTAAAGTGAGATAAAGAAAACTAAAGAGAGCAAAATTCCTATTTCATCATCCTCATCTATTCTAGCCACTTAGATTAGGGTGTTTGCTTCATTAATACCTCATTAGTGAAGTGAAAGCTTGGGTTTGTGTTTCCTCATGGTAGATCATCTTGGATTGTGAAGTCATCAAACAAGGATGCCCATTCATCTCATGGAGCCTCTCTAGAGTCCGGTAGCTTGATGATCGGAGTGAAGGGACTTCAACTCGGAGCTTATGAAGCGAAGGAACGGACTACAAAGTTTGTAATCCCTCTCACTTAGCAGTAAAGATGATTGCTTTAAGTTTCTAACCATAATTCTCTAGTAAAGATCCTTGCTTAGGTTGTTTGGCACTTGTAATTTTTTTAATTCGGCATGTTTGATGCCTTGTAGAACCTTGTTCTAGTGCCTAAGAACCCAACAGCAACATAGGTGTATGAGACTCATACCATACTAGGGTTTATGTTAGGGTTTATATTTATTAAGTAATTCAAACATTTTAGAATTTTTCATGGTTGTTGTTTTGTGCAAACTAGATAACCATTTACCAAGTCTACTTGTTTGTCTTGCTTGAGATATTTGTTAACCCAACATTAACCCTAGGCTATGGTTTATTCTCTACATGAGTTAGGCATGAGATATTAACTCACCATGGTTGCATTTCTAACCTCATCTCTTTGTTCATCACTTCATCTTCTTCTTCCTCATTTTTGAGCTCTCTTGATTTTTGATAAGTGATGAAACCTTGTGAGAAAAATAAATCTAAAGTAAGCTCACTTCCTACTTCATCATCCTCTACTACTTGCCATTTAGTTTAGGGTGCTTGCTTCACTAATCTCACCATTAGTGAAGAGGTAGCATGGGCTAGTGTCTCCTCGACGTAGATCATCTTCGGCCTCGAAGACTTCGAAGCAAGCTTGTTCTTTTCTCCATGGCAACCCTTTCTTGAGTTCGGGAGATCACAACTCGCAGCGAAGGGACTACTACATGAAGCTTTTGAAGTGAGGGACCGGTCTACAAAGGTTGTATTCCGTATTCACTTTACTTGCAAAGTAGTTTGCATTTCATTCCGTCCGATTTCTAGTTAACGATTCTAGGTTAGGGTTAGCTAGAATGGTAAATTTTTGAATTTGGCATGGACGATGCCTCCTGAAACCTTATTGTCGTCCTAGGTAACCCTGCAGCATCGATATTGCAAAGTAGACTAGTGTGTACGTTTCTTGACCCTGTATAGGGCAATGGTTGATCCCACGTCCATTGGTGTTTGACATCAAAGATTGTACACAGGTGCTCATTAGAGAATGGGTACACCAAACAGGACCCACCGAGAACTCCTAGTTGGTATTATACCTATCATCAGATAGCAGTTCTCTAGTGACACTTGTACAAGTTAGTCTGTAGACCCGAGATCATCATAGAGTCTTGTGTAGTTCCCACTGTGCTTTGATTTTCTCCCTACCACGACTCAAAGGAGTCGTGCAAATAGGTGGATTTTGGGTACAGTCCCGAGTCACATGGAGGCAATAAGCGATAGGAGGAGTTTCGTCTCTCCCGGTATAGGGAGTTGATGTTGCGCTATGATCGATTGGTTATAACAGCAAGTCCCTGGTCAGGGCTCATGAGATTTACTGGTAAGTGTTATCAGTAGTTTCTTGAACGGTTATAGGCCACACATCGACATGACTTATCAAGTTACTGGGGTCTGATGATTCCACCCCTAGACTTGATATGTGATATATCAGACAAAGAGACCGGACTGTACGGTAAGTGTTGCTTATAGGCTTTGCAGGAGTTTGGACAAGCTTGCTTGTTGATCTTCTATTCGCTCAATACCTGGGTAGCCGTTACGTCCAGCTAGTACCGCTGACGACTTGTGAGTTACTGATGTGATCATTACCTACTGCTGGCGTATTGACGAGTCTTTAAAGTCCCACACAGAGGTTTCCTAGCTCAAGAAAAACGAAGTAGGGCACATATCACCAATATGAGTATGTGATACCGTATTCTAATCTCGCGATATATGATATCGGTTAGGTTATATGTGATATAACCGGATTGTTGAATCAAGTGTTAATTCAATGATATGTTATATGTATATATATTTGATATTGACCGGTTATATATGATATGACCGAATTATTGAATCAAGTGTTGATTTGATGTAGTATTTTGAATGTTGTCGGTTATAAGTAATATGACCGGGTTATTGAATCAAGTGTTGATTCGATAATTTGATATACATATAAATGATATTAGTCGGTTATATATGATATGACCGGATTATTGAATCAAGTGTTGATTTAATAATTTGATATATATATTTATATTTGATATATTAATATATATATTAACTAATATTATGCTCACTTAAAGATTTTCTTCTCTTTGAAATACATTTAATATATATGTTATATATATTAATATATGTATTTATATATTGTGTCATGGTGGATGATACATTGGACATGGGTGTATGAGACTCACACCAAGGCAAAAGATAATTAGGGTAATTATTTATTTAGAGTAAAATCAAAATGAGGTGGAAATGAGCATGGCTTAGATGCTTGTGGAAGCATATAGAAGTCATGACTCATTCCACTAATTTTGTTTTACTCTAGATATTTTATAACCCAACCATTATTTTTAGCCCATGGTTAACTCTCTCATTCTCACTTTGAGATATTTCTTCACTCTAGTTCATCTTCTTCCCTCTCTAGATTTTCTTGAATGGAAAAAGAAAAGGAGAAAAAGAATTCTAAAGTGAGCAAAATTCCTACTTCATCAACCTAATCTCATCTAGCCCATTATATTAGGTTGTTTGCTTCACTAGTTCTTTAATTAGTGAAGAGATAGCTTGAGTTAGAGTAACTTCAAGGTGGATCATTTTCGGCCTCGAAGACGACATAGCAAGTTCGTTCCTTTCACCAAGTGGAGCCTAAGAAGAGTTCTAGGGACCACTACTTGGAGCTAAGGGACTACTACTTGGAGCTTTAAAAGTGAAGGACCGGTCTACAAAGGTTGTGTTCTCTATTCACTTAGTGTAAAACTTGTTTACATGCTTACAAACCCTAATTCTCTAGTTAGATTCAAGGTTAGTGTAGCTTAGACCTCTAGATTTTTTAAATTGCATACTTTATGCATATGGAAACCTAGTAGAGGTGCTAAGACACAGTTTCATGGTATCAGAGCCAAGTTAGAGCATTAGGTAGGGTCTTGAAGACGTTAAAGTATTCGATCGAAGTTCAAAAACCCGCTTTTTACAAGTTTCTGTCCATTTTTTCAAAAGTTGATATTTTGCAGATTAAAAATATTCAGAAAAATGTGCAGGGTATTTTGTGGAGCCCCAAGAAATACGAGTCCCAAATACCAACAAAGCGCTGCGGAACGGCGGCCTAAACCCCAGTTTGGCTGCGGTTACGCTGCATGTTTGTGGTGTTATGGGGTCTTTTTTCTTGTGCTGCTCCATTATCATATTTGGCACTTTCTGGGTGTTTTTAGTGAGGTTCAAGTTGTTGAGGTCTCTGTGATTTGTGGGTGTTTGAGATATCGATCGAAATATTTAATATCGTCTAGATATATATGATATGTGATACAATATTTGGAATCCACATTAATTAGTTTTGTGAAAACTAGTTTGTGTTTGTAAATCTAGCATTTTATTCTCATTTGATCGATTGCCACGAAGTTTCGATTCGGATCAAAACTCCGTCGCAATCTCGTATTGTACGCGAACACTTGCCGAGAAACACTACTAGATAGCCATGCCCTATAGCCCCAACCAAGTGACTGTAGGAGAACACCGTAGCCAAAAGCATCCACTCGGGTGCTCGCGGACGCGGTGTTCCACCTAAGTGCACTTTGTTAACGGTACCGGGGATGCGGCAATCTACTAAAGTTCCCGATGAGCATTCGATCATTTCATCGGGATCCTGTTGAATTATCCGATCGATATTGAAAAGTTTTTTTTCAATTCGAGACTTAAATGCAAGGTTTATAGGGTTAGGTATGAAATCCGAGATATGAGATATTCCGGGTTTATGGTATCTAAGGAATATGCGGATTCTAATTATTGTAGTTTTCATTTCTTTTCTGGGACCGTAAGTGTAATATGTGGGGTATCCCAGATCTCATTACTATACGTCAATGACATTCGAGATACACATATTTACTTACGTTGATGACATGTGATATTATGTGTTGCTGTGATATGTTATATTGGATCGTTGTGAATGAATAGCCGGGGTTTTTACGTGAGATGAGAGTTTTTCTATTTTCATTCATGTAAAAAGTTGTATGTAATATTCTTTTATTGGGACACTTCCGGGTTGAGAATGATGTCACCATTGATGTATATTATTTACTTTTCCGCATTAGGATAGATCCAAGACGGGGAGCACAGGTGGCCGGGTTCTAGAGTCCAGTGGGAGACCATCTCGAGGAGTCGAGACCGGGTCTCCTAACTCTAGAAATGGCAAGGTTGCTTGCCGCTCTCGTAGGGGTCTAGAGATGTGGGTTTGGAGATTCATCACAACCGTGGAATCCGTGTTTTTCATTACTGGCTTAATTTAAAACACGGACCTCCTAGTATATCCTATATTTCATATGTTTGTTTCTACTGCCTGAGTTCTGTGATGTGATCATATAACTGCGTGAGACGAATGCTATATATATATATATATATATGATATATATAATAAACGTTGCTTATGTTTTGCACCCGCCCAAGTCCAGTCCCCACTCTATCATCCATTAAGTAACCTAACGGTGCATGACAGGGCCCCGTGGTAAATGCGGATGGCATAAGCGTACGTTCTATTTTTGTTTCTTCTGTGATGCTTAGGAAACATAAATGATGGGACGTCATTAATGAGATTAATGAAAAGAAAAGAAACCTAAAGATGTTGTAGAATCAAATTTTTCAAAAAGGTAGCTCTAGTATTGCTTTGCATAGCGGTATTCCTTTTATAAATATTCAGCACCTCATTCGATGAGGAAAGAGCCTAGATCCCTTCACCGGAACTGACCTCTTTAGAAAAACTAGTAAATGCTACAACCCACTCGGTTTGTTTTGAAAACTATTTGATTTTAAAAGCGGAGCTTAAACCACTCATTTTCAAATCACTAGATTCTACAATTATATCAAGTTCATTACGATAAAGGTTTTCTTCAAAATCAGTCATAGCCCTCCGTCATTTCAGATAAGTGATATTTAGTATTCGTGCTGCGTTTGTTGACCATAGCCAAGGAGTAGTGTACGGCAGCTGATTAGTGCTTATCTGCATCATATGATGCAATTGGATTAGGGTAGTCGTACGGCTTTGTTGACCTTAGCCAAGGGTCGTACGGGTGGGTTTAATTCAATCATGAAATGATGGGTTGAAATTGGCTAGCGCTTATGATTTGTTGACCATAGCCAAGGTCATAAGTCGCTATGGGTAAAAACAGATATTGGGAATTTCAAGCATTGAAATTTGCAATGAGATTGCATATCTTCTATGAGATAGTTAGATCCCGATACCCACTGCGAGTAAGAGTTACTCATGGGAGAGTTTTGCACTTTACAATTAGCTGATCCAGTAGGTGTCTAAGAAAGGTTTTAACGGGGTTATACCCCCGCAGAAACGAGGTTATTTAATTAGTTCCATGCGAAAGCACGGGGAGACTCCCTCGGAGTACCAATACCTGCCTGGCTAACCGATTGGCGAACTTGTAGAGTGTAATTAATCCCGGCTAATCTTACCTTTTAGGGTTTGAAGGAAAATTTGATAAAAATAGTGGGAGCTATCCTGATTAGATAAGATAATAACTAATCTAATCTTGCAAGAGCGCATGCTAAAGTGTTTTCTTCTCTCTTTCCAGGTAGCGACCATAACACGTCTTAATCAAGATAATAATATGGATGTATTGACCGAACCCGCTTATTATACTGAGCTGAGGAACGTTGGTTCCGATTTTTCTTATGATTGTCATAAGTCTGAACAAGGAATAAGGGAATATCAGGATTCCCACGCAACCCGAACAAAGAAAGAGCATGATGATGCATTTTCTTCGGGTGTGTTCATTACCGAGAACTGATTCTCAGTAAGCTCTACGTCCTGGGTATTGGATACCGGATCAGGATCCCACGTTTTAATATGTTACATGGGTTAAGAAAAAGTAGAGAACTGGAAAAGGATGATAAGTCTCTCATAGTAGGGAATGGTGCAATTGTTGCAGTCAAGCAGTTGGCGAATATCATCTTGTATTACCTACATTGATTCTGAACGACTATTATTTCGTACTAAAAATGATGTGCAATATAATATCAATTTCTTTATTAGATAAAGAAGAATATAACTTTGTACTAGAGAAAAATGTTATGAACATTTTCTTAAATCAAATGTTGATTGGGTTTGGTACGTTGTATAACGGTATATATGTTCTAAATCAAACTATAATTCTAAATATACAGAATACACACAAGAGGAAAATTTCAGAAATAAACGAATTCTTCTTGTGGCATTGTAGACTTGGTCATATCAATGCGATCAAACTAGCTAAGTTGTATAAAAATGGATATTTGAATCAGTTTGAATTTACATCTTATGAAACTTGCCGGTCATGTCTCCAGGGTAAGATGACCAAAACTCCGTTTACTGACACGGAGAAAGAGCTACTGAACTTTTGGGACTGATACATAGTGATGTATGCGGTCCTATGTCTACACATGCCAGGAATGGTTCCTCATACTTTATTACATTCACCGATGATCTCTCAAGATTCGTACATGTGTTCTTTGTTCCCGCCAAAAAAATTTTGCGCAAAAGAGCCCAAGGTATCAAATGACAGCGATACGTTTAAGAAAATGTGAACCAGTATTTTCCGGGCTGTATTTTGACAAACTCCCGAATGAGAAACAGATAAATTCTAGTGGTATCGAAAGCGTCTCGAAAAATCCTTCGATTTGATATATTATGGGCTTCATAATTCATCCGAGATCAAAAATTATGAGCAAATATGCTATGCACGTGTAATCTAAGGAAGAAAATGCGAACCAGTATTTTCTGGGCTGCATTTTGACAAACTCCCGAATGAGAAACAGCTAAATTCTGATGGTATCAAAAATGTCTCGAAAAATCCTTTGATTTGATATATTATGGGCCTCATAATTCATCCGGGATCAAAAGTTATGAGGCGTCACGTGCTCAAACGTGACCGGGCATCACGTGCCCACACATGACCGAGCATCACGTGCAGACACGTGACCATTTACAGGAAAAGCCAGTAGGCACTGAATAAAATAAATAATTGGAAATAACTAATCAGTGGGGTCGCGTGCCAACACGTGAATTAAAGGTATAATAAAATAACAAGGAAAAATCCCAATGAGGCATCACGTGCTAACACGTGACCAAGGGTCACGTGCTAACACGTGATAATTCCTGAGTTCTTAAAAACAACAGAATTAAATTCTGGTCAAATACTTAATCAGGGGGTCATGTGCCAACACGTGATGGGTTCCTAAAGATCTATGAATTAATAAAATTAAATTCTAATTAAGAGGGAATCAAAAACCCTAAATATTTCTCTATATCTTTCCAAACAAAAAATATGGTGCTCTGTAAAATGGAGCACCGTTGGATTAAAATCCAATGGTGATTAAAAATCACCAATTTATGGAAAGATTTTATACAAGGAAAGATTTCCCTGAAATTTGCCAGGAATAACAGATAAAAGATCTTTTGGATTAAAAATCCAATGGTGAATAAAATTCACTGAGTGATCTAAAAGATCATGTTGGTTACAAAAAACAACCAAAATCTTTCAATGAAAAATTGACTAAACAAATTAATTCTTTTCTTTCTCCTATAAATTGGAGCCAAGAAGAGAAGATAGGGGATCTACTTTTTTGGGGAGATAACAACAACAAAGAGAAAAAAGATAGGAGAATTTAATTCTCAAGAGAGAAAAAAAAGATCTCTTCAGAGAAAAGAAACCCTAGGCGAGAAAGGGGAAAGAGATCTAAGTTCAATAAAAAAAAAGAGAATTTAATTCTCAATTTAAGAGTTTAACTCTTCTGAATAAGAACTTAGTTCTTCCATTGGTTGAAGATCTGCAGAAGCAGATCTCCCCACAAGTTGAGAATTTAATTCTCATCGGGAAGATTCTGCCATGCAGATCCAAAACTTAGAGGGAAAATTGAGTTTAAGGAATTTAATTCCCCCAAATTCATAGGAATTTAATTCCTCCAAATGAAACTAGGGTTTAACCCTATATGAGAATTTAATTCTCCCAAATTCATAGGAATTAAATTCCTCCAAGACAGAACTAGGGTTTAACCCTATATAAGAATTTAATTCTTCCACATACATAGGAATTTAATTCTTCTAAAACAGAATTATGGTTTAACCCTACCAGAGAATTTAATTCTTAAAACAAGAGACTTAAAACTCCCCATGCACGTAAAGAACTTGGTCACGTGGTGACACATGACCCCTATCCTCAATGATCAGAAAAGAAAGAACAAGACTAGGTCACGTGACCCCACGTGACCCCTAAAACAGATCCCTCAAAATGAGAAAGAAAAACTTGGAGGCAATGCCTCACGTGCTCCCACGTGACCCTCAAAATAAAGGGAACAAAGCCAAAGGCAGAATCAAATTTGGGCGCCCTCACGTGTCCCCACGTGACCCCTTAATAAACACTTTAATAATCAATACATGGATACCCATCACGTGCCAACACGTGATGGCCTGAAGACTAAAAGTGTTTAACACTTATTTGAATATTCTGAGAATAAAATAAAGGAAGCTTAGCCCAATCCTAGGGCGCCTCACGTGTCCTCACGTGAGCGCTTCATCTTTTTAGTGTTTAACACTATTTTAAGCACTGCATCGCTTGTGTTTAACACTATTTTAAATGCATCACGTGGGAACACGTGACCGCCAGATATATGCTAGTGTTTAACACTATTTTTCAAACCAGTCTTAGCCCAAATTGGCTAAGTCTTTCTGAGTCAAGACTCCCCTTTTGACTGAGCCTCAAATACACTTTTGTCTTCCAAAGTTAGTCATCTCATATGGCATTCGAGTGCTCAGCACTCAATAAAAGACAAAATATGGCCAGAACCCAGACCCATGTTTAGCATTGCTAAATAATGGGGGGTTGAACCCAGACAAATGTTCAACAGTCCAAACAAAGGTCCAACGTTTCAAACCTAATTGGACTTAGCCCAAGTTGGTCATAAGTCCTCAACTCAGATTTAACTGAGCCCATGCGCTCATAATCTAATTAATTGATCTTAGTCCCAAATTGGACTACAGATTTCCCAATCAACATTGGTTCAAGGGTACATCTCTTCACTCCTCTGATATTTGCCGTTGTAATCCTTCAACGTCTTCAGAGAGGTGATGGGTCCCGAAAACCAGACATTCCATGGACTGTGGGGTCCTTAAACTCATGGACTATAATGTCCTTAACCTCGGACTGTGGGGTCCTTAAACCCATGGACTATGATGTCCTTAACCTCGGACTGTGGGGTCCTTAAACTCATGGACTATGATGTCCTTAAACTTTATAGACTATGACGTCTTTAAACCGGACTGTGGGTTCCTTAAACCCATGGAATGTGATGTCCTTAACCTCGGACTGTGGGGTCCCTTTAAACTACGGACTATGATGTCCTTAACCTTGGACCACCATGTCCTTAAACTGGTAATCGACCGCAATGTCCCTAAACTAAATAATAGAGCCCAATTGCTCTTTGTTGGATCTAAACGATCCCGTTAAGTTGATCTTAGTCTAAAATTAGACTGACGTATCCTTAACAAACGTTTAAGTTGATCTTAGTCTAAAATTAGACTAACGTATCCTTAACAAACGTTTAAGTTGATCTTAGCCTCAAATGAGACTCACGTATCCTTAAACCCAACCCCCAAACCCAAATCTAAGAAAATACGGATTTAGACTAATCCACGCCCTACGGGCGGCAACATAAATTAGTCTCCGTATACAATCCACGGGCAACCAAAAACAAAACAAACACACACGATACAAAGTGACCATCTGGAGAAGGAGAAAGTGGTTATCGCGATGCGGTAGCGTAATTAACTGCAGGGGTTTGCGCCTGTAGGGAAGAGCGTCCCCACAATCAAAAAACCCTTAAATGAGGGGGAATCTGACGAAGTCTGCTACATCGGCCGCATCTGTTTAAACCTTCGATATACGGTGTCATAAATCAACTTGGCATCTTCGGAGAGGTAGACGGATAGCACCAATTAGCATCTGCCCCGAAATTCAGGCAAGACGGACCTACGCGGTCGCGTCTCCGTGTTTCGGCGGGGAACAGATTCCGGCACGCCCGGTGGGACCTTTTCCTCTTTCCACTCCACACTTCATATGTCGTGTTCGCGAACGAATCGCGGTTTGCTATGGTTGCCTGTGGATTTGAAGTACTAAGATTTGGTGTCTTGCTCCATACAGAAAAAAGAGCATCAATGGCCTCTAACTGCTCCAGCTGCAACTACAACTCTCACTCCATCCCATCCGGAGGAGTGACTTATGGGCCCCAAGTGGCCTCCATTTTCGCTATGCCGGTGGAACAGGTGACTCAGGCCACCACTGGATTGTTCTTCGGGACCATGCTCCCACCAACGAGCTTCAACGCTGCTATACCATCGTAAGAAGCTCCCAAGAAGTCGGTTTTTGATCGGCTTGCAAGTACTGTGGCCCCTCTCAACGGGTCACCTAAAAGTCCACTGCCTCAGTTTTTAACAGATTGGGCCGAAGCTCAGATGGGCCCATGAAGAAGCCCGCAATTCCCGAAGGTGTTATCCCTAAGCGGTTAGCCATTCCTACTCCTGAAGTCCCCAAGGCGGCTTCTCCTGCTAAGGGGTCGGTCTTCACGAGACTGGCCGTTTCAGCTCCCGTTCCAGACAAAGTCATGAAGGCTGTTTCCCCTTTTCAAAAGTCGGCCTTTGCAAGACTGACTACCCCTCTCAACGGGTGTCAGTCTTCGACAGGCTAGCACCAATAACAGTCTCTCCTCAAAGCAAAGGGCATGAAGAAATTGATCAAAAAGCGGAGGTGATCCCGGCCGCACGACATGCTCGACGTCGCCACTGGCGCCGAGTGAGGAAAGCTGGGGGCAATTCCCCTTCTAGACTAACTCCGCCAACTCCAATGGTGGAAGTTGATACTGCTGTTCCAACTGGGAACAGCTTTGAACTACTTAACAGGGTACGCAGGAATTCGCCAACTGCTGTGCTGAAAAGATCTCCTCCACCTATGGAGAATACCCCAAAGGCGAAGCTGGAACAGCCCCCTCAGCGGCTGTCCTCTAAAATTTATAAAGTTTGGCGACGGGTCCAGGACTCCGTGATAGATCAAGACTATCCCCGCCGACAGAAACAGATGAAGGTTCGGCAAGAAGAAAACTACCCTGTTAAGCCACAGAAGACGACAGCTACTCGGGTGCCCTCTACAACGGCCCCCTCAACTTCGACCGCCCACAAAAAGAGAAGGCCGGAGAAGATTCCCGTATCTGTGACAAATGTCAAGTGCACTGAGCCTAAACGCCCTAAGTCTGGGGGCATGGTGGTGCATACCATCTATATGGCATCCGGAAAGAAGGATAGCCGTATCTCCACAGGTCATCGACCGCTTACGCGATCAGTGACTAAGGCTCAGGAGCAACAACAACAAAAGCTTCAAGAAATGCTAACAGCTATGGCCGCACTTACGGGACCGAAAACAAGCCCGGTAACATCCTCGGAGCAGCACCGTGAGTAGGAAACTGATGCTGAATTCCTTCGGAGAATGCTTGAGAAGAAGGACAAAGAGGCCGCGGAACAAGCGGCCAATATAAAGTAAATGGGCCTTCTATTCCAAGATATGGTAGGCATGATGATCCAGCCGGACCCTCCAGCCGAAGATCCTCCAGTAATAATTGAAGATGATAGCGGAGAGACATCAAATCCTCTGTCGGCTCTGTCAGCTGCCAAGGAGGAGACCATCTCTAAAGCCATGCTCGATGATTATATAGCTCAACAAATACGAGCTCATCAAATGAATGAAGCGGCTGGCCAAGTCGTCAGAACTGGACGGCCCTATCCGGGTTGGTATGATCAAATAAAGTACCCGCCAGGATATACGATCCCTAAATTCCATATATATAAAGGGACAGGCAATCCCCACCAGCATGTCGCCCAGTTCAGGGCTCTATGTGGCAACACTGGAGGAGACGATAAACTGCTACTTCGCCAGTTCGTTGGTAGCTTGTCAGAGACAGCGTTCGAATGGTACTCTAAACTGCCCAACGACTCCGTCAAAACCTTTACAGAGATGGAGCTGCTATTCACCCAACGTTTTGCGAGCGCTAGCGAACGTACCCCAATCACGGCACTGATCAATGCCAGGGTGAAGCCAGGAGAAACTTGGGTCCAGTATGCAATACGGTGGCGGAATCTATGGTCGAAATGCGAACAACGCATAGAAGAGGCTCCTGCAGTAGGCATGTTTGTGGGAACCCTCGATCCGCAGGCGACCATATCCCAATTCATGATGTTCTTCAAGCCAACCACCTTCCAGGCCTTGATTGATAAGCTAGCCCAAATGGACCAGATGGGCCATAGACCTTCCTCTTCAAAGTCAGAGCCTTAGAATGAAAAAGGCAAAGGGAAAGTGTAACAACTCCAATTTTCGTATACATAAAATTGATTTAAATTTGAAGTATACTTGGGGTATTTAATATTGTTGTTACCACTTTAAGTAATTATTTCACACAAATAATTACAAGAAGGAGCTTGTAGCTCATTGGTAATACCTTGCACTGCTGAACCCAGCCACCAGAGTTCAAATCCCCTGCCCCACATTATTTTTAGATTATTTTTGTTTTAAATTCCTTGGAAGCCCAACAGTCCAAACACCATAACTCCCAAAACTTGAACTGCACCTGAAAAGTTAATACACCAGAGGCTACACCAGGAGAAACCCCACCCCCCGACCACCTGACTCGTCCCGACTCGGCCGAGTTGGCCGGCGGACCGGCTGACTCGGGCCGGCGCCGCCGGCCGGACTCGGCCGGACGGCCGAGTCCCCAACATGAAAGTTGGGGCTCTTCGTCTCCCCTAACCCCCTGTATACTCTAATTTATTGGATCGGTTCCCGAGACATAATTATCACCCATTTACTACAATTTTTAATAATTTTCACACATTTTTACAATTTTTTTATTAAAAACCCTTCACCTACCCTACCCCCAGCCTACCATATAAATACACCCCCTACACTCTACCCTCTCATCCCAAAATTCTGAGCCCACTCTCTCAAAACTTTTCCAAGAGTTGTGTACTTTGAAAACAAGCTCGCGGTGAAGCTCTGACGAAATTCCGACGACATTTTTAGGAAACACCGGCGACGACGCAATGCATCGACAATCGCTTTAGTTCCCCCTCACTCCCTTGGTTAATCGAAACCCGTAAGTCCCTTTCTATCTCTCTCTTCCCTATTCAAGAAAATATGAAATTACAAACCCGACGGAATCGGAACAAATCTGATTTCTGATTCGGTTTTCTATAAATTTCACTTCTCACTAATGCAATCATAATTAAACATCTTTATGTTGACTACTAAACACTAATCAAAGAATTTGAACAAGTTTCACCATATGAAATGAAAGCTTTCTCAATTTACCGTATTTTTCACTTAAATACCACATTGTTTCACTCTTTCATTTAACCCATCAAACTTGCTATACAATTAAAGTGAATCACGAGGTAACGACCTACCTCCTCACACACTTACATACAATCTAATACGATACCATTGAAACCTTAGAATACGAGAAAACAAGAATTTACATTTAAATACCATATACTTAATAAAACTATCATAAAAGATTTAGAGTTGATACACTTTTAAATAAATACCTCTTATTAGGAAAATACGATAAGTTGTGAACATCGGTCGTTTATCTAAACCTGACTTTGTGGTGTCTAGGCTAGGCAAGTGAGAAAGGTAACTTTAAAAGGCCCGACTCACGGTGATTCGTGAGCGGATCCCTCCTTTCCTCACTTATACTTACCTGGCCACAATTGGCGGTGAAGAGATGATTTGAGACATCTAACAACTTGTCGTTTAGACCATTTAGAAATAGACTAGTTGACTTAGGAAACCCTAGAATCTAGAATACGGAAAATTGACATTTTTACAAATAAATACATTTTACTTTATAAAACCGTTTTCTAAAGGAATTAGTATTTTACAATCTTTGCAAAGCGCCGCTACAACCCATTTTTGGGGAACCCGTTCGGGATGGTGTGGATTATCACACATCCTCGGGCTTAGTAGTGCGAGATTCAGACCTCCGCAAGGAGCATTCAGTCTCGAAAGGTTTAAAATACGACATCTTAAGAAAATAAGATTTTTAGAATATAAAATATTTATTAAAACTACTTTTGTATAATTATATGTATATTTATCATTTAAATATAAATATTCCACCTTTTTCTAAAAAATCACAAGAATAAATTTTACACTAAAATACCATGAACTTCAAATAAATCAATATTACAGATAAATACCTTTATTTATAAAACTAGGATTTTTTCACTAGAAATGGCACAATATAAAATCCACATTCATTACAACTCTAAAGACAAATAACGAATACTTGAGGTGTATTTTGAAAAAGTATATAAAAGTATTTTTACATAAAACCCCCTCAAGTTTTATAAATTACCCTAAGGACCCTAGCAATTATAGGACTTCGATTTACACTTCTAACTGTCTGACTCGGGTTTGAGTCTGATTAATCTGACTTGAATATGATTCAAGTCAATCTACAATTTACAATATTCCATTCAATATGAACACATGAATCCATGAATTCAATTATCAATGTATACAACTTGACTGAACCGAACCATGGATATACATATTCCTTTTACATGATTCTCAGTTATTCCATTTACATGACTCTATGGTTACAACCGTTTACTGATATCATGGTTTCGATCAGTCAATCAATGTTACAATCAATACAATTTACAAGATAACAATACAAACAAGATATCGCGGGGTTTAAAGGGTAGATTAGTACGGAAGGTGTTAAAGGTGGCACGAGGCGGTCAGATTAAGACACTTAACCTATATTCCGTTGCTGTTGTACCGTGGCTTAACGGTTCCTTGTACATTCCGTTTGCCCTGGTCTCTAGCATATAGAGACCCCTCTCGTATGCACTGGCATTCTTCTGTACCAAGCTACAAACAACAGCGTTAACACAACATTACAACAATAATATACAACTTTAAAAGATATCTTCTTACTCTGTCTATTCTATTTTCCTCTTATCTTTGAGACTTACCGAGCGACCTGTTCGCTGACGACATTCTATTTCTTTCTTCTTTGAATGTCGTCAGGTGGTTTGGACCCGGCAGAGATCGAGTCATCTACAGAAGACTTGGAGCAGTTTGCCGAAGATCCAGCACTGTAGTTTCATTGTACACTTTTCCATTCAGTACTTTTCATTTCCTGTTATGCCGCTGTTTAGGCATCTTTTTATTTCAGTTGTATTTCCTTTTCATGCATTGTACAAAAGAATATTAATAAATAAAAGTTGTTGTTTTTATTATCCCTTATCTCTTGTGTATTTATTTTATATTGCTTAGATACGCTTAGCGTATGTACTTCTGAGTATATACGTAGCAGACCTCGTCGCGTCCCCTTCTCCGTACACTGGGAAGCGAGGCGTGACAGGTTTTGTTGGTGGCCCATGCAGGTCAGAGCTGTATGAAACCCTATCATGTAGTTCTGTTCTGCGTGAACAACCTAAGCAATATAACACAAGAACCAGCAACTAAAACATTCTTTACAATTCATGTCCCTTGAATCTTACAATTTCATATTCCTTGAATTTTATCATTTCAGTCTGTCCTAACCCAAATTTTTCTTCAAGGTTATGGATTCCCCGAACAACACCAGCACCAACGTCAACAACACACCTCCACCTCCACTACCAGTCGTTCCTGCTATTCCTGCGCCACCCACTGAGCAAACAGTGTTACTTGAGGCGATCTGCAGCCTTCTTGAGGGACAGCAACAACTCCCGAACCGTCCTGAGACTGGCGCACCGGGAGTAAAGCAATTCAGGGCTTTACATCCCAAGCAGTTCTCCGGAAAAGGAAGCCCTCTTGAAGCTGAAGAATGGGCACAAAGCATAGAAGATGATCTGACAGCAGCACAAGTGCCAGACATAGCTTGGGTCCGTGTGGAGAAACTACAGCTCACAGACAATGCTCGCAACTGGTGGACGGCAGAAGAAAGCCGTCTTGCACAGCCTATTGAATGGAAGACTTTTCGCAAGAAGTTAGACGCGAAGTACTTCCCTGTGACTGCCAGGTTTGCCATGGAGCAGCAGTTCATTCATCTACAACAGGGTTCGATGTGGGACAAATCAGTAGATGAGTACGACGCTGAATTCACCATGCTAAGCCGGTAAGATATGTCACAATAGTTCAATTTTTAAATAGCACATACTGCATAGCTAACACAATCCTTTAAACAGATTCACGGCACACTTGATACCGACGGACGAGATCAGAGCCCGTCGCTTTCAACAAGGTCTGGACACGGAAATTCAGGCTGCTCTAGCCACAGGAAAATTTCTGACCCATGAGGATGCTCTTAGTCGCCAACCATTATCGATGAATCTCACCGCTCAGTGGAAGCTTCAACAAGACTTGCATTAGATGGAGATTGAAGTAGTCATGCCAGGTAACGCTTCAAGTTCGATGAATTTACAAGTTCAATCAACCATTGTCAATCAGATCAAAGCAGCTCAAGCAAGTGATGCTAAGTTGCAAAGGATCAGAGAACAAGTGGAGAATGGACTCAGAACAGACTTCATCATCCATGAAGACGGATGTTTGAGATACGGCAGCAGATTGTGTGTACCAAAAGGTCCTGTACGGGAAGAGTTAATGAAAGAAGCTCACAGCTCTCTCTACTCAGTACATCCTGGAGGCACCAAAATGTACAAAGATCTACGTCAGAATTATTTGTGGCATGGAATGAAGCGTGAAGTAGCCAGAAGTGTCACAAAATGTTTGGTGTGTCAGCAAGTAAAGGCTAAACATCACAGGACAGCTGGACTACTTCAACCGTTACCAATCCCAAAATGGAAATGGCAACACATCACAATGGATTTTATGACTGCTCTTCCTCGCAGCACAAAGGGTAACGATGCTATATGGGTCATTGTGGATCGACTCAAAAAGTCGGCTCACTTCATCCCATTTCGAGTTGGCCAATCAACTGAGGCACTAGCAAAGAAGTACATGGAGGTAATAATCTATTTAAGATTTAAACTCTTCATAATGTACAATTTCTGATACCTATGAACTCATACAGGAAATTGTGAGACTTCATGGAGTACCGGTCTGCATTGTCTCCGATCGTGACACCAGGTTCCGATCGCAATTTTGGCAGAGTCTGCAAACAAGCTTGGGAACAAGTCTGAACCTCAGCACGGCTTATCATCCACAAACAGATGGTCAGTCGGAACGAACTATTCAGATCTTGGAGGATATGCTCAGAGCGTGTATGCTAGACTTCAAAGGATCGTGGGAAGATCACCTGCATCTTGTGGAGTTCGCATACAATAACAGCTACCAAGCAAGCATAGGAATGGCACCTTTTGCAGCATTGTATGGAAGGAAGTGTCGATCACCATTAAGTTGGGACGACATCGAAGATAGGGAACTTCTTGGACCAGAGATGATAGTAGCGACCGTTGATGTGGTTCGTACAATCAGGGAAAGGATGCGTATAGCCCAAGATCGACAGAAGCACTGGGCTGATGCAATGGACGACACTTGGATTTCCAGCCAGGAGATCACGTATTCCTGAAGATATCTCCGAACCGTGGAGTGATCCGATTTGGAAGACGGGGTAAATTAAGTCCGAGATACATTGGACCGTTCGACATACTCGAACGAGTCGGTGAAGTGGCATACCGCTTAGCGCTTCCACCCTCATTGGAAGTAGTGCATAATGTGTTCCACATATCCCAACTCAGAAAGTATGTGAGTGACCCCAGCCATGTTCTTGACCATTGCGAGCTCACTATATAGCCCGACTTGTCTTGTGAGCAACAGTCTGTGGGGATCCTGGACATAAAAGTCAAGACACTTCGGAACAAGGAAGTTAACTTGGTCCGGGTAATGCGGAGGAAAGACACTCCAGGAGAATCCACTTGGGAAAGGGAAGATGAAATGCATGCAAGATATCCTCACCTCTTTGTAAACTAGTCCTCAAATAAAAGTTGTAAATTTCGAGGACGAAATTTTTGTAAGGAGGGTAGATTGTAACAACTCCAATTTTCGTATACATAAAATTGATTTAAATTTGAAGTATACTTGGGGTATTTAATGTTGCTGTTACCACTTTAAGTAATTATTTCACAAAAATAATTATAAGAAGGAGCTTGTAGCTCATTGGTAATACCTTGCACTGCTGAACCCAGCCACCAGAGTTCAAATCCGCTGCCCCACATTATTTTTAGATTATTTTTGTTTTAAATTCCTTGGAAGCCCAACAGTCCAAACACCATAACTCCCAAAACTTGAACTGCACCTGAAAAGTTAAATGCACCAGAGGCTACACCAGGAGACACCCCACCCCCCGACCACCTGACTCAGCCCGACTCGGGCCGGCGCCGCCGACCAGACTCGGTCGGACGGCCGAGTCCCCAACATGAAAGTTGGGGCTCTTCGTCTCCCCTAAACCCCTGTATACTCTAATTTATTGGATCGGTTCCGAGACTTAATTATCCCCCATTTACTATAATTTTTAATAATTTTCACACATTTTTACAATTTTTTTTATTAAAAACCCTTCACCTACCCTACCCCTAGCCTATCTTATAAATACACCTCCTACCCTCTACCCTCTCATCCCAAAATTCTAAGCCCACTCTCTCAAAATTTTTCCAAGAGTTGTGTACTTTGAAAACAAGCTCGCGGCGAAACACCGATGAAATTCCGGTGGAAATTCCGGCGACTTTTTTAGGAAATACCGGCGACGACGCAACGCATCGATAATCCCTTTAGTTCCCCCTCACTCCCTTGGTTAATCGAAACCCGTAAGTCCCTTTCTATCTCTCTCTTCCCTATTCAAGAAAATATGAAATTACAAACCCGACGGAATCGGAACAAATCCGATTTCCGATTCGGTTTTCTATAAATTTCACTTCTCACTAATGCAATCATAATTAAATATCTTTATGTTGACTACTAAACACTAATCAAAGAATTTGAACAAGTTTCACCACATGAAATGATAGCTTTCTCAATTTACCGTATTTTTCACTTAAATACCACATTGTTTCACTCTTTCATTTAACCCATCAAACTTGCTATACAATTAAAGTGAATCACGAGGTAACGACCTACCTCCTCACACACTTACATACAATCTAATACGATACCATTGAAACCTTAGAATACGAGAAAACAAGAATTTACATTTAAATACCATATACTTAATAAAACTATCATAAAAGATTTAGAGTTGATATACTTTTAAATAAATACCTCTTATTAGGAAAATACGATAAGTTGTGGACATCGGTCGTTTATCTAAACCTGACTTTGTGGTGTCTAGGCTAGGCAAGTGAGAAAGGTAACTTTAAAAGACCCGACTCACGGTGATTCGTGAGCGAATCCCTCCTTTCCTCACTTGTACTTATCTGGCCACAATTGGCGGTGAAGAGGCGATTTGAGGTATCTAACAACTTGTCATTTAGACCATTTAGAAATAGGCTAGTTGACTTAAGAAACCCTAAAATCTAGAATACGGAAAATTGACATTTTTACAAATAAATACCTTTTATTTTATAAAACCGTTTTCTAAAGGATTTAGTATTTTACAATCTTTGCAAAGCGCCGCTACAACCCATTTTTGGGGAGCCCGTTCGGGATGGTGCGGATTATCTCATATCCTTGGGCTTAGTAGTGCGAGATTCAGACCTCCGCAAGGAGCATTCTGTCTCGAAAGGTTTAAAATACGACATCTTAAGAAAATAACATTTTTAGAATATAAAATATTTATTAAAACTACTTTTGTATAATTATATGTATATTTATCATTTAAATATAAATATTCCACCTTTTTCTAAAAAAATCACAAGAATAAATTTTACACTAAAATACCATGAACTTCAAATAAATCAATATTACAGATAAATACCTTTATTTATAAAACTAGGATATTTTCACTAGAAATGGCACAATATAAAATCCACATTCATTACAACTCTAAAGACGAATAATGAATACTTGAGGTGTATTTTGAAAAAGTATATAAAAGTATTTTTATATAAAACCCCCTCAAGTTTTATAAATTACCCTAAGGACCCTAGCAATTATAGGACTTCGATTTACACTTCTAACTGTCTGACTCGGGTTTAAGTCTGATTAATCTGACTTGAATATAATTCAAGTCAATCTACAATCTATAATATTCCAATTCAATATGAACACATGAATCCATGAATTCAATTATCAATCTATACAACTTGACTGAACCGAACCATGAATATACATATTCCTTTTACATGATTCTCAATTATTCCATTTACATGACTCTATGGTTACAACCGTTTACTGATATCATGGTTTCGGTCAGTCAATCAATCTTACAATCAATACAATTTACAAGATAACAATACAAACAAGATATCGCGGGGTTTAAAGGGTAGATTGGTACGGAAGGTGTTAAAGGTGGAACGAGGCGGTCAGATTAAGATACCTAACCTATATTCCGTTGCTGTTGTACCGTGGCTTAACGGTTCCTTGTACATTCCGTTTGCCCTGGTCTCTAGCATATAGAGACCCCTCTCGTATACACTGGCATCCTTCTGTACCAAGCTACAAACAACAGCGTTAACACAACATTACAACAATAATATACAACTTTAAAAGATATCTTCTTATTCTGTCTTTTCTATTTTTCTCTTATCTTTGGGACTTGCAGAGCGACCTGTTCGCTGACGACATTCTATTTCTTTCTTCTTTGAATGTCGTCAGGTGGTTTGGACCCGGCAGAGATCGAGCCATATACAGAAGACTTGGAGCAGTTTTCCGAAGATCCAGCACTGTAGTTTCATTGTACACTTTTCCGTTCAGTACTTTTCATTTCCTGTTATGCCACTATTTACGCATCTTTTTATTTCAATTGTATTTTCTTTTCATGCATTGTACAAAAGAATGTTAATAAATAAAAGTTGTTGTTTTTATTATCCCTTGTTTCTTGTGTATTTATTTTATATTGCTTAGATACGCTTAGCGTATGTACTTCTGAGTATATACGTAGCGGACCCCGTCGCGTCCCCTTCTCCGTACACTGGGAAGCGGGGCGTGACAGAAAGCAATCTTCTTCGCTAACGCTCAACAACAACCGAGTGACCCGAGACTGGTTGTTCGCCAAAGCAACAAGCGGCAATCCCTCGATGAGAAGTTGAGACGTCCTTACTCATTTCCCCAGGATAAAACAAGGAAACTGTTTGAACTGGCAGTGCGCAATAGGCTCATTACTCTGCCGGAGTCGAGACACCCACCGCAACCGAATGACGTCAACGATCCCAACTACTGCCCCTATCACCGAGTATTGGGCCATCCGATCGAAGACTGCTACGTCTTCAAAAATTGGGTTGAAGACCAGTATCAACAGGGCAAGTTCGCGCTGTCTAAAAACTGGAACGTAAATCCGCCACAACCACATGCTCCGAAAAAGATGGACATGCCGGGGGCATCGTGCTCATTCATAAAGGAAGCTCCATGGAAGTTGTTCTTTCGGCAAAAACTAAAAGAATGCTGAAAGATCTTCAAACATGTCCGGCGATCAGGTGGAAAAGCCCGCAAGAGCCGGAGATCATCGACGGGATCCTGAAACCACGCCCAACATCGAGAATTAATAGCAATGGGCAAAACACCCAGGCACAGCCGTTACAGTCTTCGAAGAAAAAGAAGAAGATCAAAAAGCTCGCGCAGTTTGATGACAAGCGCACGGATCTGCAAAAACATATTGACGCGCTAGAGGAATATAACTAGAAGACGCGAACCCCGATCACACTCAAAGAATTTCTCAACAATATCCTTGAGAGCAGAGATAACGACAATAATGACGGGGATGACTCGTCAGAAGAATCTGAGAACTATGTGGAAAGTTGCCACATGATCTCTCATTCGGTGTTAATTAACAAAGAAGCACACTCGGTGATAGAAGACAGCATAAAAGAGTTGGGGGCAGGATCGAAGCCAAAACCCTTAGAACCGTCTGACGAGATGATCGACTTGCTACTGAACGAAGCCCATCAGAAAAGCAAAGCCAATCGAGAGCGCGAACTGGCTATATTCGAAAAAGCCAAACGCCGACGACTGGATGAAAAGGTCGAGGCACCCCAACCGGATCGAAGCATCCCTATCGCTAGCAAAAGCAAGATTAAAGTAAAGAAACGATTCGCTAGGGCCCTGTCAATAGGAATGAAGTTGCCCTCTTTCAGAGGAAATTCTCCTGGCAGTATACATCTTGATGAAACAGACATACATCCTAACTTCTGCTTATACCATCAGAGGATTGCACACCCTACCGAGGAGTGCATAGCGTTTAAAAACTGGTGGCAGGGATATGTCACCCACGGACAACACGTTCAACGAGTGAAGCGCAAGGCTCGTCGGGAACAGAAAAGCACGACAGATGAGCGCAAAAGAGCTGCTGGCAACTGTCACATAGTCGACACCAAGGGATCGCAAGTTATCACCTTTGGAAGCGACTCTGACGAAGAAATCGCCCTAAGCCCTCTCTTCAAGGAATTCACCTCCGACACAAAAGATACGAAGATTTGCGAGAAAATCTAGCTGTGTAATCGTACATTGCTCCGAAAAATCTCGGGCCTACGAACAAAGGATCGAAATGTCCCTAAACTAACAATGGACCGCAATGTCCTAAAACTTGCAACTGACCGAGACGTCTATAAACTACTACGGACCGCGGCATCCCCAGGCTGACATGGTAAAAAAAAGAAAAGAAAAGAAAAAAACGGTATGTCCACAAGCAAAATGGGCACGGATGAAAACCCGAAAGGGCGCCGTAAGTAAAAACAGCAGGACTACCAGCAATGTTTGTGAAAATCCGAAAGGGCACAGACTCGTAAAAAAAATAAAAATAAAAAGAACGGTACGTCCGTAAGCAAAATGGGCACGGATGAAAACCCGAAAGGGCTCCGTGAGTAAAAACAGCAGGACTACCAGCGAGTTTTGTGAAAACCCGAAAGGGCGCAATCTCGTTAAAAGACACTTGCAAGGTCCTCTCGACCCTGTAAGGAGAAACCACCTGCATGAGATCCTTACGACTCACAAAGGAGAAATACACTTAGGAATCCTCACGATTCTTAAGGAGAAACTACGCTTACGAGATCCTCACGACTCGTAAGGAGAATTCCCCTTTGAGACCCTCACGGCTCATAGGATTCAAAAGCCTTAAGCTACAAAGATCTGAACATGTTCTTAAGCCATCACAATCTCCAATGCTGTCCTACAAGCGGTTCAATGCTGACCCTTGTATACAATCCACGGGCACGAATAATCATTTCCCTAACAAAGTCCTACCAGTGACTGGGGATATGCTCATACGGTGAACGACCCTTGTAAGTCCTCTCGACTTATAAAAAGAAAACACTCTTGTAAGATCCTTACGACTCACAAGAGACCATACACTTAAGACTCCTCACGATTCTTAAGGAGAAAACGCACTTACGAGATCCTTACGACTCGTAGGGAGAAATACCTTTATGAGACCCTTACGGCTCATAAAGTTAAAAGCCTTAGTCGACAGGATCCTAACCCTATTCGCTAAGCCACCTTTGTTCGACATCGACGGCGACAAATGATGATTCGCTCATGGCAATATCCCAGTTGTAGCGATGCTGATGCCTAAATCGGTATCAAATCCCAAATTCGCAGCGAAAAACCAGCAATCCACAAATGCATATGAAATAGCCAAAATGATGGGGCAACTTGCAACAAAATCAGCAAGTAAAATATATGCATACGAAATAGCCGAAATGGTTGGGCAACTCGCAATAAAAAGCAGCGAGTAAATAAAACAAATAGCCGAATTGATTGGGCACCGCGAAAAATAGCCTAAATGATTGGGCAATCGTGACTTTCACGATATAAAAAGCTGAAATGATAGAGCATCGTATAAAGAAATAAAAAATGAAATGAAATGAAAAATTTTGCCCTGCAGGTGAGGTCATATTGACCCCTGTATACAATCCATGGGCACAAACAAGAAGGGAACCCTATAGTCCCACCAGGTTTCGTCGAAGCGAAGCCAAATCTCGACGGTTCATACACAACCTAGAGACAATCTCGACATTCGTCGCAATATTGCAGACACAATGTCAACAAACGAAGCGAAGGAAGATCCCTAGCTTCAGGGTCTCGACGTCAACATCGACAACTTATAGATCAACACTGGCGTTCTTCCTCCCTCCAATCGGATGCAGACGCAACATCAACAAACGAAGCCACGGCAATGTCCCCTAGTTCCAAATCTCGACGGTTCACAGACAACTTAGAGATCAACACCAGCGTTCTTCCTCCCTCCAATCGGATGCAGACGCAACATCAACAAACGGAGCTACGGCAATGTCCCCTAGTTCCAAATCTCGACGGTTCACAGACAGCCTAGAGATCACCAACGACGTTTCTCCTTACTCCAGCAGGATGTAGATGCGACGTCAACAAACGACCGCAGGGTCAAAACAACGGAACCATGGCAAAGTCCCCTAGTTCCAAATCTCGACGGTTCACAGACAGCCTAGAAATCACCAACGGCGTTTCTCCTCACTCCAACCAGATGCAGACATGACGTCAACAACCGACCTCAGAGTCGCAATGAAGCGGAGCCATGGCAAAGTCCTTAGTTCCAAATCTCAATAGCCACATCTACGGCCTGAAGACCAACAACGGTGTGCCTCCTCATTCCAGCAGGACACGGATGCTACACCATCAATCGGAGCCACGGCAAAGTCCCCAGTTCCAAGACTCTATGGTTCACAGACAACCTGGAGTCATCCAATGACTCCGTCTCGGAATCAAGTCAACTCAAAAACCTCGATTCAGGGAAATCGGCGTCCTTGACGAGAGCATCTCGATTCGCGTCGACCTGCAGAGAAATCAGTGTCTTTGGAGGAATATCTCGATTCGTCTCAACCCCAGGGAAATCAGTGTCCTTGGCAACCTCCTCGATTCAGGGAAATCAGCGTCCTTGATGAGAGCATCTCGATTCGCGTCGACCCGCAGAGAAATCAGCATTTTTGCAGGAATACCTCGATTCATCTCGACCTCCAGGGAAATCAGTGTCCTTGGCAACCTCCTCGATTTAGGGAAATCAGCATCCTTGATGAGAGCATTTCGACTCGTGTCGACCCGCAGAGAAATCAGCGTCTTTGCAGGAATACCTCGATTCGTTTCAACTCTGAGGAAATCAGTGTCCTTGGCAACTTCCTCGATTCAAGAAAATCAGCGTCCTTGATGAGAGCATTTCGATTCACGTCGACCCACAGAGAAATCAGCGTCTTTGCAGGAATACCTCGATTTGTCTCAACCCCAGGGAAATCAGTGTCCTTGGCAACCTCCTCGATTCAGGGAAATCAGCGTCCTTGACGAAAGTATTTCGATTCGCGTCGACCCGCAGAGAAATCAGGGTCTTTACAGGAATACCCCGATTCGTCTCAACCCCAGGAAAATCAGTGTCCTTGGCAACCTCCTCGATTCAGGGAAATCAGCGTCCTTGACGAGAGCATCTCGATTCGTGTCGACCCGCAGAGAAATCAGCGTCTTTACAGGAATACCTCGATTCATCTCAACCCCAAGTTAATCAGTGTCCTTGGCAACCTCCTCGATTCAGGGAAATCAGCGTCCTTGATAAGAGCATCTCGATTCGCATCGACCCGCAGAGAAATCAATGTCTTTGCAGGAATACCTCGATTCGTCTCAACTTCGAGAAAATCAGCGTCCTCGGCAAAAACCTCGATTCAGGGAAATCAGCATCCTTGACGAAAGCATCTCGATTCGCATCGACCCACAAAGAAATCAGCGTCTTTACAGGAATATCTCGATTCGTTTCAACCCCAGGGAAATCAGTGTCCTTGGCAACCTCCTCGATTCAGGGAAATTAGCGTACTTGACGAGAGCATCTCGATTCGCATTGACCCGCAGAGGAATCAATGTCTTTGCAGGAATACCTCGATTCGTCTCAACTCCGAGGAAATCAGCTTCCTTGGCAAAAACCTCGATTCAGGGAAATCAGCGTCCCTGACGAGAGCATCTCGATTCGCATCTACCCGTAGAGAAATCAGTATCTTTACAGGAATACCTCGATTCGTTTCAACTCCTGGGAAAGCAGTGTCCTTGGCAAAACCTCGATTCAGGGAAATCGGTGTCCTTGGCGAGAGCATCTCGATTCGCGTCGAACCACAAGAAAATCAGTGTCTTTGCAGGAATACCTCGATTCGTCTCAACTCCGAGGAAATCGGTGTCCTTGGCAAATACCTCGATTCAGGGAAATCAGCATTCTTGATGAGAACGTCTCGATTCGCGCCGACCCGCAGAGAAATTAGTGTCTCTGCAGGAATATACAATGTCAGCAAAGCGGTGCCGCGGCAAAGTTCCCAGTTCTATGACTCGGCGATGCACAGACAACCCAAAGTCAACCCTCGACCTTCCTGTTGAAGCAATACTTTGACTCGGGAGTAGGTCAACTCATCAATTACTTACGAGTCCTCTCGACTTGTAAGGAAGAAAATTCTCTTGTGAGATCCTTACGACTTTCAAGAGAAAACATACTTAGGAATCCTCACGATTCCTAAGGAGAAAATACACCTATGAGATCCTCTCAACTCGTAGGGAGAAAAAATCTTTATGAGACCCTCACAGCTCATAAAGTTGAAAAGTCTTAGGCGGCAGATCTGAACATGTTTCCTAAGCCATCGCTTCTTATCTTGATTCAAAGAAATCAGCGTCCATGGCGAGAACCTCTCGATTCGTTTCGACCCGCAAGGAAATCAGTGTCTTTGCGAGAATCTCTCGATTCGTCTCAACTTGCAGGGAAATTGGTGTCCCTACGCATAAAGAAAATTCTCTTATGGGATCCTTACGATTCTCAGGAGAAAACGCACTTAGGAGTCCTTACGACTCCTAAGGAGAAAAACACCTACGAGATCCTCACGACTCATAGGGAGAAAAGCCTTTGTTAGACCCTCATGGCCCATAAAGTTGGAAAGTCTTAGGCAACAGATCCTAACCCTTTTTTCTAAGCCATCGCCACCTTATAAAGAGTTCAAGATGAACTGTTATCTACCATCTATGGGCCATACTTGCCAAAGCTACATGCCACTGAAATGGAGAAGTTACTCATGAGCATATAAACTACTTCACGCCAGAGTAAAATATAAAGAAATAGAATGGTGCGACTCATGGAGCTGAGGGTTTGGAACTATATCCTTTAAGAGTCGAGATTTGAGTCAATGATAAATGACGACGCTTGTGTCAGCTCGTTATCTTCTCAGATCAAGATTCTAAAATTTATATACCAACCCGAAACTGGTCATACGCTATGAATTACTCTGCACTATTTCACCCACGTATATACTTACATGGGCAACGTAGTGGGGGCATTTGTTCTCGCTAAAAAATTTTTGCGCAAAAGAGCCCAAGGTATCAAATGACAGCGATACGTTTAAGAAAATGTGAACCAGTATTTTTCGGCCTGTATTTTGATAAACTTCTGAAAGTGAAATAGCTAAATTCTGATGGCATCGAAAGCATCTCAAAAAAGCCTTCGATTTGATATATTATGGGCCTCATAATTCATCCGAGATCAAAAGTTATGAGCAAATATGCTATGCACGTGTAATCTTAGGAAGAAAATGCGAACCAATATTTTCTGGGCTGCATTTTGACAAACTCCCGAATGAGAAATAGATAAATTCTGATGGTATCGAAAGTGTCTCGAAAAATCCTTCGATTTGATATATTATGGGCCTCATAATTCATCCGGGATCAAAAGTTATGAGGCATCACGTGCTCACACGTGACCGGGCATCACGTGCCCACACGTGCCCGGGCATCACGTGCAGACACGTGACCATTTACAGGCAAAGTCTGTAGGCACTGAATAAAATAAATAATTGGAAATAATTAATCAGTAGGGTCACGTGGCAACACGTGATGGGCCTTTAAACCCACTGAAAAGAATTAAAGGTATAATAAAATAACAAGGAAAAACCCCAACAGGGCATCACGTGCTCGCACGTGACCAAGGGTCACGTGCTCGCACGTGATAATTCCTAGGTTCATTAAAAACAGCATTAAATTCTGGTTAAATGCTTAATTAAGAGGGGTCACGTGTCAACACGTGATGGGATCCTAAGATCTCTGAAATATTAGAATTAAATTCTAATTAAATGGTCAATCAGAAGGTCACATACCAACACGTGACAGGCTCTTAAGCCTTTTAGAATTAAATTCTAAGAGAATCGAGAACCCTAACTGGAAAAATATTTCTTTAAATCTTTCCAAGATGGTGCTCTGTAAAATGGAGCACCGTTGGATTAAAAATCCAATGGTAATTAAAAAATCACTAATTTATGGAAAGATTTTATACAAGGAAAGATTTCCCTGAAATTCATTAAGAATAACAAACAAAATACCTTTTGGATTAAAAATTCAATGGTGAATAAAATTCACTAAGTGATCTAAAAGATCATGTTGGTTACAAAAACAACTAAAATCTTTCAATGAAAGATTGACAAAACAAATTGATTATTTTCTTTCTCCTATAAAGAGGAGCCAAGAAGAGAAGAGAAGAGAATCTATTTTTTTTGGGAAATATACAACAACAGAGAAAAAAAGAGAGGAGAATTTAATTCTCAAGAGAGAAAAAGAAGATCACTTCAAAAAAAAGAAAACCCTAGGTGAGAAAGGGAAAGAGATCTAAGCTCCATAAAACAAAAAGAGAATTTAATTCTCAATTTAAGAGTTTAACTCTTCTGATTAAGAACTTAGTTCTTCCTTTAGTTGAAGATCTACAGAAGCAGATCTCCCCACAAGTTGAGAATTTAATTCTCATCAGGGAGATTCTGCCATGCAGATCCAAAACTTAGAGGGAGAATTGAGTTTTGAGAATTTAATTCTCCAAAATTCATAGGAATTTAATTCCTCCAAACAGAACTAGGGTTTAACCCTATATGAGAATTTAATTCTCCCAAATTCATAGGAATTTAATTCCTCTAAAACAGAACTAGGGTTTAACCCTACATAAGAATTTAATTCTTCCAAATACACAGGAATTTAATTCCTCTAAACAAAAATTAGGGTTTAACCCTACCAAAGAATTTAATTCTTAAAACAAGGGACTTAAAACTCTCCATGCACGTAAAGAAATCAGTACCCAACCTGGTTACGTGGCAACACGTGACCCTCCCCCTCAATGATCAAAAGAGAACGAACAAGACTAAGTCACGTGCCCCCACGTAACCCCTAAACAGACTTCTCAAAATGAGAAAGAAAAGGTTTGGAGGCAATGCCTCACGTGCTCACACGTGGCCCTCAAAACTGAAGGGAATAAAGCCAAAGGCAATACTGATTTTGGGCGCCCTCACGTGTCCCCACGTGAACCCTGACAAACACCTCTTTAAAAACAAAGAGAAGATGGAAAGAACTGAAGGATTAAAATCCAATGCATGGGCGCCCTCACATGTCCCCACGTGACCCCTAGCAAATCCCTTCAATATCCAGTGCATGGTGCCCATCACGTGCCCACGTGATGGCTTGGAAGATTGAAAGTGTTTAACACTTGTTTAAATATTATGAGAATAAAGTAAAGGAAGCTTAGCCCAATCCTAGGGCGCCTCACCTGTCCTCACGTGAGCGCTTCATCTTTTTAGTGTTTAACACTATTTTAAGCATTTCATCCTTAGTGTTTAACACTATTCTAAATGCATCACGTGAGAACACGTGACCGCCAAATATCTTCTAGTGTTTAACACTATTTTAAAACCAATCTTAGCCCAAATTGGCTAAGTTTTCCAGAGGCAAGACTCCCCTTTGACTGAGCCTCAAATATACCCTTGTATTCCAAGATTGATCATCTCATATGGCATATGAGTGCTCAGCACTCAATAAAAGATAAAGATATGATCAGAACCCAGACTCATGTTTAGCATTGCTAAATAATGGGGGGCTGAACCCAGACAAATGTTCAACAGTCCAAACAAAGGTCCAACATTTTAAACCTAATTGGACTTAGCCCAAGTTGGCCATAAGTCCTCAATTCAGATTTAACTGAGCCCATGTGCTCATAATCTAATTAATTGATCTTAGTTCCAAATTGATCTACAAATTTCCCAATCAACTTTGGTTCAAGGGTACATCTCTTCACTCCTCTGATATTTGTCGTTGTAATCCTTCAACGTCTTCAGAGAGGTGACGGGTCCCGATAACCAATCATTCCACGGACTGTGGGGTCCTTAAGCCCATGGACTATGATGTCCTTAACCTCGGACTGTAGGGTCCCTTTAAACCCACGGACTATGATGTCCTTAACCTCGACCGTGATGTCTTTAAACTAACATTGGACTGTGGGGTCCTTAAACTCATGGACTATGATGTCCTTAATCTCGACCGCGATATCTTTAAACTAACAATGGACCGAGATGTCCTTAAACTAACATTGGACCACCATGTCCTTAAACTGGCAATTGACCGCAAAGTCCCTAAACTAGAACAATAAAGCCCAAATGCTCTTTTGTTGGATCTAAATGATCCCGTTAAGTAGATCTTAGTCTAAAATTAGACTAACGTATTCTTAAAAAATGGTTAAGTCGACCTTAGTTTAAAATTAGACTAACGTGTCCTTAACAAACTGTTAAGTTGATCTTAGTCTAAAATTAGACTAACGTATCCTTAACAAACGTTTAAGTTGAACTTAGTCTCAAATGAGACTAACGTATCCTTAAACCCAACCCCCAAACTCAAATCTAAGAAGATACGGATTTGGACTAGTCCACGCCCTACGGGCGACAACATAACTTAGTCTCCGTATACAATCCACAGGCAACCACAAACAAAGCAAACACCCACGACACGAAGTGACCATCTGAAAAAGGAGAAAGTTGTTACCGCGATGCGGTAGCGTAATTAACTGCAGGGGCTTGCGCCTGCAGGGAAGAGCGTCCCCACAATCAAAAACCCCTCAAACGAGGGGGAATCTGATGAAATCTGCTACATCGGCCGCATCCATTTAAACCTTCGATACATGGTGCCATAAATCAACTTGGCATCTTCGGAGAGGTGGACGGATAGCACCAATTAGCATCTGCCCCGAAATTCAGGCAAGACGGACCTACGCGGTCGCGTCTCCGCGTTTCGGAGGGGAACATTCTTGTTGAAACACAAATCTGAAGGTTTTGAGAAATTCAAAGAATATAAGTGTGAAGTCGATAACCAGACGGGTAAAAGTCTTAAAATCCTTCGATCTGATCGGGGAGGAGAATACTTGAGCACGGAATTCCGTGACTATTTAAAAGAGAATGGGATTCTTTCTCAACTTACTCCTCCGTATACACAACAGCACAATGGAGTATCGGAGCGGAGGAATCACACCTTATTAGATATGGTGCGCTCTATGATGAATGTTGCCAAGTTACCTATTTCCTTTTGGGGTTATGCACTTGAGACAACTGCATACCTATTGAATAGGGTTCCGACCAAATCCGTGACTACCACTCCATATAAGATATGGAATGGGAAGAGACCATCTCTTAAAAGAGTTAAGATATGGGGTTATCCGGCCTATATTAAAAGGCAAAATCCAGACAAGCTCGAGGCAAGATCTGTTTTGTGCAAGTTTGTGGGATATCCAAATGATTCATATGGATATATCTCCTACCATACTGAGGAACAAAAGGTGTTTGTTTCTCAACATGCCGCCTTTTTAGAAAAGGAATTTCTTGTGAAAGAAATTAGTGGCAATGAGGTAGAACTGGAAGAAGTTCTAGCTACATAAACTACAGCTGATGATTTGGTAGAACCAGAAGATTCGATAGTCCCCGACGAAGCTCAGCTACTCCGCAAATCTAGTAGGGTTCCTCATCCACCTGAGAGATACTACGGTTTTCTCATTGACGGTAGGAGTGAGGATTGCATCATGGAAGATGATAACCCAACTAGTTTCGAGCAGGCCATCACAAGTGGAGACTCTGTGAAATGGCCGGATGCTATGCGATCTGAGATGGAATCCATGTACACCAACAAAGTATGGACTTTAGAAGTTGCTCCTGAAGTGGTAAAACCCATCGGGAGCAAATGGATCTTTAAGAAGAAATTTGGTGTAGATGGAAAGGTTGAGACCTTCAAAGCTAGACTTGTAGCAAAAGGTTTTCATCAACAACCAGGTGTCGATTATGATGAAACCTTTTCTCCAGTAGCTATACTTAAATCCATCAGGATCGTACTTGCCATTGCTGCATACCATGACTACAAAATCAGGCAGATGGACGTCAGGACCGCTTTTCTAAATGGTGATTTAGAAGAGAGCGTGTACATGTCACAGCCAGAGGGCTTCGTAGACGGTGGAAGCAGCGAAAAGGTGTGCAAACTGCTTAAATCAATTTACAGATTAAAGTAGGCATCACGGAGCTAGAACATCTATTTTGATGTAGCGGTCAAAGAGTTTGACTTCATCAAAAACGTAGATGAACCTTGTATATACAATAAGGTTGTAGAGAGTAAGGTTGTCTTCCTCGTATTGTACGTAGATGACATACTCTTGATAGAAAATGATGTTTCTATGCTACACTCGGTCAAGCTCTTCTTATCACAAAAGTTCTCCACGAAAGATCTAGGTGATGCCTCCTACATCCTGGGGATTAAGATCTATAGAGATAGATCTAAGCGGATGTTGGGATTGTCTAATCCAGATACATAGACACCATACTAAAGAGGTTTAGTATGAAAGATTCTAAGTGTGGTAATTTACCCGCTTGCTCAAGAATCACTCTCTCCAAAGAGATGTCTCCCAAGACTGATTTGGAGAGGGCTCGCATACAAGGGATACCCTATGCTTCTGCAGTTAGGTCAATCATGTACGCGATATTATGTACCAGACCGGATGTAGCTTACACATTAGGTGTGGTAAGTAGGTATCAATCAGATTCTGGAAAGAAGCACTGGACAGCTATGAAGAACATTCTTAAGTACTTGATAAGGACTAAAGAAATATTCTTGGTGTATAGTAATGGAGAGCTCCATGTGAAGTCCTTTACCGATTGAGCTTCCAGAGTGATAAGGACGACAGTAAGTCCGTCTCGGGTTTTGTCTTTACCCTAAATGGAGGGGCGGTATATTGGAAGAGTTCCAAGCAAGATACCGTGGCAGACTCGACGATGGAGGATGAATACATCGTTGCCAATGATGCTGCCAAAGAGACTGTCTCGATGAAAAAGTTCATTGCTGAACTTGGTGTGGTTCCATCCATTGAGCATTCAATACCCTTGTATTGTGATAACAATGGAGCTGTGGGTTTGGCCAAGGAACCCCGGTCCCATCAGCAATCCAGACATATTCTTAGGCGGTATCACCTGATTCGGGAGATAGTTGATCACCGGGAGATTGAGATCAGGAGAGTTGACACGAAGAATAACACAGCGGATCCACTCACGAAGGCCTTCCCCCAGACACAATTTGAGAGACTTTTTGGGATGTTGGGTATAAGATACTACAACAACTGGCCTTAGTGCAAGTGGGGAATTGTTAGGAATATGTATGTTTTAGATGCCGTTATTGTATGATATAGTGGATGCTTGGACATATATATAGAGGACTTTCTTGCTCGACATGATAGTATGCTATCTGGTTGCTCTTTATCTTAACATATACACTAGTATTGTTATACTGTCTCTCTGATACATGTTGATAAAACTCTTAGGATGTTAGCTTGACTACCAAGACTATGATGCAGATCATACTAGTGAGGCTTGTGTAGTCCGCAAGCACATCCTTTAACGGTTCCTAGTCGAGAGAGTATCGAGACAGGGCATCAATATTCCAGAGTAGACTAGTGTATACGTTTCTTAACCCTGTATAGGGCGATGGTTGATCCCACATCCATTGGTGTTTGACATCAAAAATTGTACACAGGTGCTCATTAGAGAATGAGTACACTGAACAGGACTCGCTGAGAACTCATAGTTGGTATTATACCTATCGTCAGATAGCAATTCTCTGGTGACACTTGTACAGATTAGTCTGTAGACCCAATATTGTCATAGAGTCTTATGTGGTTCCCACTGTGGTTTGATTTCCTCCCTACGACGGCTCAAAGGAGTCATGCAAACAGGTGGATTTTGGGTACAGTCTCGAGTAACATGGAGGCAATGAGCGATAGGAGGGGTTTCGTCTCTCCCGGTATAGGGAGTTGATGTTGCGCTATGCTCAATTGGCTATAACAGCAAGTCCCTGGCCAGGGCTTATGAGATTTACTGGTAAGTGTTATCAGTAGTTTCTCGAATGGTTATAGGCCACACATTGGCATGACTTATCAAGTTACTGGGGTCTGACGATTCCACCCCTAGACTTGATATGCAACATATCAGACGAAAAGACCAGACTGTACGGTAAGTGTTACTTATAGGCTTTGCGGGAGTTTGGACAAGCTTGCTTGTTGATCTTTTATTCGCTCAATACCTGGGTAGCTGTTACGTCCAGCTAGTACCGCTGACGGCTTGTGTGTGACTGATGAAATCATTACCTACTGTTGGTGTATTGACTAGTTTTTAGAGTCCCACACAGAGATTTTCTAGCTCAAGCGAAACGAAGTAGGGCACATATGGTGATATGTGCGGGAGCTTGATTAAATACGAGTATGTGATACCGTATCCTAATCTAGCGAAATATGATATCGGTTAGGTTATATGTGATATTACCGGATTGTTGAATCAAGTGTTGATTCAATGATATGTTATATGTATATATATTTGATATTGACCGGCTATATATGATATGACTGGATTATTGAATCAAGTGTTGATTTGATGTAGTATATTGAATGTTGTCGGTTATATGTAATATGACCGGGTTTCGAATCAAGTGTTGATTCGATAATTTGATATACATATAAATGATATTAGTCGGTTATATATGATATGACTGGATTATTGAATCAAGTGTTGATTTAATAATTTGATATATATTTATATTTGATATATTAATATATATATTAACTAATATTGTACTCACTTAAAGATTTTCTTCTCTTTGAAATACATTTAATATATATGTGATATATATTAATATATGTATTTTATATATTGTGTCATTGTGGATGATACATTGGACATGGGTGTATGAGACTCACACCAAGACTAAAGATAATTAGGGTAATTATTTATTTAGAGTAAAATCAAAATGAGGTGGAAATGAGCATGGCTTAGATGCTTGTGGAAGCATGTAGAAGCCATGACACATTCCACTAGTTTTGTTTTACTCTAGATACTTTATAACCCAATCATTATGTTTAGCCCATGGTTAACTCTCTCATTCTCACTTTGAGATATTTCTTCACTCTAGTACATCTTTTTCCTTCTCTAGATTTTCTTGAGTGGAAAAAGAAAAAGAGAAAAAAAATTCTAAAGTGAGAAAAATTCCTACTTCATCAACCTAATCTCATCTAGCCCATTAGATTAGGTTGTTTGCTTCACTAGTTCTTTAATTAGTGAAGATGTAGCTTGAGTTAGAGTAACTTCAAGGTGGATCATTTTCAGCCTCGAAGACGACATAGCAAGCTCGTTCCTTTCACCAAGTGGAGCCTAAGAAAAGTTCTAGGGACCACTACTTGGAGCTAAGGGACTACTACTTGGAGCTTTAGAAGTGAAGAACCGGTTTACAAAGGTTGTATTCTCTATTCACTTAGTGTAAAACTTGTTTACATGCTTACAAACCCTAATTCTCTAGTTAGATTCTAGGTTAGCGTTTCTTAGACCTCTAGATTTTTTAAATTACATACTTGATGCATGTGGAAACCTAGTAGAAGTGCTAAGACACACTTTCATATTTTGGGCATTTGGACCATCCATTGAAGGTTTTGCCTATTGCCGTCCAGTTCTCAGTATTTGTAACACCCGAGTTTATTTATACCAATTCCAGTTTCCGTATTTACCTATCCATGGTCTTTTTTTGATTTAGCGTGTTTGGGTGCGAATGGTATTTTACTTATTACTTTGCATTCGACCCGACCTGCCTGCTTGAACCTGTTTGACTCTTATTTATAGATTACCTTGACTTGTTGCATGGACTAGTGCATTTCATGATTTAATATATACTGGTATTTTATCTAGTATCGCATCTTTGCATATAACAATTTAAATCACTTAAAATAAATTAAAATTTCATTTCTTGGCCTGCATGATACCCCTAACCCTGTGGTAGCATCCTTGCATCGTGTTCTCGTCCCGTTCAGTGAAACGGACGTGTTTGGATGGCTACGCGCACGTACGTGCGTCCGTTCTTGGGGGTACGCATTTCTGTTACATAATCTTTCATTTTAATTTTTGGAACTTGCTAATAATTTTCATATTTTGAATCTGAATTTTGGACCCGATCCGGGCACTTTTTGAAAATATATTTTTCCCGCTAAAATAATCCAATTATTTAAATCTTTTAAAATCTCATTTTATGTCAGATTATATTTTTTTTCAAACTAACTCAAATCTTTTAAAGCACAAATTTGTACCTAACTCGTTCCTCTCCCTCACCTCGAACCAATCAGAATTCGCCTTTCTTTTCACTGGGCCCCACAATTCTCCTTCTCTCTCTTCCTTTCTCCTTCTCTCTCTCTCTCCGCGCGCTCAGTCTCACTCTCCTCACTAACAAACAAATCTCTTTCTCCTAACTGTTCATCATACTCTCTCTCTCCTCTCGATCTCGCTTTCTCTCTCCTCTCTCTCTCTTCTCGCATCCCTCTCTCTCCCCTTTCTCTCTCTGTCTCCCTGTATCTCTCTCTCTCTCCCAATATTCATAGGAATATTAACCATACTTTCTCTCTCTCTCCCCCCTCTCTCATCACCTTCTTCTTTAAACTTTCTTTTCTTCGCCGTGAGAACCCCACCGAAACCCCAGCCACCTCCACCGTCGCCGTCGCCGTCATCACCTCACCCCGCGACCACCATCTCCGCCACCCTTCTCTCCTCTCTCCAACCCCATGAAGACAACCAACTCGACCGCTGCAAACCCAGCCCATGCACCCATCACTGGCGACTCGTCGTCACCACCGCTCTCGTCACAACACCTCGTCGATCTCACCTCAACGTCGCCAGAATCACCCCACCACCGCTTACACCTCTTTTCCTTCCCTGACCCCAAGATCCCGAACCCAATGAAACTCACGACCCAGCCTCGCCTTTGTCTCCGTCACCGTCGACCTCAACTTCGGCGCCAACACCAACTCTTCTCTTCTCTTTCCTCTCCTCTTCCCGAGCTCACCAACCTCACCCTACCAACCCTGCACACCTCCGTGCAGACCCCGCTACAAACCCAGAACCGACCCTGCACACCATCACCTCCCATCGCCGGCGGCAGCCTCGTCGGCCTTACCTCGCCTTCGTCACCATCTCCTTCCTCCTCTCCCTTTCCTCCTTTACCCTATACCCGACCTTTACTACAGCCACCAAGAAACCTCACCCGACTTCTTGAGACCGTCGCTGCCTTGCCGGAAACCATCGCCTGCATCCTCACTATCGACGGCCCATCGTCGACGTCACACCCTCACCTTCCTCTCTGACTCCAGAGCCAACCCAGAGCACCAGCCATCTTCTTCTCCTACTTCTTCTTCTTCTTCTAAGTTCTTCTCCTCTTCTTGATTCTTGATTTTTGGCGATCGCCACCGGAGCCGTGCCGCCGCAGCCGATCCGAGCAACCTTGTGGACGTTCATATCCAGCATGGTCGTGTTCTTGCAGTACCTGGTTCGGTTCTGTGCTCGCGTGGACACATCGCGACGTTTTCCCGACATTCGACATTGCCGTGTGTATCCGCTTCTTGATCCATTGAGGCAAGTGAAACTTGCTACATGCTATTAAAATTACTATATATGCTATTTAAATTACTACATACCTATTTGAGTGCACGTTAAACCTGTAGTTTACTTTTAATACCATAATTTCCATTTTAACATTGCGACGTCCCGTTATATCATTTTAGATTCATAGCTCGAAACATACCAGGTTGCATTTAGTTCTATTATACATAGTACCCATATTCATATTTAAATCATATAACAATTATTTGCATAGCCCACAGTACCCCTTTATATTTTATACCCTGTCGGACGACCATTTGCATACAACTAACCTGATTTATATTCAATTGCGTCTCTAGATTACTTAGAACATATTAACATGATTTTATCATCCACATTTGTTTTACTGTATTCATTTAATGTTGAAATCATCCCTTGAACCCAAACTGATAAATGTGCATCTACATACCTTAATCTGAACCTGATTGCATTTCACGATTACAAGTTCCAGCTTGTTGATTGTATTAGTACACATGCTTGTTTTGTATACCCATGATTATGCTAGTTTGATTATGAGCACCTACACAATATCTTGTACACCCTGACATGACTTTCTACACCTACTACTTGACACGACATGGTACCGTACACACTTGACATGACATGACATGACACCTTTATACATTACCTGGCTTGACCTGATGAACCATGGTCTTACCTGTTACCTGATTTTGTGTCTAATGCCAACAAACCTGACCTGTTGTCCGTACGGACCGTTCATGTTGTCTATCCAGACAAACCTGTACTTGCCTGATCCTGTGTTGGTATTAGCTCTAGATTATTTAATACTTGACTTGAACATATATAACTTAGGGGTATGGGGAAATCAGTATTGTAACCGAACGTAACTCAAAGGGCCATCCTATTGTTTGCCGTTTTTTCCGGGCGTTACGGAACACCTATTGCTTGCCATTTTCCGGGCGTTACGGAATACCCATTGTTTGCCGTTTTTCCGGGCGTTACGGAATACCTATTGTTTGCCGTTTTTCCGGACGTTACGGAATACCCATTGTTTGCCGTTTTTCCGGGCGTTACGGAATACCTATTGTTTGCCGTCTTTCCGGGCGTTACGGAATAATCACCGACGAGTTACGATGAGGATTACATTACTTGGTTTCGAAGACTTTAGAATAGATAACCCCGTAGCACAGTTTAGATATCTCTGCACGTCACTTATACTGACACTTTCACCGTTATATATTCTCATTATATTCTTGCTCATGCTCATACTTGCATGTATTGCTACCCCTGTTTATATTATTGCTTGATGTTATGACGCGCTGACGTCTGGGTTTTGCATGGCCCAGATTCTTCTACCTTTGTTGCAGACTGATCAGGAGTATTGCCGCTGTTAGACCGAGCGGTGAAGTTCCTGTCGGTATGTAGTTTTTCTTTCTAGGTGTTTCATTTATTGTATCTTTTGCTTCCGCATATCATTATTTCTTGACTCATTCATTCTGGCTCATGGACATGTACTAGATAGTTTAGCTTACTTTCCTGTTCTTGATATCTCTACAGCCGTAATATGACTGTGGAAGGATTTTTCCTATCCACAGGTAGCATGGTTGGCTATGTCACGTGCCTATTTGAGCGTACTCTGGGAAGTGGGGCGTGACATGGTTCTTTTGGTATCAGAGCCATAGGATATAAGTTAATCGGGTTTGATTCTTTTGTAGTTGGGTATTGGACCCAATACACGAATCAGAATACTCGTGATTAGGAACATGTCCTGCCACCTTATTATCGTGATTCTTGAATCATATCTTTCTCGTATCCTTTGCCTTGACGATATGCAAACAACTTTGCATCTCGGCTTGAAACCTTTTTGGATTCACCATTGTTTCTCCCTGTTTCTTGATTCTGATACTAGGATTTGGGCGACTTGAGTGGAGTTATGTAATTGTACCCTTGAACTGCAGCATGGTTACAATGCGGTACTCTATTTGAGTAACTTGAAGTCCTGGTCTTGATTCACTTACTTATTCCATGATTGTTATATTACCTTGTTTTTTTCGGTTTCATTGCTTACCAGTTATTGTTTTATCGCAAGCTTGAATCATGTTTTCCGTGCTTAATCCTCTTCGGTATCTTGACTTCGGATGAAGTCATCTCGGTATCTTACTTGTTCATGCTTTACCGCATTAGAATTATTCAATTCTGGTGCATCCCTTTGTTTGTTGTTGTCTTGGGGATGGATTTTCGCGGCACTTTCCACGCTTATATTGATGGTAAGGAAAGGAAAGTGATTCTCTAGATTCCCGGACATCCGGAGTTTGTTTTGTTGGAGGAATCAATTCTGTCGGGCCAGTCGAGTTTAGGGCTAGGCCGACAAACAATGTTCTTTCGTCGATGGAAGTTGATAAGAAAGAAGCGCCGGCTATGGTTCGATAATTCATTGACATGTTCGAAGAAATCTCGGGTTTATCGCCAAAACGAGGCGTGGAGTTTGTGATTGATCTTGTTTCTGGTGCAGCGCCAATCTCAAAGATGTACTATCCAATGGCACCAGTGGGGTTGGAAGAAATCAAGAAGCAGGTTGCTGAATTACTTGAGAAGGGTTGGATTCGCAGCGGTAACTCATCTTGGGGAACTCCAGTTCTTCTAGCAAAGAAGATGATGTCACAAGGAGGATGTGCATCGATGATTGAGAATTAAACCGGGTGACTATTAAGAGCAAGTACCCGATTCCTCACATTGGCAAATTGTTTGAGCAGCTTAGTGGCGCGAGGGTATTCTCGAAACTGGATTTGCGATCCGGATATCATCAGGTTCGAGCTAAATCAGAAGATATTTGCTAGACTGCGTTCAGAACTCGGTATGGACATTACGAGTATTTGGTGGTGCCCTTCGGAGTAACGAATGCACCGGCGATATTTATGGACTTGATGAACCGAATCTTTTCACCAATCTTGGACCAGTTTATAGTGGTGTTCGTTGATGATATTCCGGTCTACTCAAAGGAATATTGAAGAGCATGCAGAGCACTTGAAGATCGCACTGCAGACATTGAGAAAAGAAAGATTGTATGCAAAGATGGGCAAGTGAGAGTTTTGGCTTGAAGATGTGAAGTTTTTGGGGCATATCGTAGCTGGAGATGAAATCACCGTTTATCCAGGGAAGATTGCGGCAGTTCAAGACTGGCCGGTTCCGAAGAACGTTGTAGAGATCAGAAGTTTTCTTGGACTTGCAGGATACTACAGAAGGTTCGTGGAGAATTTTGCTCGTTTGGCTGAGCCTTGACCAAGCTTACGCGCAAGGAAGTACCGTTTGTATGGACGGATAAGTGCGCGTCAGCTTTTGAGGCATTGAAGAAGAGATTGATAACCGCTCCTATTTTAACCGTGCCAGACAGTTCTAGAGGATTGGTGATTCGCAGTGACGCATCTGGGAAAGGATTAGGATGTGTTTTGATGCAGCATGGAAAGGTTATAGCTTACGCATCGAGACAGTTGAAGACCCATGAGAAGAATTACCCAACTCATGACTTGGAGCTAGCAGCGGCGATTTTCGCTTTGAAGATTTGGAGACACTACTTATTGGGCGAAAGGGGCAAAGTTTTCACCGATCACAAAAGCCTAAAGTACGTGTTCACATAGAAAGAGCTTAATATGAGGCAGCGTAGATGGTTGGAGCTGATGGCTGACTACGATCTTGATCTTAAGTACCATCCGGGAAAGTTAATGTTGTGCCGAATGCACTTAGTCGGTTACCAGCAATTCGGATGTTGACTGCACAAAAAAGAACTTATTGAAGACTTTCGGAGATTCGAGTTGGAGATCGTGCTACCGAATTCTTCAGGACAGTTGATGTCGCTGCAAGTACAGTCGTCATTGATCGAGAGTATTAAAGCAGCGCAGTCAAAAAACCCAAGATTGCAAAAGTTTCGAGAACGGGTTGAAGCTGGACTTCGAACGGACTTGTTAATTCATGAAGATGGTTCGTTGCGATATGGTAGCCGTTTGTGTGTGCCAAAAGGAGATATTTACGAAGGAGTTATGAAGGAGGCATACAGTTCCTCATATTCCGTTCATCCAGGAGGCATGAAGATGTACCGAGATCTACGACAGCAATTCTAGTGGAAAGGCATGAAACGGGAGATTACCCGCTTTGTGGCTAAGTGCTTGGTGTGCCAGCAAGTTAAGGCTGAACATCAAAAGATTGCTGGTTTATTGCAACCACTTCCGATTCCTCAGTGGAAGTGGGAACATATAACCATGGATTTCGTGACGGCTTTACCGCGGAGTCTAAAAGGCAACAATACAGTTTGGGTGATTGTTGATCGATTGACCAAGGCAGCTCATTTCATACCATTTCGAGTTGGTCAATCAGCAGAAGCTTCGGCAAAGCGGTACATGCAGGAGATTGTAAGATTGCATGGAGTACCGGTGAGCATCGTGTCCGACCGTGACACTCGGTTCTGATCACACTTTTGGAGGAACTTACAGGAAAGTTTGGGGACTCGTTTGAAGTTTAGCACAGCTTATCATCCTCAGATAGATGGACAGTCGGAGAGAACGATCCGAACTCTTGAAGACATGTTAAGAGCTTGCATGTTAGACTTCAAGGGTTCATGGGAGGATCATCTACACTTGGTGGAGTTTTCGTACAATAACAGCTTCCAGGAGACTATTCAGAGGGCTCTATTCGAAGCTTTATATGGTCACAAATGTCGTTCACCTGTTTGTTGGGATGATGCTGGTGAACGAAGATATTGGACCAGACTTGATCGTGCAAACAGTTGAGAAGGTTGACACTATCCGGAATCATATGAAAGCAGCACAAGACTGACAAAAGAGTTAGGCAGATTACGTCGAGAAGACCTCTAGAGTTCGCCGTGGGTGATTTGGTATTCTTGAAGATATCACCGACTAGAGGGGTGATCCGTTTCGGAAGTCGAAGAAAGTTTAGTCCTCGATTCGTTGGACCTTTTGAGATCTTGGAACGTATTGGAGAAGTGGCTTATCGTTTGGCGTTACCGCAACCCCTGGCGAACGGTCGTGATGTGGTTCTCGTACCTCAACTCCGTAAGTATACTCGAGATGAAATACATGTGTTGGAGCATTCGAAGTTGACTGTACGAGAAGATTTGACTTTTGAGGAGCGACCGATGTCGATTATGGATCGAAGAGAAAAGTTCTTAAGAACAAAGTTATCCCTCTTGTGCTTGTTTCTTAGAGTAACCGCTCGCATGGAGAATCAACTTTGGAACGAGAAGATGAAATCCGGCAGAAGTTCCACATCTATTCTTGAAACTTCTTGTTTGTTTATCCTATCTTGGTCTTGGAATTTTGAGGACGAAATTCTTTTGTAGTTGGGTATAATGTAACACCCGAGTTTATTTATACCAATTCCAGTTTCCGTATTTACCTATCCATGGTATTTTCTTGATTTAGCGTGTTTGGGTGCGAATGGTATTTTACTTATTACTTTGCATTCGACCCGACCCGCCTGCTTGAACCTGTTTGACTCTTATTTATAGATTACCTTGACTTGTTGTATGGACTAGTGCATTTCATGATTTAGTATATACTGGTATTTTATCTAGTATCGTATCTTTGCATATAACAATTTAAATCACGTAAAATAAATTAAAATTTCATTTCTTGGCCTGCATGATACCCCTAACCCTGTGGTAGCATCCTTGTATCGTGTTCTCATCCCGTTCAGTGAAACGGACGTGTTTGGATGGCTACGCGCACGTACGTGCATCCGTTCTTGGGGGTACGCATTTCTGTTACATAATCTTTCATTTTAATTTTTGGAACTTGCTAATAATTTTCATATTTTGAATCTGAATTTTGGACCCGATCCGGGCACTTTTTGAAAATATATTTTTCCCGCTAAAATAATCCAATTATTTAAATCTTTTAAAATCTCATTTCTATCTCAGATTATATTTTTTTCAAACTAACTCAAATCTTTTAAAGCACAAATTTGTACCTAACTCATTCCTCTCCCTCACCCCGAACCAATCAGAATTCGCCTTTCTTTTCACTGGGCCCCACAATTCTCCTTCTCTCTCTTCCTTTCTCCTTCTCTCTCTCTCTCTCCGCGCGCTCAGTCTCTCTCTCTCCTCACTAACAAACAAATCTCTTTCTCCTAACTGTTCATCATACTCTCTCTCTCCTCTCGATCTCGCTTTCTCTCTCCTCTCTCTCTCTTCTCGCATCCCTCTCTCTCCCCTTTCTCTCTCTGTCTCCCTGTATCTCTCTCTCTCCCAATATTCATAAGAATATTAACCATACTTTCTCTCTCTCTCCCCCTCTCTCATCACCTTCTTCTGTAAACTTTCTTTTCTTCGCCGTGAGAACCCCACCGAAACCCCTGTTCCCCTCCGAACGGCGGCCGAGACGTTAGGGCGTCTTTGCCTGAGATTCGGGGCAGATGCTATTTGGTTTTATCCGTCTACCTCTCCAAAGATGCCAAGTTGATTTATGGCACCGTGTATCGAAGGTTTAGACGGATGCGGCCGATGCAGCAGACTTTGTCAGATTCCCCCTCGCTTGAGGGGTTTTTGATTGTGGGGACGCTCTTCCCTGCAGGCGCAAGCCCCTGCAGTTAATTACGCTACCGCATCGCGGTAGCCACTTTCTCCTTCTCCAGAATTTCACTTCGTGTCGTGTGTGTTTGTTTTGTTTGTGGTTGCCCGTGGATTGTATACGGAGACTGAGTAATGTCGTCGCCCGTAGGACGTGGATTAGTCCAAATCCGTATTTACTTAGATTTGGGTTTGGTGTTTTTTAGTTTAAGGATACGTTAGTCGCGTTGCGGCTAAGATCAACTTAAACGTTCATTAAGGATACGTTAGTCCAGTTTGAGACTAAGATCAACTTAACGGGATCGTTTAAATCCGACAAAAGAGCGTTTGGGCTCTATTGTTCCAGTTTAGGGACATAGTGGTCCAACATTCCCATTTTGGGGGCGGATATTGGTTTAAGGACGTATAAGTCCATGAGTTTAAGGACCCCACAGTCCGTATTAATGTGTGGTTGTCAGGACCCGTCACCTCTCTGACGACGTTGAAGGATTACAACGACAAATATCAGAGGAGTTCAGAGATGTACCCTTGAACCAAAGTTGGTTGAGAGATCTATAGTCCAATTTGGGACTAAAGTTTGTTTGAAGGTTTGATTTAAGGACACGTTAGCCATATTTGAGGCTAAGATCAACTTAATCGTTTGTTAAGGATACGTTAGTCCAATTTGAGACTAAGATCAACTTAACGGGATCGTTTAGATCCGACAAAAGAGCATTTGGGCTTTATTGTGCCAGTTTAGGGACATGGTGGTCCAATACCAGTTTAAGGACATAATGGTCCACCGTTAGTTTAAGGACGTTTCGGTCCGATATTAGTTTAAGGACGTTTCGGTCCAATATTAGTTTAAGGACATCTCGGTCCACGAGTTTAAGGACCCCGCAGTCCATATACGTGTGGTCGTTGGGACCCGTCACCTCTCTGACGTCGTTGAAGGATTACAACGACAGGTGTCAGAGGAGTTCGGAGATGTACCCTCGAACCGGTAGTAAATTGATTTAAGAGAGCAATCTTGCTCAGTCAATTTAATTTAAGGACTTACGGCCAAAATTGGGCTAAGTCCAGTTGAAAATGTTCAACATTTTATTTGCTTTTGCATTGCATTTCTTTTTTATTTTTATTTAGGCTTTGCCCAGAAAGGATGCAGAGCATCAATTTGTTTTGGGCTCTGTTCTTTTAGGAATGATGCAAGGCATCAATTTTATTTAGGCTCTGCCCTTGTATAAAGGATGCAAAGCATCAATTTATTTGGGCTCTGCCCATTTATTGCCTTGCAATTTATTTTGGCCTGTTAGGTCATTTTGACTTGGGCCTGGCCCTTTTAACAGAGAAAATGCATTGCATTTTCAGGCGCTTTGCGCCAATCAAAGAGCGCAAGCGCTTATGATGATGACACATGTCAAGCAGCGCAGTGCGCTGCGCTTACGCTGCTGACACATGGCGCGCTCTGGTGAGTTGCGCCAATTTCAGAGAGCAAAGCTCTATTTCAAAAGCGCGTAGCGCAACTGGTTCAGATGCTGACACGTGGCGCTCTCTGGTGGCTTGCGCCAACCCAAGAGCGCAACAGTGCAGATTTATAAGTGCAAAGCACTATTAATTTGAGAATCTTTTAGATTCAAGAACCGATGGTTCATAAAAGAAGTGCAAAGCACTATTTGATTTTTTGATCTAATTTAGATCAAAGAAAAACAAGTTTTTCTTTTATTTCAAGAACCAAAGGTTCATAAAAGTGCAAAGCACTATTTGATTTCTAGATCAAGGAAAAATAAGTTTTTTTTCTTTTTGTTCCAAGAACCAGAGGTTCATAAAAGTGCAAAGCACTATCTTTTTTTTATTTCTGTTTTTCTTGTTTTAAAGAACCAGTGGTTCATAAGAAGTGCAAAGCACTGTTTATTATGTGAAGATCATTGATCTTGTTTTTAGATCAATGATCTATTAGAAGAAATTTCTTCTCTCTTATGAAGGTTTTTACCTTTTTCTTGAAATTTTTCTCAGAGTTCTCTCTGTTTGAAGCTCTTGATTTTTTTCAAGAAATGTTCATGCCTTTAAATTGAGGTCTAGGGTCCTTTTTATAGTGCACATAAATCAGTTAAAGTTTGTTAAAGAGATCATTCTCTGAGTGATTTGGGAAATTTTCCCCACCGTTGGATCTTTGATCCGAAGGCCTCTGTTTTACAGAAGAAATTTTTCTTGTTTTAACAAGAACAGAAAAGATTTCTTAGAATTTTAATTCTGCTTGGCGCAAATGCTCCAGAGCGTGACACGTGTCGCGCAGCCCTTTTTTTTTTTGCGCTGCACTGACACGTGTCGCGCAGCGCTTGCGCAAGTTTTTTTTTTTTACGCTGCGCACTGTTGCGCTGCGCGGACACGTGTCGCGCAGCTCACAGTTGCACTGCGCTGACACGTGTTGCACAGCGCAGCGCAGCTGCGCTTGCGCAAGTTTTTGTTTTTTTTTTTTGGCAGAGCTTTGCTCTGATGGAGTACGATACTTTGGGCGCTGCGCTCCCTGCGCTAACGTGTCTGATTTTGACACGTGGCGCTCTGCGTGCAGCGCAGGGGATCTGAAGCGTTACTTCATTTATTTTAAGTTTAATTTTCTCTTTAATTTTCAAGACAGAGCTTTGCTCTGATTGGAGAAAAACAGAATCATTGCTTCTTTTCCCACCTTGGAATTTGAACAGAGCTTTGCTCTGATTGAGGTAAACAAATGCCCCCCCACCGTTGCGCTTACGTGGCCTCCTAACGTGAGCGCAGCGGTGGCAGACTCCGAACCGTCGCGCCATCCCTTGGAAGCTGAAAGGGCACTTGATGCCTATAAATAGGACCTTTGGTCCCTTAGATGATTCTCATCACTAAAATTTTACTTTCAGAACTCAGAGCCCCGCTCTTTATTTTCAAGAACTTTAAGAGTTAAACTCTTAAAACTTTTAGGTGAAAATTTTAATTTGGATTAAATTAAATTAATTTTCATTGATAGAGCCTCGCTCTCAATAGATCTCTGATCTAAAGGAAACCTATTTAGGGTTTCACTTAGCAGAGCTTTGCTCTACAGGTCTTAAAAGGATCTAAAGAGAACTAAAGGGGACCCTACTAGGGTTCCATAGAGCTCTGCTCTCTGAAAGATTTTCCTTGGATTTTCTTAATTCATTAATGGAGCTTTGCTCCTTCCAAATCATATAGAAGAACTCTTAAGAATTCTTCATGGATCTTGGAACTTAAAGATGGCATTTTATTCCTCAGTGCATTATATCGTTTTGCTTAATCAGTCTTTCTGATAATTCTGTTGATCCTCTTTCACAGGAACAATGAACGCCCACATGTATGCTCTTAACGAGATCATCTCTCATGAGGGCATCTGCCGACTTGGCCGCTCTCAAAATCGGGAGTTCATAAACGAAAAGTGTGCTGAAATAATGAGTCGCTTCGACGCATACAATGGTTCACTGCTTCCCCGACGTTCCTCTCTTCTTAAACTTATCGTGGGAGCTATCTGGGAAGCGCTTCCCCTATTCTGTTCCGGCGTGCCGCTTAGGGCGTTGGATGCCGCTGAGGACAAGGTGCACTCTGTGTACCTATTGAACTTTATCTCGAAGAGACGGCGAGACAGTCTTATTGACCTCTTGCACGAGATCTTTCAACAGTCTGCCATACTCGCTGCTTATCGGAGGGTGGAAGACATCGGGAGGGACCCTGACGCTTGTGCTTGCGAAAAGAAGCACACTAGGATGGTCCGCGAGGCTTGGAAAGTCATAGATAGGGTCACTTTTGAATTCCTCAATCCATGCCCTGGATCTGAGGTTATTCCATTGTAACTTTCGTTTATTGTTTTTATGACTGTAAGAACTTCGGGCAATATTAATGGAATTTTTTTTTTATTTTATCCCAGCTTGTCTTTATTATATATCTTTTGTCCTGAGTCTTTTTGCCCATGCATGAATGAATGTGTCTTGAATGCTTGATCAAATGTAAATCGGATGCTCTTTCTGTTGCTTTTCCTCTTTCTCAGCATGTCGTCACAATTAGCAGGTAATAGAGTAAGCTTCTTTATTTCTTCACGAGATAGCGAGGGCTTAGGCCGCAGGTTCAGATCTGCTGCCTAAGACTTTTCAACTCTTTGAGCCGTGAGGGTCTCATAGAGACTTTTCTCCCTACGGATCGAGAGGATCTCGTAGGTGGATTTTTCTCCTTAGGAATCGTGAGGATTCCTAAGTGTGGTTTTCTCTTGTAAGTCGTAAGGATCCTACAAGAGAATTTTTCCCTCTTACGAGTCGGGATGACTTGTAAGCGGTTGTTTCCTCCTTGTCGAAGTTCGATGTTGGAGAGTGAGACCCGTGGATAGTATGCAAGAGACCGTTTTGGGCCAACTTACAGGGTCCCAGTGCTTAGAAAACAGGCTTCTTTTATGCCCACTGCCTAAGACTTTATCTCACGAGTCGAGCCGTCTCAACAATTTTTTTCGCAAGTCGAGACGAATCGAGCGTTTCTCACAAGAACATCTTAACGTCGCATTTAACCTCTGCTCTTTACGACAGAAGCCCGTTAAGGTTAGTGGTACTTAGGGTTTTGGCCATCGTACCGTCGCATAAGCTGATATAGTCCTCGATAGGCAATCGTGCTGTTCGAGTAGCCCTGCGACTGCCGTGTCTCTGATCCCTTTGGGGGCTGGACAAGACGTCTTCAAGCAATCTTCCTTGGCAGTTTGACCGTCGGAAGAGCAAGCGTTAGGAATTTGCCATGTCGCTTTTTACTTGAGGTTAGGCTTATTTTGGTGAGCCCCGATGAGTCATAACCACTCCGCGCTGGTGTGGGGATGATCTCCGATAGTCTTTCGGGTTTTATATGAGTTGCCGTCAAGACCCTGAAGCTAGGAATTTGGCCTTTGCTTCGTTTGCTGGCATTGCGTCTGCTGTATCGAGACGAATGTTGCGGTAGGAACTAGGGATTTTGCCGTGGCTCCGTTTGTTTGATGACGTTGCGTCTGCTGTTTCGAGACGAACGTTGGGGTGACATCTCGTCTGCTGTATCGAGACGGACGTCGAGGTTGTCTCTAGGTTGCTAGTGAACCGCCGAGGTTTGGAACTAAGGATTTTGCCGTGGCTCCATTCGTTTAATGACGTTGCGCCTGCTGTGTCGAGACGAACATTGGGGTGACATCTCGTCTACTGTATCGAGATGGACGTCGAGGTTGTCTCTAGGTTGCTGGTGAACCGTCGAGGTTTGGAACTAGGGATTTTACCGTGTCTCCATTCGTTTAATGACGTTGCGTATGCTGTGTCGAGACGAACATTGGGGTGACATCTCGTCTGTTGTATTGAGACGGACGTCGAGGTGGTGACCATTCTGTGCTGGTGCGAGATGATCTCCGATTGTCTTTCCGGTTTTATATGTGTTACCGTCAAGACGTCGAAGCTAGGAATGTGGCCTTCGCTTCGTTTGCTTTGGTGTGTCCAAATCCTGTTGGAGGAAGAACGCTGGGGTTGACATTTCGTCTGCTGTATCGAGACGAACGTCAAGGTGGTGACCACTCTATGCTGGTGCGAGATGATCTCCGATTGTCTTTCCGGTTTTATGTGAGTTACCGTAAAGACGTTGAAGCTAGGAATGTGGCCTTCGCTTCGTTTGCTTTGTCACGTCCGAATCCCTGCTGGAGGAAGAACGCTGGGGTTGACATTTCGTCTGCTGTATCGAGACGAACGTCAAGGTGGTGACCACTCTGTGCTGGTGCGAGATGATCTCCGATTGTCTTTCCGGTTTTATGTGAGTTACCGTAAAGACGTTGAAGCTAGGAATGTGGCCTTCGCTTCGTTTTCTTTGTCACGTCCGAATCCCTACTGGAGGAAGAACGCTGGGGTGACAACTCGTCTGTTGTATCGAAACGAACGTCGAGGAGGTGACCACTCCATGTGAGATGATCTCCGGTGGTCTTTCAGGCTTTATATGACTTGCCGTTAAGACCTTGAAGCTAGGAATTTGGCCTTCGCTTCATTTGCTCACACTGCGTCTGGTGTATTGAAGCGAATGCTGAGGTGGAGCTGGGATTTTGCCGTCACTCCGCTTGGTTTCGACCATGGGGTCTTTTGTTAACTTTGCATGTACACCCTGCTGGACTGCGAAGGAACGCCGTTGTTGACATTGCGTCTGCTGTAACGAGACGAATGCTAAGGTGGAGTTGGGATTTTGCCGTTACTCCGCTTTGTTTCGACCGTGAGGTCTTTTGTTGACGTTGCATCTGCCTCCAGCTGGACTGCGGAGGAACGCTGTTGTTGACATTGCGTATACTGTATCGAGACAAATGCTGAGGTGAAGCTGGGATTTTGCCATCGCTCCGCTTGATGGTGTAATATCTGTGTCCTGCTGGAATGAGGGGGCACACCGTTGTTGGTCTCCAGGCTGCAGATGTGGCCATTGAGATTTGGAACTAGAGACTTTGCCATGGTTCCGTTTCATTGCGATTCTAAGGTCGGTTGTTGACGTCATGTCTGCATTTAGTTGGAGTGAGGAGAAACGCCGTTGGTGATTTCTAAGTTGTCGATGTTGACGTCGAGACCCTGAAGCTCAGGATCTTCGTTTGCTTCATTTGTTGACATCATGTCTGTAATATTACGACAAATGTCGAGATTGTCTCTAGGTTGTCTATGAACCGTCGAGATTCGGCTTCGCTTTCTGATGGAGCCTGTTGGGAAGGTATGGTTCCCTCTTTATCTGTGCCCCTGGATTGTATACAGGGATCGATGCGATTTCATCTGTAGGGCAAAAAGTTTCATTCTTTCATTTTTTTTTATTCTTTCCGCGATGCTCTATCATTTCAGCTTTTATATCGCGAAGGTCGCGATTGCCCAATCATTTAGGCTATTTTTCGCGGTGCCCAATCATTTCGGCTGTTTATTTTGTTTTCACTCGCTACTTTTTATTGCGAGTTGCCCAATCATTTCGGCTATTTTGCATGCATACATTTTTACTTGCTGCTTTTTATTGCAAGTTGCCCTATCGTTTCGGCTATTTCATATGCATTTTTGGCTCGCTGATTTTTTTTATCGCGAGTGTGGGATTTGGGATCTGATACTAATCTTAGCATCAGCATCGCTGCGACCGGAATATTGCCAGGAGCGAATCATCATTTGCCGTAAAAGGACTTAGAATTTGATACCGTTTTAGGCATCAGCATCGCTACAACTGGGATATTGCCAGGAGCGAATCATCATCTGCCATGAAAGGACTTGGAATTTGATACCGATTTAGGCATCAGCATCGCTACAACTGGAATATTGCCAGGAGTGAATCATCATTTGCCTCTGTCGATGTCGAACAAAGGTGGCTTAGTAAACAGGATTAGGATCCCGTCGACTAAGGCTTTTGACTTCATGAGCCGTAAGGGTCTCATAAAGGTGTTTCTCCCTACGAGTCGTGAGGATCTCGCAGGTGCGTTTTCTCCTTAGGAATCGTGAAGATTCCTAAGTGTATGTTCTCTTATAAGTCGTAAGGATCTTACAAGAGTGTTATCTCCTTATGAGTCGAGAGGACTCACAAGGGTTGTTCACCGTGTGGACATATCCCCAGTCATGGATGGGACTTGGTTAGGGAAATGTTTATTCGCGCCCGTGGATTGTATACAAGGGCCAATATAGGACCACTTGTAGGGCAATGTCAAAAGTTGTGGGGGTTGCTTAAGCACAGGTTTAGGCCTCTGTAACTTAAGACTTTCAAATCTTACGAGCCGTGAGGGTCCCATAAGAGCCTTCTCCTCACGAGTCGTGAGGATCTCGCAAGTGTATTTTCTCCTTAGGAATCGTGGGGATTCCTAAGCGTGTTGTTCCCTTGTGACTCGTAAGGATCTCACGCGAGTGGTTTCTCCTTATAGGGTCGAGAGGCCCCTATAAGTGTTTCTTAACGAGGTTGCGCCCTTTCGGGTTTTCACAAACACTCGCCGGTAGTCCTGCTGTTTTTACTCACGGAGCCCTCTCGGGTTTTCATCCGTGCCCATTTTGCTTATGGACATACCGTTTTTTTTTATTCTTTTTATTTTCTTCTTCTTCTTTTTTTTTTACGAGGTCGCGCCCTTTCGGGTTTTCACGAACACTCGCCGGTAGTCCTGCTGTTTTTACTCACGGAGCCCTTTCGGGTTTTCATCCGTGCCCTTTTTGCTTATGGACATACCGTTTTTTTTTATTTTATATATATTTTTTTTTATCTCGTCAGCCTAAGGATGCTGCGGTATTAGTTTAAAGACGTTTCGATCTGCTATTAGTTTAAGGACGTCTCGGTCCGCTATTAGTTTAAGGACATTTCGGTCCATTGTCGCCGTATTTGAGGCGAATATCTGGTTTATTGACTTTTTGGTCTATGAGTCCTTCTCCATGAATGAACATGATGCCCCCGGCGTATCCATCTTCTTCGGAGCGTGCGGTTGTGGCGGACTCACCTTCCAGTTCTCAGACAGCGCAAACTTGCCCTGTTGGTATTGGTCTTCAACCCAGTTTTTGAAGACGTAGCAGTCTTCGATCAGGTGACCTACTGTTTGGTGGTAAGGGCAATAATTAGGATTATTAACATCGCCTGGCCGCAACGGACGTTTTGGACCCGGCAGATTGATGAGTCTGTCGCACACTGCCAGCTCGAACAGTCCCCTTGTTTTATCTTGCGGAAACGAGTAAGGACGTTTCAACTTTTCCTGGAGGGGTTGCCGCTTGTTGCTTTGGCAAGCAACCGGTCTAGGGTCACCTGATTGTTGTTGAGCGCTGGCAACGAGGGCCTTTTTTCCTTTTCTTTTATCCTTTTTGTTCGCTCCGTTGTTTGCGGGGTCGGGATTTTTTCCGAGTAGCATGCGATTGCATGGCTGAACGTTCTCGCAGCTTCTCAATTCCTTTATTTTTGAAATAGATTCCCCGAGGGAAGAGTTGGGGATAGCTTCTTCGTCAGAGTTGCTTCCAAAGGTGATAATTTGCGATGCCTTAGAGTCGGCTATATGGCAATAGTCGGCGACTCTTTTGCGCTCATATATCGCATTTTTCCGATGTCCACAAGCTTCACACTTTGTCCCGTCGAAGTGTTGCTTTTGAGTGACATACCCTTGCCACCAACAGTTAAAGGATTCGCAGTCTTCGGTAGGATGTATGATCTTCTGATGATATAAACAGAAGTTAGGGTGCATCTCTGCCTCAGCGAGAGTATTTTCTTCAGAGGGCGGTAGCTTCATTCCTACTGACAGAGCTTTGGCGAACCTTTTCCTCGTCTTGAATTTGTTTTTACCCGCAGTGTATGGCTTCTGATTTGACGGGAATGCCTTGGCTCTTTCCAGTATGGCCATTTCATGCTCTTGATTGGCTTTTGCTTTTAGACGAATTTCATTTAGGAAGGCATCGATCAACTCGTCTGACGGCCGCGGAATTTCTGTTTCAGGGTCCGCCCTCATTTTCTCGGCGCAAGGAGCCTTTTTATTATCTGCCAATGAGTGAGAGATCACATGACAAGTTGCCCCCGGCTTGTTTGTCTTCTTTGGAGTATGCGGCTGTGGTGGGTTCACCTTCCAGCTTTCAGACAGCGCGAACTTGCCTTATAGGTATTGATCCTCGATCCATCCCTTAAAGACGAAACAATCCTCAATTGGGTGACTTACCGTTTGGTGGTAAGGGCAATAATTGGGATTATTAAGATCGCCTGGCTGCGACAGACGCTTTGGACTCGGCAGATTAATGAGTCTGTTGCGCACTGCCAGCTCGAACAGTCTTCCCGTTTTATTCTGAGGAAACGAGTAAGAACGTCCTAGCCTCTCTTCGAGGGATGGGCGTGGACGCGCGTTGTTTGGGCGAACGACCGGCTTTGAGTTGCTCGACTGTTGTTGAGCATTGGCGACGACGATCGCTTTCCCTTTTCCTTTCTCATCTCGGGAATCTGATTTTGGAGGAGACGGTCTATGGCCTATCTGGTCTATTTGGGCTAATTTGTCAATCAAGGCCTGGAAGGTGGTCGGCCTGAAGAACATCATGAATTGTGAGATGGTCGCCTGCGGATTGAGAGTGCCCACAAACATGCCTACCGCAGGTGCCTCTTCTATGCGTTGTTCGCATTTCGACCATAGGTTCCGCCATCGTGTTGCGTATTGAACCCACGTTTCGCTTGGCCTTATCCTGGCATTTATTAGTGCTGTTATCGGGGTGCGTTCACTAGCACTCGTGAATCTTTGTGTAAACAGCAGTTCCATCTCTGCAAATGTTTTGACAGAGTCGTTAGGTAGCTCCGAATACCATTCAAAAGCTGTTTCTGCTAAGCTGCCGACGAATTGACGTAGCAACAATTTGTCATCGCCTCCAGTATTGCCGCATAAGGCCCTGAATTGAGCGACATGCTGATGCGGATTCCCTGTCCCTTTATATACGTGGAATTTAGGGATCGTATATCCTGGCGGGTAACTGATTTGGTCATACCAGCTCGGATACGGTCGTCCGGTTCTAACAATTTGCCCAGCCGCTTCATTCGCCTGATGAACCCGGATCTGCTGAGCTATATATTCATCTAGGTCAACTTTGGAGATTGCTTCCTCCTTGGCTGTTGACAGAGCCGGCGGAGGATTTGACGTTTCTCCCCTGTCGTCTTCAAGGACGATCGGAGGATCTTCAGCAGAAGGGTCCGGCTGTAACATCATCCCTACCATATCTTGGAAGAGGAGCGCCATCTGTTTTATGTTAGCCGCTTGCTCTGCAGCTTCTTTGTCCCTCTTTTCGATGACTCTGCGTAAAAAGTCAGCGTCGGTTTCTTGTTCTTGACGCTCATCCGAAAACATTTCAGAGCTTTCTTTTGGCTCAGTGAGTGCAGCCATTGTTGTCATCATTTCCTGAAGTTTTTGTTGTTGCTCCTGAGCTTTCGTCACGGATCGGGTGAGTGGTCGGTGGCCCGTAGAAGTGCGGCTTTCCTCCTTTCCAGAAGCCATATAAACAGTGTGCACCACCATGCCCCCAGACTTGGGGCGTTTGTGTTCGGTGTCTTTGCGATTTGCCGAAGACACAGGGGCTTTTTGCGGCCTCCTTTTTTGAGTGATTGGAGTTAAGGGAGCCGTTGTAGTGGGCACCCAAGTAGCTTTTTCTTTTTGTGGTTTGACAGAGTAATCCTTCCCCTGCCGAACCTTCATCTTTTTCTGTCGTCGGAGGCAGTCTTGATCGATCACCGACTCTTGGACCTGTCGCCAGACTTTGTAAATTTTAGAGGACAGCCGTTGAGGGGGCTGCTCTAACTTCTTCTCTGGAGTATTCTCCACAGGTGAAGGAGTTCGTTTCAACATCGCAGTAGGAGAGTTTCTGCGCACCGAGTTCAGCAACTCAAAGCTGTTCCTGGTTGGAACAGCAGTATCGATCCCCACCATTAGAGTTGGAGGAGTAAGTCCAGAGGGGGAGTTGCCCCCAGCCTTCCTCACTCGGCGCCAGTAGCGACGTCGGGCATGTCATGCTGATGGAGTTGTTTCAGCTATAGGGGTGACCTCCTCATGCCCCCTATGTTGGTCAGAATATACTGGTACCAGCTTTTTAAAGATCGACGTCCGTTTAACGGGGACGGCCAACTTGTCAGAAGCGGACTTCTGAACATGGGAAGCAACCTTGGTGATTTTGCCAGGAACGGGAGTTGGAATGGCTATCTGCTTCGGGATAACGCCTTCTGGTATGGCAAGCTTCTTCATGAGCCTGTTAGAGCTCTGGCCTAGTCCGTTAAAAACTGAAGCAGTGGAGTTGGACGACCCATTGAGAGGGGTCGCGGCAGTGGTAAGTCGATCGAAGACCGACTTCTTTGAAGCTTCTTGCAATGTCATTGGAGCGTTGAAGCTCATTGGTGGGAGCATGGTCCCAAAAAATAGTCCAGTGGTGGCTTGAGCCACCTGCTCCACCGGCATTTTAAAAAGGGAGGCCGCTTGGGGCCCATAAGTCACTCCTCCAGCAATGACGGAGCGAGAGTTATCGCTGCGGGCGGTGCAGTTCGAAGCCATCGATTTTCTGTTTTCTGCATAGAGTAAGACACCAAATCTTAGTACCTTAAATCCACAGGCAATCACAGCAAACCGCGATTTGTTCGCGAACACGACACACGAAGTGTGGAGTGGAAAAAGGAAGAGGTCCCACCGGGCGTGCCAGAATCTGTTCCCCTCCGAACGGCGGCCGAGACGTTAGGGCGTCTTTGCCTGAGATTCGGGGCAGATGCTATTTGGTTTTATCCGTCTACCTCTCCGAAGATGCCAAGTTGATTTATGGCACCGTGTATCGAAGGTTTAGACAGATGCGGCCGATGTAGCAGACTTTGTCAGATTCTCCCTCGCTTGAGGGGTTTTTGATTGTGGGGACGCTCTTCCCTGCAGGCGCAAGCCCCTGCAGTTAATTACGCTACCGCATCGCGGTAGCCACTTTCTCCTTCTCCAGAATTTCACTTCGTGTCGTGTGTGTTTGTTTTGTTTGTGGTTGCCCGTGGATTGTATACGGAGATTGAGTAATGTCGTCGCCCGTAGGACGTGGATTAGTCCAAATCCGTATTTACTTAGATTTGGGTTTGGTGTTTTTTAGTTTAAGGATACGTTAGTCGCGTTGCGGCTAAGATCAACTTAAACGTTCGTTAAGGATACGTTAGTCCAGTTTGAGACTAAGATCAACTTAACGGGATCGTTTAGATCCGACAAAAGAGCGTTTGGGCTCTATTGTTCCAGTTTAGGGACATAGTGGTCCAACATTCCCATTTTGGGGGCGGATATTGGTTTAAGGACGCATAAGTCCATGAGTTTAAGGACCCCACAGTCCGTATTAATGTGTGGTTGTCAGGACCCGTCACCTCTCTGACGACGTTGAAGGATTACAACGACAAATATCAGAGGAGTTCAGAGATGTACCCTTGAACCAAAGTTGGTTGAGAGATCTATAGTCCAATTTGGGACTAAAGTTTGTTTGAAGGTTTGATTTAAGGACACGTTAGCCATATTTGAGGCTAAGATCAACTTAATCGTTTGTTAAGGATACGTTAGTCCAATTTGAGACTAAGATCAACTTAACGGGATCGTTTAGATCCGACAAAAGAGCATTTGGGCTTTATTGTGCCAGTTTAGGGACATGGTGGTCCAATACCAGTTTAAGGACATAGTGGTCTACCGTTAGTTTAAGGACGTTTCGGTCCGATATTAGTTTAAGGACGTTTCGGTCCGATATTAGTTTAAGGACATCTCGGTCCACGAGTTTAAGGACCCCGCAGTCCATATACGTATGGTCGTTGGGACCCGTCACCTCTCTGACGTCGTTGAAGGATTACAACGACAGGTGTCAGAGGAGTTCGAAGATGTACTCTCGAACCGGTAGTAAATTGATTTAAGAGAGCAATCTTGCTCAGTCAATTTAATTTAAGGACTTACGGCCAAAATTGGGCTAAGTCCAGTTGAAAATGTTCAACATTTTATTTGCTTTTGCATTGCATTTCTTTTTTATTTTTATTTAGGCTTTGCCCAGAAAGGATGCAGAGCATCAATTTGTTTTGGGCTCTGTTCTTTTAGGAATGATGCAAGGCATCAATTTTATTTAGGCTCTGCCCTTGTATAAAGGATGCAAAGCATCAATTTATTTGGGCTCTGCTTATTTATTGCCTTGCAATTTATTTTGGCCTGTTAGGTCATTTTGACTTGGGCCTGGCCCTTTTAACAGAGAAAATGCATTGCATTTTCAGGCGCTTTGCGCCAATCAAAAAGCGCAAGCGCTTATGATGATGACACATGTCAAGCAGCGCAGTGCGCTGCGCTTGCGCTACTGACACGTGGCGCGCTCTGGTGAGTTGCGCCAATTTCAGAGAGCAAAGCTCTATTTCAAAAGCGCGTAGCGCAACTGGTTCAGATGCTAACACGTGGCGCTCTCTGGTGGCTTGCGCCAACCCAAGAGCGCAACAGTGCAGATTTATAAGTGCAAAGCACTATTAATTTGAGAATCTTTTAGATTCAAGAACCGATGGTTCATAAAAGAAGTGCAAAGCACTATTTGATTTCTTGATCTAATTTAGATCAAAGAAAAACAAGTTTTTCTTTTATTTCAAGAACCAAAGGTTCATAAAAGTGCAAAGCACTATTTGATTTCTAGATCAAGGAAAAATAAGTTTTTTCTTTTTGTTCCAAGAACCAGAGGTTCATCAAAGTGCAAAGCACTATCTTTTTTTATTTCTGTTTTTCTTGTTTTAAAGAACCAGTGGTTCATAAGAAGTGCAAAGCACTGTTTATTATGTGAAGATCATTGATCTTGTTTTTAGATCAATGATCTATTAGAAGAAATTTCTTCTCTCTTATGAAGATTTTTACCTTTTTCTTGAAATTTTTCTCAGAGTTCTGTCTGTTTGAAGCTCTTGATTTTTTTCAAGAAATGTTCATGCCTTTAAATTGAGGTCTAGGGTCCTTTTTATAGTGCACATAAATCAGTTAAAGTTTGTTAAAGAGATCATTCTCTGAGTGATTTGGGAAATTTTCCCCACCGTTGGATCTTTGATCCGAAGGCCTCTGTTTTACAGAAGAAATTTTTCTTGTTTTAACAAGAACAGAAAAGATTTCTCAGAATTTTAATTCTGCTTGGCGCAAATGCTCCAGAGCGTGACACGTGTCGCGCTACGCTGAAACGTGTCGCGCAGCCCTTTTTTTTTTTTTTTGCGCTGCACACAGTTGCGCAGCGCACAGCGCAGCAGCGCTTGCGCAAGTCAAGTTTTTTTTTTTTACGCAGCGCACAGTTGCGCTGCGCTGACACGTGTCGCGCAGCGCAGCTGCGCTTGCGCAATTTTTTTTTTTTCCTGGCGCAGCGCACAGTTGCGCTGCGCCGACACGTGTCGCGCAGCGCAGCGCATTTGCGCTTGCGCAATTTTATTTTATTTTATTTTTTTTTTGGCGCTGCGCACAGTTGCGCTGCGCCGACACGTGTCGCGCAGCGCAGCTGCGCTTGCGCAATTTTTTTTTTTTTTGGCGCTGCGCACAGTTGCGCTGCGCCGACACGTGTCGTGCAGCGCAGAGCATTTGCGCTTGCGCAATTTTATTTTTTTTTTTGCAGAGCTTTGCTCTGATGGAGTACGATACTTTGGGCGCTGCGCTCCCTGCGCTAACGTGTCTGATTTTGACACGTGGCGCTCTGCGTACAGCGCAGGGGATCTGAAGCGTTACTTCATTTATTTTAATTTTAATTTTCTCTTTAATTTTCAAGACAGAGTTTTGCTCTGATTGGAGAAAAACAGAATCATTGCTTCTTTTCCCACCTTGGAATTTGAACAGAGCTTTGCTCTGATTGAGGTAAACAACCCCAGCCACCTCCACCGTCGCCGTTGCCACCATCACCTCACCCCACGACCACCATCTCCGCCACCCTTCTCTCCTCTCTCCAACCCGACGAAGACAACCAACTCGACCGCTGCAAACCCAGCCCATGCACCCATCACTGGAGACTCGTCGTCGCCACCGCTCTCGTCACAACACCTCGTCGATCTCACCCCAACGTCGCCAGAATCACCCCGCCACCGCTTACACCTCCTTTCCTTCCCTGACCCCAAGATCCCGAACCCAATGAAACTCACGACCCAGCCTCGCCTTTGTCTCCGTCGCCGTCGACCTCAACGTCGGCGCCAACACCACCTCTTCTCTTCTCTTTCCTCTCCTCTTCACGAGCTCACCAACCTCACCCTACCAACCCTGCACACCTCCGTGCAGACCCCGCTGCAAACCCAAAACCGACCCTGCACATCATCACCTCCCATCGCCGGCGGCAGCCTCGTCGGCCTCACCTCACCTTCGTCACCATCTCCTTCCTTCTCTCCCTTTCTTCCTTCACCCTATACCCGACCTTTACTACAGCCACCAAGAAACCTCACCCGACTTCTTGAGACCGCCGCTGCCTTGCCGGAAACCATCGCCTGCATCCTCGCCGTCGACGGCCCATCGTCGACAACACACCCTCACCTTCCCCTCTGACTCCAGAGCCAACCCAGAGCACCAGCCATCTTCTTCTCCTACTTCTTCTTCTTCTTCTAAGTTCTTCTCCTCTTCTTGATTCTTGATTTCCGGCGATCGCCACCGGAGCCGTGCCACCGCTGCCGATCCGAGCAACCTTGTGGATGTTCATATCCAGCGTGGTCGTGTTCTTGCAGTACCTGGTTCGGTTCTGTGCTCGCGTGGACACATCGCGACGTTTTCCCGACATTCGAGATTGCCGTGTGTATCCGCTTCTTGATCCGTCGAGACAAGTGAAACTTGCTACATGCTATTAAAATTACTATATATGCTATTTAAATTACTACATACCTATTTGAGTGCACGTTAAACCTGTAGTTTACTTTTAATACCATAATTTCCATTTTAACATTGCGACGTCCCGTTATATCATTTTAGATTCATAGCTCGAAACATACCAGGTTGCATTTAGTTCTATTATACATAGTACCCACATTCATATTTAAATCATATAACAATTATTTGCATAGCCCACAGTACCCCTTTATATTTTATACCCTGTCGGACGACCATTTGCATACAACTAACCTGATTTATATTCAATTGCGTCTCTAGATTACTTAGAACATATTAACATGATTTTATCATCCACATTCGTTTTACTGTATTCATGTAATGTTGAAATCATCCCTTGAACCCAAACTGATAAATGTGCATCTACATACCTTAATCTGAACCTGATTGCATTTCACGATTACAAGTTCCAGCTTGTTAATTCTATTAGTACACATGCTTGTTCTGTATATCCATGATTATGCTAGTTTGATTATGAGCACCTACACAATATCTTTTACACCCTGACATGACTTTCTACACCTACTACTTGACACGACATGGTACCGTACACACTTGACATGATATGACATGACACCTTTATACATTATCTGGCTTGACCTGATGTACCATGTCTTACCTGTTACCTGATTTTGTGTCTAATGCCAACAAACCTGACCTGTTGTCCGTACGGACCGTTCCTGTTGTCTATCCAGACAAACATGTACTTGCCTGATCCTGTGTTGGTATTAGCTCTAGATTATTTAATACTTGACTTGAACATATATAACTTAGGGGTATGGGGAAATCAGTATTGTAACCGAACGTAACTCAAAGGGCCATCCTATTGTTTGCCTTTTTTCCGGGCGTTACGGAACACCTATTGCTTGCCGTTTTTCCGGGCGTTACGGAATACCCATTGTTTGCCGTTTTTCCGGGCGTTACGGAATACCCATTATTTGCCGTTTTTCCGGGCGTTACGGAATAATCACCGGCGAGTTACGATGAGGATTACATTACTTGGTTTCGAAGACTTTAGAATAGATAACCCCGTAGCACAGTTTAGATATCTCTGCACGTCACTTATACTGACACTTTCACCGTTATATATTCTCATTATATTCTTGCTCATGCTCATACTTGCATGTATTACTACCCCTGTTTATATTATTGCTTGATGTTATGACGCGCTGACGTCTGGGTTTTGCATGGCCCAGATTCTTCTACCTTTGTTGCAGACTGATCAGGAGTATTGCCGCTGTTAGACCGAGCGGTGAAGTTCCTATCGGTATGTAGTTTTTCTTTCCAGGTGTTTCATTTATTGTATCTTTTGCTTCCGCATATCATTATTTCTTGACTCATTCATTCTGGCTCATGGACATGTACTAGACAGTTTAGCTTACTTTCCTGTTCTTGATATCTCTACAGCCGTAATGTGACTGTGGAAGGATTTTTCCTATCCACAGGTAGCATGGTTGGCTATGTCACGTGCCTATTTGAGCGTACTCTGGGAAGCGGGGCGTGACAGTATTGATGAGACGTTTTTATTCGGCAGATACAAAGAGACTTTGCTAATTGCTACTGGTGCTGATGGAAATGATGGTCTTTATCCTTTGGTATATTCTATAATTGATTGTGAAACCACATGAAATTGGGAGTGGTTCATTGCTTGCATTTATAACTACATTCCATCCGTGCGGAGAATGCACATTACTTTCATATCTGACGGATGAAAGGGATTCCGAATGCACTAAGAAGGTAATTGCCAGAACCTCATAGTCATCATTATTGTATGCGACATATGAGAGCCAAGTTCGCAACTGCCAGATTTTGTGACAAAACCTTGCAGAGTTCGTTCACCCAAATTGTAACTAGATGATTTGACATATATCACACCGAGAGAGGAACTTAAAAGTATATGTCTACCGAGCAGATACTTAGCTTGAAAATAGATTAAAAATGAAGAAGTCAGATGGGCTCTTTCAAAAGATGGTGGTAGAAGATATTGCATAATGACTACGGATACTTCAGAAAGCTTTAACGGGGTCTTAAAAGGATCTCGATCTTTACCTATTACGGCTTTAGTAGCATGGACTTTTTACTGTGCGGATAAATACTTCTTTGCAAGACGTGAAGAGGGACAAGAGTGTCCGCCGAAGTTATATTTCACTCGTGCTTGCCTACTGGGCAACCACTCACTGGTCCGGGCTCACCGAGCGTTCCAAGTTTGAACAGTTAATAACAAATAGGGCTACTGATGCTAAGTATGCTTGAATCGTGAGATTCAACACGTCTGAATGGCAGGTGACTGATAAAATGGAAAACAATACACCGTAAGCATTGATGGTAGGAACTACAGTTGCACATGCAATATCCCCAAGCTGCAAAAGTTACCTTGTTCGCATGCAATTTTAGCATGTACACGAGCAGAGAATGAGGGAAACATTGCACATCACGATTTTGCTTCAAAGTGGTATTCTGTCTCGAAATACAGAGCTGCTTATGCTCCATCGTTCTACCCTGTACCTAATAGCCAATATTGGGTGGAGTACAATGGTCCAACGATATGACCACCTACCGGTAAGAGACAGGCAGGACGACCACGTTCTACTCGTTTCAAAGGTGTTATGGATGAATCACGTGAAGGACATAGGCAAAATAGATGTAGCATCTGAACGAGTATGGTCATAACAAGGCACGATTGAAAAATCCTCCAGCACCACGTCGCCATTGGTAATCACATTATATACTTTGATATACAGACACACATAACCATACATATATATGCACATACACATGCACACACATAAATACAGGCAAACACATACACACGCACGCATATATATTCTTTGATATACATGCTCATTTTTCAAAGTACATATAATATGAATTCCTCATTGTGCAGATATACTTATAGAGACTAGACCTATAGATACGAGTGTTCTGTACTTGCATGCTGACCACAGGTCAGCCAACGCCTTATTAGTACCGGTAAAAATTTGTAATATTTATATCTCGAATTCCATATGCTATTTATATGTTACTGAAATAATTCCTCTTACGAACATCAAGACCCTCATCAAGAGTGTGCTTGCGAGGCACATATTCATATGTCCACCTCCCGTGCCTGCACTGCCTGCATCACTGGTGCCTCCACCACCGATCACATATGCATGAAGAAGACCACCACCATCTCAACATCCCGATGAGTACGAGCATAAACCATCACAGCAAGGGTCGTCTCAGCCATCTGCCGCTGATGAAGTCGGATCGTCACAGCCTCGACATCCTGTAGCGAAAAAGAAGAGGACACCAGCCGCATTGCGATGACTTTGTTAGATTTCACGAAGTATTGTGTTGTATTGTTCTATAGTCAAACTTGTGTGGAGTCAGCTTAACTTATTTATTTTACAGTGTTTATCGCTTTCGGCTTATTGGTCTTCGTCTTGCGGCAGCGTATATTTTGCGTGGATTGTGTCTCCGCCGTGTGGGCGTCGAGTTAGCTCCCGTGTGGGGATGCTGTTATGTTACTATTGTTGTACAAGGAATTTTATTCAAAATTTACGAATGAGGTGCTGTCTAATTTTATTCAAACTTGGGGCAACTTGCTATATAAAATTTACCCATTGTTTTGAAATTGGTGGTGTCATTTTATCTTCTATCTGTCCAAGGTCTTCATCATTTCATGTTCCAATTGAATGTGAGATCATCTATCATTGTCATTTCAGTTTTGATATATGCTTACACCAATGTCTAATTTGGATATGACAAGTGAGAAAGACAACTTTTTAAAACATTCTATTATCCTATGACCTCAAGTGCTGAGACAAGTCCAAACAAAAAACATCATTTTCAAACGATAAATCTTAACAAAACAAACTTTAATAACAATGCGTCTGCATTCATTGAAATAAACACGCATCCATACAACGAACATTACATAAAAGTAAGTCTCATACACACTCTCTTACACACAGACACATGTTTTGATCACTTATAATTCATAAACATATTTAGCTCAATATTGATCTCCACGAAAACAAAATTGATCCTCTATGTAAAGGCCTCATCATATGCATAAACATCCCATGCAAGTTCGAGTCGGCGCAAAGTCCGACGATGCATAAAGATGCGGTGGAGAGCGCTTGCAGAGTACTCGATAGCGTGATCAGAAAGAAGACCCATAGAATGAAAGAAGTGGAGACGACGATTTGCTTATCTATAATGGCCATGGGTTACTTCTTCAGGAGGAGACGGGAACACATCCAATACGGATAAACGCAAAAGCCGAAGGATGGCGAGATCGATCTTTACGGAGGGTATATACCCTCCCTCGTAATCGATAGAGAATGCTCTCATAACCCGTGTAGTCTATACTGATGAATTCAGCTTTCACGATAGTGTAAGGGATGCTCATCTTTATGTCATTGATTGATGGCAATCCTACAGATAAAGATTCCGATATTGAGAGAAAGCGAGACCGAGATCGGAGAGAGAAACCGAGATCGGGATCTGAGATAAAGAGAGTAGAGGACCGTAGAGTGGAGAGAGCTGACGATGGTGATGGTGAATGTGAGAGTGGAGGTGAATGTAAAGGTGATAACGATGGTGACGGTGATGGTGATGAGATCTAAGAGAGAAAGAGATAGCGCAGAGAGAGATTTGAGATAGAGAGCAAAAGTGAACCCTCATTTATACAAGGAAAACCACTCACGGATCTATTCTTTCTTGGGCGCAGTTGCCAACTGCGTCCAAAAAAAGACACAGACCCATGAGTGAGTCTGTTTCTTTTTTAGGCGCGGTTGGCAACTGCACCCCACAAAGACGCATACCCGTGACTAAGTGTGTTTTTTTCGAGGCGCATTTGCCAACTGCCCCCCAAAAAGACTCAGACCCGTAACTCAACAAGTGTCCTACGTTTCTGACTCTGCGTTTGATTTTTCTTGTGACTTCATGGGGCGCGGTTTCAAACTGCGCCCCATGGAAATGTATGGGACGCACTTTAAAAGTATGCCCAATATATTTTAAAGCAAAAAGATTGGGGCGCACTTACAAAGTGCACCCTTTATATTTTACTTAGGTACTATAAATGCATGGGGCGCATTTTCTAAGTGCGCCCCATGCATTTGTAAGGGGCGCAGCAACTGCGCCCCTTATAAATTTTTTATAAGAAAAAACGCCGGCATCAATGCTGAGCTGGTGTTAATGTGGTGCCCACGTGGTCAAAAGTGGGTTGTTTTTTAAAGTAGCCTATTTTTGTTAATATTTTAAAAATCATGCGTAATGCAAAAAATTGTCCTAAAGAGTTGAAAGGTCTCATTTGCAGGTTATGAAAAGGTTAAAAAAATTGATAAAAATAATTACAACATCCAAGCTTCGAACAAGTGACCTATGGAATAATGGTGAAGTTACTTAACCAATAGGATACAAGCTTTTTCTTGTATGTATTCAACAAGAATCGAATATATACTAACATTTGATAAGTAAGCGGGCTTTTATAAAGAAAGTAAAATATAAAGGTACGGGGATTTTAGGGTCATTACATGTTTTGAGAAAAATGATTTTCAAAATGATTTATATTTAATCTATATATACTATGGTTTTACTATCATTCTAAGTGGACCTCATTTATGCAAAACATTTTCGTATCCAAAATGATATTCAATCTCAAGCTCAATAGTTCATCTCTATAGAAAGATTGTAATGTTATTTTGTTAAACATATCTCTCATCTTGGTTAAGAGGAAAAAAAACTTGTCTACTTATAAGAGGTTGTGAGCTTCGTGTAAAGAAACGGAAAAGTGTAAGGGATTTCTTCGCCCGGTTAAAGAAGGGTTGTAGTGAAAGGGAAAATTCCTAAGGATAAGGTCTTAGGTAGTGAACTAGGTGAAGGGTGTTGAACCACTCTGAAATGATTGTGTCACAATTTGCACTAAGTTTATTATCTTGCAAATATATTGTGCTACAATATTCATTATCTTATTCTTGTTTAAATTGCTCAAATATTTTATTGCAAGTTTTAAAATCAAAATTTTTAGTCAAACCTATTCACCCCCATTTAATGCACTTTCAATGGAAACAACGCAATAAGATGGTTTTTATTGGAATTGCTCCGACGCTTGAGAAGGTTCACGATAAGGTTCTGTTTCTTGCTAAAGAGTACCGGTAACTAGGAATTTATTCGGGCTCATAGACGGCTAATTGGTGTGATCCTTTGTCTTCTGGACACTCTCTCCATACCCCTCCCTTTCAATGGCCACACGCACGACATGATGAAATCAAAGCGAATTTCGATGCTTCAAACAAAGAGTTCTTTGTAGTAGAAGCTGGGGATTCTTTGTCGGGATGAGCATGGACATGTTCTTCAAGCTAAAGGATGGAGACTTTTAGGGCTAAACAGTCTCATTGGTTGAGTTATCAGCGGCTAGAGAAGCGGTTAGAATTGCAATATTTGAGCTGCATGCTCGTAAACTCTGGTTCGAGGACGATTCTCTCGTGGTTATTGGTTGGAATAATCATGAAGGCAATCTATCAGGCATTGCAAAGTTAATGCTAGAGGATATCTAGGAATGAACTCGACTGCTCGAGTTTGGAGCTACTCATATATTTTGAGAAGGAAATGAAAGAGCTGATTTTTTGGCCAACTCAGGAGTATTGGATGCTGTCGAATTTATAGAGACAACACTTCCAAGCGCTTTACTGCAGCTGGTTCGAAATAACTGTGAGTGATGCTTCTTTGTAAGAGTTTAAATAAGTTTTATACACAAAAAGAGGGCTTTTTGTTAAAAAGCACCCTCATACTTCGGCAATTACTAAAAAGCCCCCACATACTTCATATTTACTTAAAAGAACTCTCATATTTTTAAATTGCACTAAAAAACTCTCACTAATTTTCCATCAAAAGTTAGTGTTCCGTTAGGAAAATAGAGTTGGAACTTGTGTTTGAGCTGTTCTCTTACCTTCTAGGTATTTAGATAAGTTTTTCTCTCATAAAAAGAACCCACATCCTCGCTTAGTTGAATATCGGGACAACTAAAAAATCACTCTCCTTTCAAATGAGGTTGACCACGAACTCAAAACTTGCAATTGAAGAGACAACGGTACTCGACAAGCTCGTTATTAAAGAAGGTTGAGAAAAATGAGCAGGTCTTCATGACCAGTTTGGGAGATTTATGATCGAAACCTAATCCTAAAACAAATTTAGAGGCCTTAAAAAATGGATTTTGATTATTTCTTCTACCCACTTCCTTGCTTCTGCATCACAATTCTCTTCTCTCTTTTTGCCCCCTTTCTTCAGCTTAAAGCTCTCACCCTTACCAAAAACACATGAACAATTCCACAAAATCCCTAAAGAACAATTCCAATCTCGTTTGGTGAGTGTTTTATCAGAATGCGATCTCTCTCCCCATTCATTGGCAGGTCAGTTTCCTTTCACCTTAAACAATTCCTAACTCAATTCTTAGCTTTGAATCCAATAATAACTTTTTTTATAAAAAAATAAATAAATAAACAAAATGTACAGCATAGAAAACATCACTTCAACTAATGAGTTCTATCAAATTCCCCATCTGGGACTTGTGACAAATGATGCAAACAAGTTGTTGGGGCCTAATATTTTGGTGCCCAGATTGCAAAAATTTTCATTTTTAATGGGAAAGGATGATTTGGGTCGAAAGTTTAAGGATAGCATGATGAGTGCTAAGCCTTTTATGTGTAAGAAAAATGGCCAGAGTAGAGATTTGAAGGCTCACTCGGTTCATGGAATGATGATGCTCGATATCGGTGATCTCCCAGATCATGACACGTGGCAGATGACGTGTTCCAAAGCATGCAAGAAAGGACCTACAGGAGCCGACCAGACTGCACCTACGCCCGTCCTACCGACGAGGCTGGCTCGCCTCGAGCCCCAGCACAATTGGCCTCCTCGGCCTCACAGCTTGTTCCCGAGCTACCGTAGAAACAAGATGCCTCGGCTTTCCCGCTCGTCCGCGAGCTCTCCCGTCGAGGTCATCTTCCTCGGTCCATCGACCGAACAATAGCACCACTTGCAGGCATAACCGCCATCCCGCGAATCTCGCCATGCGTAAGATCTCCGCCGGCCACATCCCACATTCCACACCACCACGATCCCCCATTAACGAGCCTGTCTCGCCATTAATGGAAGGTCCCGCTCATCACGCGGGCGTGACGTCGGGAGCGTAATGGCCGGCATGATTCTCGCGCCTGCTGCACCTGCTGCCACCACTATTTAAACCCCTCTTTCAGACGGTCAAGATAAGCTAATTCTAATCCACTAAGCCGTTACTCTGCTCGGATTACCCTACTAACTTGATCGTCGGAAGGTCCTCGGTGGTCCAATCACCCCGGGACTTCCTTACAGGTAGCTCGGCTCAACAACTTCAAACCCATTGAGATCCACACGCTTCAGAAGTCTACCTCCAGATCAAATCTCAGCCACTCATCGCCGCCATCAGCAGATCAACGGGAAGCAATATCTGAAAGAGATTCCACCCTCCATCAGCTGGCGCCGTATGTGGGAACTCTTTGATTCCACGAAAACAAAAGTTCGCCTCCCGATCTCACTCCAATGGAGAGTGATCATCAAGACGATCCAAACGCCAACCGGCGCCTCCCTCTCAACGGAGGCACAGACGAGCCTCCTCCGCCGAATGCCATCAACGCCCTCGTCGGCCGGATAGACCAACTCACATCCTTCGTAGAGGCGCTCGTCCGCATCCAAACGGCGGGGCAAAATCCCCAGGTCACCGCTCTCCCGCCTCGGGACCAGGACCCCTACAGGGTGAGAGAAGACTCAGCCCGCGTCGGCACGGCCGACCGCCGTCTTGCTGCATCCCACGGCCGCGGATCCCCCAGGCCAGTACGTTCTGCCACCCGCTGGGCGCCCAACAGCTCGACACCAAGGTCCGTCGCTAGAGCGCCCCGCCCCGAGGTCTTTCGCGCGCATGTCCCTCCTGACGAAATTTCGGTCAGCTCGTCTGTCACCAGGCATGACCGACACACCCTCCCCCGACGGGGCCGCGCAGACGGGGCTCGTCAGGGCAGCTCAAGGGCCACCTCACCTGGAGATTTGAGGAATCTCATTGAGAGAAACCGCGGTCGAGGCCAGACGCAGGCCGCCAACAGCAGGGGCCTGGGATCAGAATGCGCCGAGTCGTCGAGGTACCATGGCCAACTCGACGCCCTCGAGAAGAAAATCGAGAATCTGCATCGGGAAGGTCACCGTTCGAGCGATGGGGCTAAGTATGCCGCCGACTCGCTCACAAAACCGTTCACCGAGAAACTGCGCCCCGTCCGTATCTCCTCCCGCAACAAGCCCCCAAAGATCTCCCTCTTCGACGGCAAATCTAACCCGAAGGACTACTTGGATGCGTTCACCGCGGGATTGAGCTTCCAAGACCACTCAGATGCCGCCCAGTGCTGAGCTTTCCCGGCCACTCTCATCCGTGCTGGGCGAGACTGGTTCCGAGGACTCGAGACGCGCTCGATCTCAACCTTTGACGAGCTGACCACAAAATTCCTCGGCCACTTCGTCGGAAACAGGCGGCAGAAGCACACAGTCGACCACCTCTTCACGATCAGGAGCGAGGACAGGGAGACATTCAAGGCCTACATCACCCGTTTCTACAACGCCCTTCTCGAGGTCCCAGAGCACCGGGACGAAACGGTTGTCACGGCTCTAAGGTCTGGTCTTAGACATAAGGAGTGGTTACGCTCTTTTGCACTGGCGTAACCTAAGACCATGGCCGAGGTAAAGGCCTAGACCGAGCGCGAGGTCTAGCTCGAGTCCGAGGTGAACGCAAACCTCCCCCGTGCAGAGCAAGCCGACCAGAAAAAGGGGGCAAGGGACGAGAGAAAAGGACCGAAACGGCAAAAGCCCTATCCCCCAAAGTTCTAGAAGTACACACCGCTTAATGTCTCCCAGACAGTGCTACTTGAGGAGGCCAAGGGCGAAGGGTTCTTCAAGTTCCCCCCGATCCCATGCTCGGCTTCGAAGCGAACCCGGGGCCCCTACTGCGGCTTTCATAGGTCGCTGGGCCACTCAACGGAGAGCTGCAAACAACTCCGAGATTATATTGAAGAGCTCATCCGTTCTGGGCACCTCACAGCGTACCTGAGAGACAAGCGACAAGCTGACCGCGATCAGGAACAGCGCCCCCTCCAGCCGAGCAGACCATCGGCCAGATAATGTAGTGTCAGCGGGGCATACGTCTGGTACCCCCGAAGCTCGGTATCCTATGCCGAGCACAGATACCAACAGACGTATGGGAGGCTCAAGCTGCATGAATAAAGGCATCTACTAGTATGTATTTTCTTTCCAAAGCAATGTACCATCTTCCTAAGATTTTTTGTTTAGACAATAAAAGGATCAATAGGGCATTGCAGAAAAGAAAAAGAATCTTATTCATTAAAAGATACTATAGGCTCCTCAGCCGTACACAAAAAAGAAAAATATTATTATGACAAAGCGGGGGAATGGGGTGCAGAGAGTACTGCTCGTGGTACTCTGAGCATATCTCCTCCAGCCGAGCCCTCGCAGCGTCTAACCTCTGCCTCCGATCCCCCCGCGAGCTTCGGCGTCGAGCCTCAACTGGTAGCACTCACGGACGAGCGCTTCCGAGCGGTCTAGCCGGCTCGCGGAGATCAGGCCGAAACGCCTCAGAGACCTTAGCTTGCCTATGGCCTCCTCGAACAGCATTTCGGAGAAGGGGTTGTAAAGCCCCGGCGACGCCCTCCAGATGGAGTACATCAGGAGCTGAAGGAGGGAGGACCGCCGGGGAAGCAATCGGCCGAAGTGGTTCTTAATCCTGCCTATCACCAACTGCACCGTGTCCTCAGTGCAGTACGGGTCATAGAGGTAGACATCCTCGAAGCTTATAATGTCTTCGATGGTGAAAGGGAAGTCATGCATTTTCTGCGTCTCGGGTGTGAGGAGGAAGCAAACAACAATCCCTCCGTCTTATAGCCAACGACGCCTGGGAGTCCAACAGTTGCCGGCTTCACCCGCAACGCAGGCGCCACGCGGCAAGCCTTGCGCCTCCCCATGCGAAACCGAAACGACGAGACTCCGGTGTTTCGCCTTCACAGCGCCCTCACGACACGTGTCTTAGATGTTGTCCCACTCCTCGGTGCTCATATGGGAAGGTCGGACAGAGCCTCACCAAGAGGCAACCGAGCAATTTCATTGAAACTGCTCGGTCCTTCCTCATGGAGCTAAGCCTTCACGAAGAGGCAGCCCTGCAGCTACCCTGCTCGGCTATCCCTGGCTGGTAGCTACCCTACTAACGCCAGGGATCTAAACCCTCACGAAGAGGCAGCCCTGCAGCTACCCTGCTCGGCTATCCCTGGCTGGTGGCTACCCTACCGACGCTAGGAATCTAAGCCCTCACTAAGAGGCAGCCCAGCAGTTACCCTGCTCGGCTATCCCTGGCTGGTAGCTCTCCTACCCCACGACGCCAGGGATCAAAGCCCTCGCCAAGAGGCACCGGGCAGCAACCCTGTTCGGCTATCCTTAAGGACCCAAAAGCTCTCGAAAGAGGAAACCGCTTAACACCAACCGTGCTCAGTTATCCCTGGCATCCCACCAGGGATCAAAGCCCTCGCCAAGAGGCACCGGGCGGCAACCCCGCCCGGACATCCTTAGTAGGCCTCTTACGTCCCTCCCGCGCTAAGGATGAGAAGCCCTCGAAAGAGGCAACCGCTTAGCACCAACCGTGCTCGGTTATCCCTGGCACCCCACCAGGGATCAAAGCCTTTGCCAAGAGGCACCGGGCGACAACCCCGCTCAGGCATCCTTAAGGATCAAAACCCTCGCCAAGAGGCACCGAGCAGCTACCCTGCTCGGCCATCCTCAGTAGGCCTCTCACGGCCCCTCTCACGCTGAGGATCAAAGCCCTCGCCAAGAAGCACCGAGCAGCTACCCTGCTCGGCCATCCTCAAAAGGCCTCCCACGGCCCCTCTCGCGCTGAGGATCAAAGCCTCGCCAAGAGGCACCGAGCATCTACCCTGCTCGGCCACCTCAGTAGGCCTCTCACGGCCCCTCTCGCGCTAAGGATCAAAGCCCTCGCCAAGAGGCACCGAGCAGCTACCCTGCTCGGCCATCCTTAGCATGCCTCTCGCGGCTCCTCCCTCGCTAAGGATCAAAGCCCTCGCCAAGAGGCACCGAGCAGCTACCCTGCTCGGTCATCCTCAGTTGGCCAATCACGGCCACTCCGACAACTAAGGAGCATAAACTCGACAGATGGATCCAGTCTATCAACGTCTTAGCGATCTACACTTCGACTTCGGGGCCACGGAGATACCATCTTACCGCCTGCCTTGGAACACTTGTCAAGAGAGCAGACTCAAGTCGACGCGTAATCACCAGACAAAGAGACGACGCAACAGAAAGGCAGTCCCACGCAAATACAAGTGTTCAAACAACAAGAAGAAAAATACGCATGCAAACAAGACTGTAAGAAAAATACCTTTATTCGCAAAAGTTAAAGCTTTACAAAGTATTGTGGGCTCCCCAGCCTTACAAAGCGCCCGGAGGCCTACCAATTCCCGAGGAAACAAATAAAAAGAAAAAGAAACAAAAGACGACGGGCCTCATGCCTCAAGGCCGGGCGCATCCCCGGGAAGCTCAGCGACCGCAGCAGGGGCCTCGGCGTTGCCCTCGTCGAGTATCTCCACCTTAACCTCGGCCCCGAGGTCCTCCCCTGCTCCTCGTCCCCGCGAGGATATTCGGCTCGGAGATCCTGGTCGGCGAACTTCGGTATCTGAGCCTTGACGGTGTCGAGGGCCTCATGCCAGATGGAGGTAGTGGCCGAGGCTAGGACGGTGTAAAATTCTAACGATTTCTAGAAGTTCTCCACCGCTTTCGCCGTCAAGAGGTCGGCTCATTTCGCCGCCTCTACCGCCTCCCCCAGCTCCTTCCGGAGGGTGCTCATCGACTTCTTCATGGTACCGACGAGCGCCTTGGAGTCCTGAAACTTGGCCTCGGCAACCTGGGCGGCTTCGCGGAGCCTGGAAGCCTCCAGCTTCGCTGCTGCCACTTCCTGCTTCCCGACCGCCGCCTCCTGCTTCGCGGCCACTAGCTCCTGCTTCCCGGCCACCACCTCGGCCTCGAGAGCGGCGACCCTCGCCGTCGCCGCTTCCAGCGCCCGCCTCGAGCTCTCCCTCAGCGAGGAGGACTCACCCGAGACTCGAACCGCCGGGCTTATCTCCTCCTCCTCCATCCGGATAGCAAGAGCGACATGGTGGAGAACCTGGGAAAACAAGAAAGGGGTCAGAAAGAAGAAGGATTACCAAGTCTTACGAAAGATGAAATGAGCAAAGTACGAGCACTAACCTGCACGGCCTCTTGGGCGATGGACGCCAGTTGCCCCTTCAGACATCCCCCGGGGACCCTGCCTCCGGCCGACCTCTCCATGTCGTGCAAAAGGCTGTCGGCGACGGAGAGCCCCGAGGGCACCTCAAAGCGGAGCTCCCCATTGTCCACCAAGATCGGGGAGGCCGAGTCCTGCGGGGCTGGGCGTGGGAACCTCTTGAGAGCTGGCGACGGCGGACTGGTCTCCGCCTCCAAGGCTGGGGCTTCCTGCCCCCGAGTCCTCTTTCGGGTCGGCGCCCTGCTGGACTCCGGGGCCCGATCCGCCCTCGAGCGCTGGTGCTGGACGGCTGCCGGAGAAGCCGGGGTCGGCGCCTGACGGGAAGAGCTAGCCCCTCCAGCCCTCGACCCCTTCTTCGGCTTGCGCATGGTCGCTCGAAGGTGGCTCAAATCCATAGGTTCTGCACAAGACGAGATAAAATGGGGTCAACGACACAAGCAAAAATCAAAATAAATACAAACCTAACTTACCGACGAACTGGGCAGGGCTGAGCCCAGCCCAACTAAGGGCCCGCTCAGAAAGCAACACATCGGCCCGAGAAATGGGCTCCCATGCCGCCACTCTCACCGCGTCGGGGTCATTCGACGGGTTTCCCTGCCAGCACTTATCCCTAGACCACTGGACGGGTACGGGCCAGTCCTCACCTTCTGGCGGCCCGACGAAAAAAAACTTCTCCTTCCAGTCATGGATGGAAGAAGGTAAGACGACGACTCCCGACCCGGACGCACTCCCCCGACGTTTCCTAAAGAAGAGATAGACCCACCTCGAGTCGCCAGGGTAGGAGCCGGGGTGACTTTTGTAGATGAGAGAGGGGGCAAGGATGGACAGACCGAAAAGGACCATCTGTAATTTCAAGCGGACCAGAAACCCAAGGAGAATCCTCCAGGAGTTCGGCACTAACTGGCCCGGAGCTAACCCGAAGTAAGACAGCGCTGCAGCGACCTCAGGAGAGAAGGGCAAGCGCATTCTGGCCCAAAAGGATTCCAGGTATAGGGCAATCTCTTTACCCCGCACCTGATCCGCCCTCTCTCCTTCCTCGGCCAAACGCAGAGTATAGCCAGAAGGGATATGGAAGCGGGCCCGAGCGGTGGCAAGATCTCCCTCATACCTCACCAAGGAAGGCACGCCGGGGACTTCCGCCACCTCCACTTGGGGATCCACCCCTGACACACAACCACGGGGAGAGGATCTGACCCCCGCTCCCTGGGAAGACTCCGACTCGGCGGGAGAATCCTTAGAATCTATCCCTATGACATCTACAGACTCCCCAGAAAAAGACATCTAACCTGATTGAGAAGTTCTCGGGAAAGCAGAAGACCCGACCTAAGATGAGAGCGCCGAGCTTACAAGATCAAGGATGAGGAAAATATGAGGAGAGATGGGCCCTGAAGAGGGCCCCACCTCTACCTATAGCCTCCGGCCCCCCATCCAACGGCGACCATCGACTCCCGCCAAAAACAACCCTTCACATTCGACGACCCAGATCGCTCCACCTGGGGCGCGCATTGGATAGCATCCCATCAGACGCCAGAAGCCTGCGGCCCGTCGCGTCCACCAACCAACGCTTGACACGTGGGCCGCCGCTCCGTCAAAAGTGCGCACGATCCGGCGCCCCTCTTTAATGCAGAAGATCTCGCCCTGATTCGCCTATGTCATCCAGAAAAAGACAACGGATTGCCCGGGGACATGCCCGACGATATCTTCGGAAGAGATCTCACCTCGGGTGACCCGGCAGACCACTCTCGACCCAACCCGTCAGCTGGTCGGGACGAGAGTGGGGGGCTAATGATGATGCTCGATATCAGTGATCTCCCAGATCATGACACGTTGCAGATGACGTGTCCCAGAACATGCAAGAAAGGACCTACAGGAGCCGACCAGACTGCTCCTACGCCAGTCCTACCGACGAGGCAGGCTCGCCTCGAGCCCCAGCACAATTGGCCTCCTCGGCCTCACAGCTCGTTCTCGAGCTACCGCAGAAACAAGATGCCTCGGCTCTCTCGCTCGTCCGCGAGCTCTCCCTCCGAGTTCATCTTCCTCGGTCCATCGACCGACCAACAGCACCGCTTGCAGGCGTAACCGCCATACCGCGAATCTCGCTATGCACGAGATCTCCGCCGGCCACATCCCACGTTCCATGCCACTACGATCCTCCATTAACGAGCATGTCTCACCATTAATAGGAGGTCCTGCTCATCACACGGGCGTGACGTCGGGAGCGTAACGGCCGGCGTGATTCTGGCGCCTGCTGCACCTGCTGCCACCACTATTTAAACCCCTCTTTTAGACGGTCAAGGTAAGCCAATTCTAATCCACTAAGTCGTTACCCTGCTCGGATTACCCTACTAACTTGATCGTCGGAGGGTCCTCGGTGGTCCAACCACCCCGGGACTTCCTTACAGGTAGCTCGGATCAACAACTTCAAACCCATTGAGATTCACACGCTTCAGGAGTCTACCTCCAAATCAAATCTCAGCCACTCTCGCCGCCATCAGCAGATCAACGGGAAGCAACATTTGAAGGAGATTCCACCCTCCATCATGGAATGAAAAAGGACGTTTTCTGTGGGAAGAGGCAGGGTTTTGTGTGCAAGCATTTGAGGATGGTTGTTTTTGTGGTTGGGTTGATTGGGTCTTTTTACTTGATTGATTCTTTGATGCTTGCTGTTATGCATCACATTATTCCTCGTAATAGCTCAGGATTAGTAGAAATGGGTCACCGGTAAGAGTTTTATTCAGCATTACATTAAGATTATTCTATTGTCTTATCATAGCTCGGTTGGTCATAGCACATCCCATCCTAGGGGTGTGTGCGGGGATCAATTCCCAAGAGTGCAAAAATTATTCTCTATGCCGGCCGTATACACCCGGGCAAGAGAGAAGAAATAGAAGTGCGGGCCTCACATGTTAGCAATCAATTTGCAATTGGGTTCTAGAAGTTAAAAAGAGAGAAAATATTGCATCAAGTTTAGATCTGTCATCTTGAATTCTTTCATCATTTTCTTTTTAAACTCTTCTATCATCACAGGGTTAGTGCCACAACATATCAAATTATCAACATAAAGACAGACAATAAGATAGTCTGTACCTTGTCTTTTTATATACAGGGATGGTTCACTTGGGCTTCTTTGAAATCCGTTTTTACGAAAATGTTGATCGATTTTACCGTTCCAGGCTCGTGGTGCTTGTTTTAGCTCGTACAGTGCTTTGTGAAGGCGATAAACTTTGTGCTCTTCTCTTTTGACAATGTAGCATTGAGGTTGTTATACATAGACTTCTTCAAACTCTCCGTTAAGGAATGCTGATTTGACGTCTAGTTAGAACACCTTCAGTTTGAACTATGCTGCAAGTGCCATGATGGTTCTGATTATCTCCACACAAGCAACTACAGTAAACGTCTTGTTGAAATCAATACCTGGCTTCTGCAAGTAGCCTTTTGCTACAAGTCGAGCCTTCAGCTTCTGGATTGAGCCGTATTCATTGTATTTGGTTTTGTAGACCCATTTGAGCCTGATTAACTCGTTCCTTTCTAGAAGATGAGTCATCTCCCATATTTTGTTTTTCTCGATCATCGCAATTTCTTTATTCATTGTTTTAACCCATTTTTCATCTTTTTTGGCTTTCTTCAAATTTCTGTGGTTCATAAGAGAACAATACTATGTCACAAGAATTATAAATATTTTGGAATGAACACACCTTTTGAGGTGATGATTCAGAGTCTGAAGAAGATGAATCTACTTATCTTGCATTTTGAGGGTCTGGATTAGAAATAACTTGACCCTCTCCTTTCTTCTTCGATGATTGTTGCTGTTTGATTTTCTTTCCAGTTCCATGAAGCTGTTTCATCGAAAATAATAGCTTGTGAAATCACAAGCTTATCGGTGTTAGGATCATACAATCTGTAAGTTTTAGATTCATTACTGTAACCGATGAAAATATATTTTTCTCCTTCTCATTGAATTTTTCTTTTCCGTTTAGTGCTAGGACGTGAGCATAAGCGATATAGCCGAACACCTTCAAGAAATCTATCATTACTTTGTGATTGTACCATGCTTCATACGGTGTTCTGTCTAGCATGACTTTTGTTGGCGATATGTTTAAGATGTACACAGCCGTATTCACTGTTTCTGTCAAAAACTTGTTCAGAAGATTTTTTTTTTCCTTTCAGCATGCTTCTGCCCATCTCCACAATTGATCTGTTTCCTTTTTTGGCTAACCGTTTTGCTGGGGAGTGTATCTTGTTGTCAGCCTTTTCTTGATAATTTGAGCCTTAGAGAAATCTTGAAACCGTGTAGAAGTAAAATCTCCTCCACGATCTATTCTCAGCACCTTCAATTTAGCAAACCGAGACTTTTAAAATTTAAATGGTAAAATCTCAAATACCACAATAGAGAATCATTATTTTCTTCAGATTTAGTGCAAGATTCTCATATGACATGTTTAAAAGAAAAACTTTATTTGGTGCCATTTAATTTTAGTCATTATATGTTTATCATTGCGATCAACAATCACACATTTATCTTTCATAAAGTTTACTAGAAATCATTTTTGTATTAATTGTCCCACACTTAGCAAATTTGTTTTTAATTCTGGAACATAAGAACATCTGAAATAAACTTGTGTTTCTTTCCTTTGTTTGCACGGCTATCTCTCCTTTTCCTTCGGCTTTACGTAGATTTCCATCTTCGAGTTTTATCTGAGAATCAACCCTTTCATTTAGACCGACGAAGATACTTTTATTTCCGGTCATATGATTGCTGCAACCACTATTCAGATACCAAATATACTTTGCGTCTAATTGAGCATTAAAACAGGAATAGAACACATGATCTGTTTCTGAAAATTAGATTCATTATTTTTTTCCTTTTTCTGAAACCAGCAATCTCGTTGAGAGTGATTAAGAATTTTGCATCTTGTACATTTGTATCGGCAATCTTCTGATTTATGATTGGATTTTCCGCAAACTAAACAATTTGAGGAAAATTTGTTTGAAAAGTTTTTGTTTTGATCTACCTCCCTCTTTATGGTTGATCGTAACTTTAAGGCTTCTTTTGATATTTATTTTTATTAAAGTTATTTTTTAAAGTAGAGTGGAGTTTAAAATAAGAGAAGAGTTGGAGTGATGTGATTTTACACATGGGAATTTAATGATAAGTGGGTTCCAACAATAAGACTCAAATCTTGTTGAGATGTTTATATTTTATATCCATGTGTTTTTTTATTGTTTCCAATATGGGAGTATCTTTAAAATCCCATCATTTGGTTTTTTTACTTTCAACACCCCCCCATGCAATGTAATACCCAGTCCTTTTTGAATACCAATATCCGTATTTTTGTCATTCTCAAAATTTATTTATTTTATAATTATTATTTGTTTTATTCTAAAAACCCAAATCCTAATCTAATCTCACATCTTTTAATTTTCCCTAAACCTCATTCCCTTCCTCTTTTATTATCCCCTTTCTTTTTCATTTTTAGCCCAGCCATTACTTTCCACAAGCCCAGAGCCGGCCAACTCCTCTAATCCTTTTCTCATTCACTTAAAATCCCAATCCCTTTTATATTTTTTTTTCTCAGCCCAAGCTCTATTCCCTCCCCAGTCCAAAGAAAAATATAAATTAAAACTTAAATTCTTTCCCGGCCCTTTTCCTAAAGCCCAACAGAGAAAAACAAATAAATTAAATCTTTTCTGCCGGCCCAGCCCACTCCTTAACCCCTCACGACCCGCTCCCAACCCGACCCGCTTCAAACCCCCTTCTTCCTTCCGTTACAAACCTCTCCCGCTCTTTCCTGTGCCCACGTCGCCGCTCGTCTCGCGCCGTGCCCCGCTCCTCGCGCCCACGACACGCGCGCCCTACGACCCGCTCCCTAACGGCTCACTCCTCTCTCTCCCTCACATCCTCGTCTCAACTCCTCCTTTTCTCTCCACAGAAAACCCCCATCGTCGAACCTACTGTTTCGAGCTCCCATCACCCGCTCACCGACGACAACATCGACCGAGCCCCTCCTCACCTTCTTCTCCACCATCGAGCTCACTCGTCGCTCTCCTCTCTCCAACACCCAAACCCCACCGAGCTCAATCCCCTCGCTTACTCCTCGCCGCACCATCTCTGCACCGAACCACCGCCAAGCTTCCCTGCACCCGAGCTCGGCCACCACGTGCACTCGACGCCGGCGAGCCTCCACTGCCCTGAACCACCAAGACGACGCCCCTCTGAGCCCAGCGACGACGACCACCGATCACCTCCATCACCTCCCCATTCCCTGCACACCCGAGCCCCATCGCCCTTCGCCGGAGACTCCTCACCGTCGCCCCACTCCCACCAAGCCTCAACCCCGATCACCTACTGCACCACCGAGTAAATCTCTCTCTCTCTCTCTCTCTACAACTCTTCTCTCTGTCTCTCTCCCTCTCCCTCTCTCTCAATCTCTACTTCTTTCTCTCTACATCTCTCTCTCTCTAACTCTCTCTCTGTCTCTCTCTCTTTCCAATTCTCTCTTCCTCTCTCTCTAAATTTTCTCTTCCTTTATCAGCGTCTCAACCTCCCTCACATCAAAATAAGGAACAGCTTGAAGCAGTGAAGAAAAGGAGGGCACGAAGAGCAGCTAGATCGAGTGCAATTGTCAGATTCCAAAGGACTGAGCCGGTGCTGCGTTCGTGACGCGATCGTGCTGTTACCACTGCAGTATTATTATCGACTCGTCTCCAGGCAAGTACCCTACTTGCTACATGCTACTTTATTCGTGTTACAAATTAAAATCGTATAGATTCCATATTTACCATACCCGATAAATTATATGAGACAACTGTTCGATGTAAGATTCCAATGAAAATCTTCATCTAATTTGACGAAATGGGATTGCCTATGCTGGCCCGTGTGACAATGAATGCTTTGTATAAATTTCACGGGAAAATATGACTGTTAATGATTAAAACGAACACCCCTAAATACACCCGTGAAAACTGGAAATTTCCCGCACCTGAAAATTATTAAAATCACCATAAATCGTGTACTTATTGAAATGATGCGTTCGAGAGCTCAAATCGAAGCCGACTCGACGAACTATAACCCTATGCAAATTCTTATTGGTTTCTGTACTGAGATTGTGACGATATTTGGATCGGAGTGTGGCTCTGGACTGCAGTCCTGGGTGACTCTGGTTAGTGTTTACTGTCCCGTAATGCATGCAATCTTGTTTCCAGAACTCGTATGTTGCGGAACTCTGCAGTTTATTAAAGGTGAATCTGTTATCTAAATAACACAAGTGGTTTCATCCCGTTTTATCGTCGTTTGCTAATTAATCTGCAATTTAAAAGATCGGTACGTATAGCAGTCCCAAACAGAACCAGAATGGACACACCACTGTTGAATAACGTATAACTCCTGACGTACAGATGTGATTGAGAATCCGTCTGTTGCGTTGAAAACCTTATTGAAAACCCTAGGTTTTATTCAACTGTAGCGTCGCTAAATTCCGATCCCAACTGGGATTAAAATGCGTTGCGAAATGGACTTCCGATTCTGAAACCGGATTTCCAGCAGGGAACGCTTAAAAATGAATTGGCCATATTTAATGATCCTGAAACTCGATTGACGTGAAACCAAATTTGCTGGATAGATAATCACACATACTACTTATCCCCTGTTCATTGTTTTGCTAAGTTTTGGCATATATTATTTATGATAAATTATGCAAGTGGTAGGATACCGACATATAACATCTTAATCCTGCCTTACATACTGTTTTCTCATCACATCATATGTATATATTATTGCATTGGTAGCCTAGTGATCATGTGCATTACCCAGTGCTAGGTATTAGTGGTGATTGTGGCAAATACGTTAGTGTTCGTGCATGAGTGGATAAGTGAAAGTGGCACGTACTTGTACACAATCAGTGAACCCTATTATTCTATTGCATTGTCGACGTCTGTGGGACGCGTATAAGTGTGACCATAAATGGTATGGGATACTTATGGAAGCTCTTGTATGGGTGTCACAGATAAGGCACCAGACACTGCCCATTTATCTTAGGTATTAGTCGGGACGTGCTTGATGGAGATCCTGTCTCCAGTTCTCGCGTAGACTTGTCATGGACCGACCGGTATTTGAGGTTATGGTTAGCGTTTGATGTAGACCACGGGGTGTGGGGTAGTTTGAGTGTGAGTTCAACAGAATCTCGGGAGTCCCATGCCGGCTTATATATATGGAGATATATGGAGATTTACAGAGTACATGATTATTACCGTGAGTTATATTTTGGGCCCGTGGTCCCTTGCCCTTGGGTCCTACCCTTGGGTGGAGGACACTCGCGAGTGGTTGACTCTTACACTTGGACTGACGATAGGCTTAGTGACCTGTACAGTGAGACTTAGAGACTGATAGGGATAATGGTATTGATATACATTACTTACTGTGTTGACATATCTGGCATACTATTTTACTGCTTTACCGTTCACCTGATCTATTAGACACTTCATTGGTTACTCCATATTCATATCTTTACCGTCTTGATTTACTGTTATAAATCTATTATCACTGTTCGAGTTGCCACTTGCATCTATATATTTATATTGCTATTGTGTCGCTCTGACGACCTGAGTCTGCATGCTTAGAGTGAGGAGTGGATCTAGCCTGGACCAGGACCAGACGTACATCGCGGACATCTTGATCAGCTATCCAGAGCTATACTCTTTTTACCTCCATCAGGTCAGTTCTTTGTAATTGTTTTGTTTCAGATACTGCATTTCCCATTACCTGTGCGTTGTTTACTGATTACCACGTAAAGCTAGAAGCCGAAGTGTGACTACGGCAGGATATTTCCTTGACCGTAGGAGCATGGCCGGCCTTGTCAACCCCTCGTATTCCGTATTTTGGGAAGCGGGGCGTGGCATGGTTTTGTTGGTATCAGAGCCAAGTTTTGCTTCGATTGGGATTGCAGTTCCGTGTAGTGTTTAACAATCGCTGTGCATTTTGATCTATCCGCTAGGGTTGAGTAACTTGGAGTTCAACAGTTGATTTTCACTTGTAATAAATTTCATCACATCCTATATTCTCGATTCCTTGCCTACTCCATATTATGTCTTGATTCTTATAGCTTTTGCCCTATATCACCCTCAACATAATTTGTTGTTTCAGGACCATGTCTTCCAACGACTCTTTCTCTATGTCCACTCACCAGAATCAAGCCGTGGAGATCCTCATTGCACTGCAAAATCTGAAGGAAGCCCAGGAGCGAACAAACGACCTTTTTGTTGAAGGACTGAAAAGGCAGATGAATCAGGCACCAACGGAAGTCTCCAGTCGTAAAGAGATCCTTGTTAGACGAGGAAAAGAGGGGAAGATGAAGCGCCCATTTGTTTCCCCGCGACAGAAGCAGCAGAAGACCCAATGTTGTGGGTACTGTAAGAGGCCAGGACATCTTCAGAGGGATTGTCGCCGCGCCCAGGGGAAATGCCTGATTTGCGGATCCAGCGAACACTTTATCAACAGTTGCCCTAATAAGAAGGAGCTACAAGGTGGCAGTTCGCCCACACTCCCCACTCCTACTAATTGATGGATATTTCGTAGTTTGAGCTTCGAGGATAGTGCGGACCCAGCTTAGGATTCAACCCGTGTGACGAGATTGCAGCGGTCCAGAAATCAAAGAAGAGTTATTATGTTTTCTGCTTTCAATAATAATGTTGTTACCCCTTTTGTAAAAATTTCCTTTCATTTGAAATCTTGTATCCGTCGAACTTTTAGTTGAATGCAATAAAACTTTGAGTCATGATGTATGTATCATTCTCTTGCTTTCCCCCTTATTTATACTATTCATTACAGCAGCATTTTTATTTTTATTTTTCAGTCCTTGCCTACCGCATATTTTCTTGTACTCTGTATCCTGGGTTATTTTCTCAATGTGTTCCACTATCTAATCATGACTCTTTCTTTTCAGGCTATGGCCCACTCTGGAGCAGCGCCCCATCTAGATGAGGATACACAGTCATGTGTTTCCTTAGACCGCATGCTGGTGAGCTCGGACGACGAGATCAACGGTCACCAGGTCATTTTCGGAAACAGCGATTCCGAGGACGAAAGAGCCGCCGCCCTAGAGGTTGACATGATCGGCGATTCCGACGAGGAGGAAGGAGATCCTGAAGAGAACCCGATAGAGGAAGATCCCGAGGAGGGCCCGATAGAAGAAAATCCAGTGGAGGAAAATCCCATGGGAGAGAATCCAGAAGAAGAGAAACACATGGAAGCAAACCTCGATGAAGAAGCTCTAGCCGAGGAAGAAGGACCGGAAGAACAAGACCCTGTAGCGGGAGAACTCCCAATAGCGGCCCGTGCGAGGCGCTATGGGAATGGACGCCCTACCTGAGCGCGCGAGCTTACCGCAACCTGCTGAACCTCCACAACCGCGACTGACGGGATTTTTTTAGCTGTTGTCTTCTCTGGACAAATAAACCTATGTATAGTTTAGGGCCATCTGTTACTTTTCGAGAGTGCTTTGTTTCGAATTTTCTAGAATGAAATAATCTTTCTGACTTCGCAAATCTTTTGATTACTGGTTCACTTGATGCTTTGACTTTTCCCCTATACCGTTATTTCCTCCTGAGACCCGTGACTGTCTACCCTTGTACCTTGTACTGTTTCGACCCTCACTTAGATTAACAAGTACCGCATCCTGATCTTTGGAATGGGCCACCCTTCATCTTTCGTATATGCCTCGTTTGAGATCCTTCTGAGAGGAGAATATTATAGTGAAATTTCCGAGTTCGCTAACCCTTCGGATTTTTGATTCGCTTGATGTGTCGACCGTTTCCTTTCCATACATTCCTTCCCCTCCTGAGGTTCATCACTGTTCACCCTTACACCTTGGGCTGACCCGACCCCAATCGCTTCGACCTTCAGTCTAAAGCCGTCACACTCTGACCTTTTGAATGAGCCACACTCCATTGTAATCCCTACCCTAGCTAGCCCTATACATTTTGTGCTTTTCCCTGTTACCCTAACTATATTTAGGGACATCATTATTCGAAAATTTAGTTTTCATTATTTTGTATTTATCGAAGAGTGCGTGTTATTGACTACTCCGTTTTATGTATTTTAAGTACAATACTATTCTTCTCATTTTTCGGTAGCGCGACCATATGTATTACACATATTATTTTGGTGCTATGCTTCTTATTTTCACCATATGGTTTTCTAAGTTATGTTAAAATGGTTTGATTGATACGTTATTCTAAAAATGTTTTAAACCACCGACAAGTCCTTCACTGCTTCATTATGATTATGCCTTATACTTATTATTTCTGCTGTGCTACTTTTGATATACTTATATGTGCACATATTTGGGTTTCGATTTTATCGAGCACGCATCGAATATTATTGTTCGTTATTATTTATATTCTCGTATACATTTAGTTTGCCCTTATAGTTGTTCCTGTCTTTTACTTATTTAGACCTATCCCTTTTGTATGTTCTTACATATATAGACCTTCAAAAATTTTATCCACCCGTTTTAAGTAAATCACTAGGTGTTAGCGTTCCATGTGGTAGCCTTTCGCTTGTTATTTTGTAGCTTATCGTTATTTTAAATTTCGAGGAAGAAATTTTTGTAAGGATGGTATGATGTAATACCCAGTCCTTTTTGAATACCAATATCCGTATTTTTTTCACTCTCAAAATTTATTTATTTTATAATTATTATTTGTTTTATTCTAAAAACCCAAATCCTAATCTAATCTCACATCTTTTAATTTTCCCTAACCCTCATTCCCTTCCTCTTTTATTATCCTCTTTCTTTTTCATTTTTAGCCCAGTCATTACTTTCCCCAAGCCCAGAGCCTGCCCACTCCTCTAATCCTTTTCTCATTCACTTAAAATCCCAATCCCTTTTATATTTTTTTTCCTCAGCCCAAGCTCTATTCCTTCCCTAGCCCAAAGAAAAATATAAATTAAAACTTAAATTCTTTCCCGACCCTTTTCCTAAAGCCCAACAGAGAAAAACAAATAAATTAAATCTTTTCTACCGGCCCAGCCCACTCCATAACCCCTCACCCGACCCGCTCCCAACCCGACCAGCTTCAAACCCCCTTCTTCCTTCCGTTACAAACCTCTCCCGCTCTTTCCTGCGCCCACGTCGCCGCTCGTCTCGCGCCGTGCCCCGCTCCTCGCGCCCACGACGCGCGCGCCCTACGACCCGCTCCCCAACGGCTCACTCCTCTCTCTCCCTCACATCCTCGTCTCAACTCCTTTTCTCTCCACAAAAAAACCCCATCGTCGAACCCACTGTTTCGAGTTCCCATCACCCGCTCACCGACGACGACATCGACCGAGCCCCTCCTCACCTTTTTCTCCACCATCGAGCTCACTCGTCGCTCTCCTCTCTCCAACACCCAAACCCCACCGAGCTCAATCCCTCGCTTACTCCTCGCCGCACCATCTCTGCACCGAACAACCGCCAAGCTTCCCTGCACCCGAGCTCGGCCACCACGTGCACTCGACGCCGGCGAGCCTCCACTGCCCTGAACCACCAAGTCGACGCCCCTCTGAGCCCAGCGACGACGACCACCGATCACCTCCATCGCCTCCCCATTCCCTGCACACCCGAGCCCCATCGCCCTTCACCGAAGACTCCTCACCGTCGCCCCACTCCCACTAAGCCTCAACCCCGATCACCTACTGCACCACCGAGTAAATCTCTCTCTCTCTCTCTGCAACTCTTTTCTCTGTCTCTCTCCCTCTCTCTCTCAATCTCTGCATCTCTCTCTCTAACTCTCTTTCTCTCTCTGTGTCTCTCTCTCTCTATCTCCAATTCTCTCTTCCTTTCTCTCTAAATTTTCTCTCCCTTTATCAGCGTCTCAACCTCCCTCACATCAAAACAAGGAACAGCTTGAAACAGTGAAGAAAAGGAGGGAACGGAGAGCAGTTAGATCGAGTGCAATTGTCGGATTCCAAAGGACTGAGCCGGTGCTGCGTCCGTGACGCGATCGTGCTGTTACCACTGCAGTATTATTATCGACTCGTCTCCAGGCAAGTACCCTACTTGCTACATGCTACTTTATTCGTGTTACAAATTAAAATCGTATAGATTCCATATTTACCATACCCGATAAATTATATGAAACAACTGTTCGATGTAAGATTCCAATGAAAATCTTCATCTAATTTGACGAAATGGGATTGCCTATGCTGGCCCGTGTGACAATGAATGCTTTGTATAAATTTCACGGGAAAATATGACTGTTAATGATTAAAACGAACACCCCCAAATACACCCGTGAAAACTGGAAATTTCCCGCACCTGAAAATTATTAAAATCACCATAAATCGTGTACTTATTGAAATGATGCGTTCGAGAGCTCAAATCGAAGTAGACTCGACGACCTGTAACCCTATGTAAATTCCTATTGGTTTCTGTACTGAGATTGTGACGATATTTGGATCGGAGTGTGGCTCTGGACTGCAGTCCAGGGTGACTCTGGTTAGTGTTTACTGTCCCGTAATGCATGCAATCTTGTTTCCAGAACTCGTATGTTGCGGAACTCTGCAGTTTATTAAAGGTGAATCTGTTATCTAAATAACACAACTGGTTTCATCCCGTTTTATCGTCGTTTGCTAATTAATCTGCAATTTAAAAGATCGGGACGTATAGCAGTCCCAAACAGAACCAGAATGGACACACCACTGTTGAATAACGTATAACTCCTGACGTACAAACGTGATTGAGAATCTGTCTGTTGCGTTGAAAACCTTATTGAAAACCCTAGGTTTTATTCAACTGTAGCGTCGCTGAATTCCGATCCCAACTGGGATTAAAATGCGTTGCGAAACGGATTTCCGATTCTGAAACCGGATTTCCAGCAGTGAACGCTTAAAAATGAAATGGCCATATTTAATGATCCTGAAACTCGATTGACGTGAAACCAAATTCGCTGGATAGATAATCACACATACTACTTATCCCCTGTTCATTGTTTCGCTATGTTTTGGCATATATTATTTATGATAAATTATGCAAGTGGTAGGATACCGACATATGACATCTTAATCCTGCCTTACATACTGTTTTCTCATCACATCATATGTATATGTTATTGCATTGGTAGCCTAGTGATCATGTGCATTACCCAGTGCTAGGTATTAGTGGTGATTGTGGAAAATACGTTAGTGTTCGTGCATGAGTGGATAAGTGAAAGTGGCACGTACTTATACACAATCAGTGAACCCTATTATTTTATTGCATTGTCGACGTCTGTGGGACGCGTATAAGTGTGACCATAAGTGGTATGGGACACTTATGGAAGCTCTTGTATGGGTGTCACAGATAAGGCACCAGACACTGCCCATTTATCTTAGGTATTAGTCGGGACGTGCTTGATGGAGATCCTGTCTCCAGTTTTCGCGCAGACTTGTCATGGACCGACCGGTATTTGAGGTTATGGTTAGCGTTTGATGTAGACCACGGGGTGTAGGGTAGTTTGAGTGTGAGTTCAACAGAATCTCGGGAGTCCCATGCCGGCTTATATATATGGAGATATATGGAGATTTACAGGGTACATGATTATTACCGTGAGTTATATTTTGGGCCCGTGGTCCCTTACCCTTGGGTCCTACGCTTGGGTGGAGGACACTCGCGAGTGGTTGACTCTCACACTTGGACTGACGATAGGCTTAGTGACCTGTACAGTGAGACTTAGAGACTGATAGGGATAATGGTATTGATATACATTACTTACTGTGTTGACATACCTGGCATACTATTTTACTGCTTTACCGTTCACCTGATCTATTGGACACTTCATTGGTTACTCCATGTTCATATCTTTACCGTCTTGATTTACTGTTATAAATCTATTATCACTGTTCGAGTTGCTACTTGCATCTATATATTTATATTGCTATTGTGTCGCTCTGACGACCTGAGTCTGCATGCTTAGAGTGAGGAGTGGATCTAGCCTGGACCAGGACCAGACGTACATCGCGGACATCTTGATCAGCTATCCAGAGCTATACTCTTTTTACCTCCATCAGGTCAGTTCTTTGTAATTGTTTTATTTCAGATACTGCATTTCTCATTACCTGTGCGTTGTCTACTGATTACCACGTAAAGCTAGAAGCCGAAGTGTGACTACGGCAGGATATTTCATTGACCGTAGGAGCATGGCTGGCCTTGTCAACCCCTCGTATTCCGTATTTTAGGAAGCGGGGCGTGACATGCAACCATCATATTTTTTGGTGTGGTTGTCATGTGAAAAGTACAGCACTTGGTAGTATTGTCGAGTCGAATTTGGATCGAGCCATTGGCTCTGATACCATGTTAAAATTATTTTTTAAATTAAAGCAAAGTTTAAAGTTAGAGAAGAGTTAGAGGCGTGATGGGCTTTTACACATGCGCTTTTAATGATAAGCGGGTTCCAACAATAAGACTTAAGAGTTGTTGAAGTGTGACCCATTTTATATTTTGTATACATGTGTTTCTTTTGTTGTTTTCAAATGTGGGACTATCTTTAAAGTCCCATTATTTGGGTTTTTTACTCTCAACATTCCCCCTCACGTGTAACCATCACTTTTTTCTTTGGTGTAGTGCCACGTAGAAAGTACAACACTTGGTAGTATTATCGAGTCGAGTTTGGATCGAGCCGTTGGCTCAGATACCATGTGAAAGTTATTTTTTAAATTAGAGTAGAATTTAAAATTAGAAAAGAGTTGGAGGCGTGATGGACTTTTACATATGGGTTTTTAACGATAAGCGGGTTCTAACAATAAAATTCAAGCCTTGTTGATGTGTGACCCATTTTATATTTTATATCCATGTGTTTCTTTTGTTGTTTCCAATGTGATTATCTTTAAAGTCCCATAATTTGGTTTTTTTACTTTCAACAACTTTGAAAACCTTTTCTGATCTGCTGTTTCGGAAAAAATTTCTTTCCATTATTTTTTTTGAAACCGTCCACTCTTTTCTAATATTGTCTTATTTGACTGAAATTCTTGTTCCACCTCTTTCATTGCGGACCCGTTCATTCGCAACTCGTGTGTCTTCAAAGATGCCATTAGTTCATTGAAACTCAAAGTTGATAGGTTTTTCGATTTTTCTATCGCGGCTACAATATGACCTCATTTTAGCGGAAAATTTCTTAATATTTTTTCCACTATCTTTTTCTCATCAATAGTACACCATAGGTTGTGATTTGATTAATTACTGTAAAAAATTACTTTCATTGATTCGTTATCTATCATGGCTAAATTGTCAAAATCTCGCCATAAAGATTGTAGTTTGATGGAGATTATTTTTGCAGAACCTTTAAATTGTTGTTTAAGAATTTCCCAAGCCTCTTTTGATGTAGTAGCGCTCATGATTCTAGGAAATATTTTTCTGCTCACACCTTGCTGAATAAAAAGAAGCACTTTTTGCGTCTTTCTTCCTTTTTCTCACGGAACTCTTTTTGTTTTGTTTGAGACCATGATGCAAGCGTCTCTGAATAATTAGCATTTGGTAACCACCTTCAACAAGCTCCCAAAGTTCCTAAGAGACAAAGAGAGTCTTCATTTGGAGACTCCAAAAATCATTACTCTCGTCGTTTAAAATCGGAACGAGATTTTGCGAGTGGTTGAATAGGGACGGTGCCGACGAAAAGGATGTTGCCATATCGATAGAGATAGAAATGAATGCTCTGATACCAAATTTGCTGGGAGCAGACGGAAGTCTAGTGGTTAGTGAGGAATTGAATTTGAGAAATCAAGCTTAACTGAGAGGAGTAAGTTGTAATATAAAGAAATATTATAAATAGGGACTTTTGGATCAATTGCTTGTTTGTTTAAGTATTTTTCTTTGTTGAGATTGGACACAACTTATTGGATGCTTTTACAAGGCAACATACATCTTCTTTTATAGAGTTTGTAAACCCAAACTATTTCATCTACCATTCCTATTACACCTACTGTGGCATTAATCATTAACTCGGCATACAAGTCGAACAATCTGCAAAAGAAATATAATTCAGCCAAGAAAAATATTGCGAAGATCTTCTGAAGAAGTTCCATATGTCAAACTGCAAGCCGGTCGTCACACCAACAGCATTAAAGAACAAGCTCAATATGCATGACGGCACACAGAAAGTCGCCGCCTCAATCTTGTGAAGCTTAGTAAGATCGCTAATTTATCTCATAAATGCAAGGCCCGATATACCACACATGGTCAGCGTAGTCTCAAGATTCATGAGTGATCGAAGCAAACTACATTACGTAGCAGCCAAGCGCATCCTCAGATATCTTCATGGCACAAAAAAGTTCAACATCAAATACGTAACCGAAGAAGACAACACACTGGTCGGCTACGCCGACAGTGACTGGGAAGGATCCGTCGATGATCGAAAAAGCACATCAGGGTACGTTTTCACTCTCGGTTCAAAAGTGATATCCTGGTCTTCCAAGAAGCAGCAGACAATAGCACTCTCTCCTGCAGAAGCTAAATACATTTTAGCTACAGGCGCCGCATGTGTAGTAATCTGGCTTAGAAGAATTCTTTCATATCTACAACAAAAACAAGAAGCTCCAACAACAATCTACTGCGACAACATGTCAACAATTGTCATGACAAAAAATCCAGTGTTCCATAAAAGATCCAAACATATCGAGATTCGATATCATTTTATCAGAGGGCTCGTTGAAGAAAAAGAGTTCGAGCTGGAGTTTATCCCAACCAATCAACAACTTGTAGATATTTTCACCAAAGCATTGATGACAGAAAAATCCATCCACTTCAGAAACAGTTTACAAATTACAAATTGAAAATGGATGTTAGCAATCAATTTGCAATTGGGTTCTAGAAGTCAAAAAAGAAGGCTAATGAATAAAATGAGATAAAATAACATATGCTAAGTAGATGAAAAAGGAGTAACAGGTGAAATAGTTTGGGTTTACAAACTCTATAAAAAGATGTATGTTAGCTTGTAAAAGTATCAAGCAAGTTGTATCCAATCTCAACAAAGAAAAAGCCTTTAACAAATTGGCAATTTATCCAAAATTTCCTCTTTATAATATTTCTTTAATCCTCTCAATTAAGCTTGCTTTCTCAAATTCAATTTCTCATTAATTACTAAACTTCCGTCTGCCCCAACACCACACGCTGCCCAAGGCTGTCCGAAATTCTCTCTTCTCTTTCTCGCTGTCCAGGTGTATTACACCTGGCATAGGGAATAATTTCTCTCAGGAAGGGAAGTGCTCACAATTTAACATGTTTGGCGCAAATCCGTGGGACCCCTGGGTGCGTGTGTGCGATGTGTGTGTGGGTTAGGCTTATGGGTGAGTTCCCAAAAAAATAATTATTTGCCTATCAACTCTTGACCCATATTTCGTGTCCTCTATCTTTATTTAATTAGTTGTGGTTTATTAACATTGTATTCCTTGCATGTATGTTAAAGGATGCAGGGAGAAAATACGTTGAGGAGGAAAAGGCCCCGAAGATAATATATAGACGTCTTGTAGCTTTGGCCTCTAACGCTGTTGCAAAAGTGCGGTTGATTTACCTTAGACACATTGCATATAATTATGAGTTGTTGGTAGTGACAACTTCTAAAAAAAATTGAAATGGTATATTTTGTGGTTGCTGTGGGCTAGAATGAGTTGCAGCATGATCAGTTTTCATTATGGAAGGAGCCTTACAAACAAGCATCTATGTGGAAACCTTGTGCTGACAGGAATAATCCAATTCAACAAGGTATTTCTTTTTTGAATTTTATTTCTATTTTATACACTTTGTTTACCTAGTGAATGAGCAGTTTTTATGTCTATCTTGTCGAGATAAAATTAACTATGGATGATGAACACAAAAGAGATAACTCAGATAAAACTGCAATAATAATGAAAGCATAGAGGAGAGCATCATCTTTTATTGTTATCAAGTTCTTGTTTTCTATTTGTATTTGAATTTCTATTCAAACATATGTTGTTGAGGCAGGCCATGGCATGAAGCATAATGGTTACATAATCGTGAGTGCAAATGGCGGATTGAATCAACAACGAGTTGCTGTGAGTCTCTAACTATTTGCAATCATATTCATATTGAAACTGCTAATATTTTGATCGACTGTCCATTCATTTCTATCTTCCATGCTAGTTCCTGACCGAGCACCAGGTTTAATATTGCATATGGAACAAAAACATTTTTTAGTTAGTTTCATTGTAAAATTTCCATGAATCTTCTATGTAGATAAGTTTTTTTCTTCATTTTACATAAAAAAATACTATATGTTGAAGAATGGAAGGGCCTAGTTTTTATTGGCTAATATGACACGTGGTAGAAAGCAAAATCACAAGAGAAACAGATGTGAAATACAGAGGGAAATCATTTTTTTATAAGTGATTAATTTTTACTTTAAAGTGGAAACTAGCAAGGAATCCTTTTAAGGATACTTTTAATTTTGATATAAATCCAGGAAAATATTTTTACTATTGGCAGCCAATTGTATCAGTCCCCAAGTGCCGAGTGTAGTTTCATACAAGTTACTTTATTTTCATTCTTACGAGAATCGCAAATAAAAACTTAAAAACTATATAAAATTGGCGCGCCAAAGCTGCATGACTTTTATTGTTACACTGGTTTAAACGGTTTTTCTTCACATTTCACAACCGTCCTTTGCTATTTCTTTTTCATAATGACTTGCATGATTGGTAAGTTGACTTCCGCAGGTATGCAATGCTGTTACGGTTGCTGCTTTACTCAATGCCACTTTAGTTCTTCCTAAATTTCTTTACAGCAGTGTCTGGACGGATGCTAGGTATGATACAATTATTATTTATTTCCCAATTGAATGGTTATTCTCTCACTATACGTGTCATCTTTGTCAAATATTGTTTCATATATATCAAATGTAAGTGAAATTAAGAGGAAAATATTTATTGGCTCAATTAACAAAAGAGTTCATACAATCTATATAGAGAGAGTTATACATCACCTCTCATGTCTCAATAAATCAACTAACTAACACACAATAACCACTTATACTTATAACTGATATTTAATAACTAATTATATATTCATAGCACTCCCCGCAAGTTGAAGTATAGATATCAATCATGTCAAGTTTAGACGAGCGAAAACTGGTCGAAGAAGTGCTTTGATAAGAATATCTGCTAGTTGAGTTGCAGAGGAAATATGCTGGAGTGCAACCACCTTATCTGTCACTTTGCCACGAATGAAATGACAATCTATCTCGATATATTTGATCCGCTCATGAAAAACTGGATTCTTAGCGATGTGAATTGTGGTCTTGTTCTTACAGAAGAGTGTAGTCGGAAGAGAAGAAGAAACTCCAAGATTTATCAAAAGGGAGGTAAGCCATACCAACTCGGTAACTATATGTGTCATAGATCTATACTCAGCCTCTGCAAAAGAACGAGCAACTACATTTTGCTTCTTACTTTTCCATGTAACCAAGTTTCCTTCCAAGAAAACTCAATAGCCACTCGTGGAACGCCGATCATCAATGGGTCTAACAAAGTCGGCATACGCAAATGCTGTGAGCGACAATATAGATGATGGTTTGTAAAGAAGATCCTGTCCTGAAGAGCCTTTGATGTATCTGAGAATATACTCAACTGCCTTAAGATGAGAAGTCAAAATATTCTGTATATATTGACTCATTGTGTTAACGGCAAAGGCAATGTCTAACCGAGTGACGGTGAGGTGAATAATCTTCCCAACTAAACGTCGATATCGTCTTGGGTCGGTAGTGGAGGATCCGAGGGAGAACTTAGTCGAGATAACTTGACTAAGGAATCCATAGGGGTGTTTGCTGATTTATATCCCCAAAATCTTATCTCTGATAAAAGATCAAGTGCATACTTGAGCTGAAAGAGCTGCAGTATACCAGAATTTCGTGAGACTTCAATTCCAAGGAAATATCTAAGTGGCCCAAGGTCCTTGGTATGAAAGTGTTAAACCAAATGTTCTTTCACCTTGGAGATACCAGCAGAATCGTCTCCGGTGATGATAATATTATCAACATACACCAACACAATTACCCTGCCCTTAGAACCATAATGTGTAAAAAGAGACGTGTCGGGGGGACTACGTTTGAAACCAATTTATCGTAAAATCATGCTAAAATTTTCAAGCCAGGCACGTGATGACTGCTTCGGTCCATATAATGATTTGTGTAGAAAACAAACCATAGACTCCTCCGGTCGCTCAAATCCAGGAGTCTGCTGCATATCAAGTCTCTGAAAGATCTCCATTAAGAAAAGCATTTTTCACATCAAGCTGATGAAGAGGCAATACCTTAGAAATAGCTAAGGATATAAGAACACGAACCAATATTAATTTGGCAACGAGTGAGAATGTCTCAACATAATCTAAATTATACTGCTAAGTAAATCCTTTGGCTACCAATCGGGTTTTGAGATGGTCAGTCATCCTATTTGGATTTTGCTTGACAATAAAGATCTATCGACAGCTAACAACATTTTTATGTAAAGACGGAGGTACCAATTTTCAAGTCTGATTTAAGCGCAGTATGCAATCTCCTCCAATATAGTTGCATGCCAACCCGAGTGTTGAAGTGCTTACCATGAAGAAATCAAGAGGAAAATATTTATTAGCTCAATTAACAAAAGTGTCATACAATCTATATATAGAGGGTTATATATCACCTCTCCTATCTCTACAAATCAACTAACACACAATAACCACTTATACTCATAATTAATATATAATAACAAACTATAAATTCATAATAGTAAGAATGCATCATAATGACTAAACGAGAAAAGTTGACACTGTTGCATAGATGCAATGTGAAAGATTTGCAGGCATGAAAAGACTATTAACATTTAGAACGCGTTTTTCTTATTCTTATTTAAATTTTAGAAATAGAATATAAGTTTTTGTTTAACGGCCATCCCATAATATTTAATACGGGCTTTTTTTGCTTCAAAATATTTTGTTACTGGTTACGGTTGCCTGGATTTCCAGCTTGGCTAAATTATACTAAACCACCCTAATTATTGTTGTTTTTCAGTTAACTACTGTTCTCCGCCGAAAGACGCGACCGGGACGTTGGGACGTCCGGCCTGAATTTTGGGGGCAGATGCTATTTAGTTTTATCCCTCCACCTCTCCGAAGATGCCAAGTTGATTTATGACACCATGTATCGAAGGTTTAAACGGATGCGGCCGATATAGCAGACTTCGTCAGATTCTTCCTCGTTGAGGGGGTTTTGATTGTGAGGATATTCTTTCCTGCAGGCGCAAGCCCCTGCAGTTAATTACGCTACCGTATCGCGGTAACCATTTTCTCTTTCTCCAGATGGTCACTTCGTGTAGTGTGTGTTTGTTTTGTTTTTGGTTGTCCGTGGATTATATATGGAGACTAATTTATGTTGTCGCCCGTAGGGCGTGGATTAGTCCAAATCCGTATTTTCTTAGATTTGGGTTTGGGTTGGGTCTAAGGATCGTTAATCTCATTTGAGACTAAGATCAACTTAAACGTTTGTTAATGATACGTTAGTCTAATTTTAGACTAAGATCTACTTAACAGGATCGTTTAGATCCAACAAAATAGTATTTGGGCTCTATTGTTTAGTTTAGGGACATTACGGTCCAAGAGTTTAAGGACATCATAGTCCATGGAGTTTAAGGACATCATGGTCCATAGTTTAAAGACGTCATAGTCTGTAAAATTTAAAGACATCATAGTCTATGAGTTTAAGGACCTCACAGTCCGTGGTAGTTTAGAGACATCATAGTCTGTAAAGTTTAAGAACATCATAGTTCATGAGTTTAAGGACCCCACAGTCCGTGGAATGTCTGGTTGTCGAGACCCGTCACCTCTCTGAAGACGTTGAAGGATTACAACGACAAATATCAGAGGAGTGAAGAGATGTACCCTTAGACCAATATTGGTTGGGGGATCTGTAGTTGGATTGATTTAAGGATCGTTAATCTCGTTTGAGACTAAGATCAACTTAAACGTTTGTTAAAGATACGTTGGTTTAATTTTAGACTAAGATCTACTCAACAAGATCATTTAGATCCAACAAAAGAGCATTTGGGCTCTATTGTTTAGTTTAGGGACATTGCAGTCCAAGTTCACATGCAAACATGGGTTTGGAAATGCACCAGATAGTTATTGGTCATTGGGACCCACCACCTCTCTGAAGACGTTGAAGAATTACAACGACATGTATCAGAGGTGTGAAGAGATGTACTCTCGAACCAAAGTTGATTGAAAGGCTCTGGGAATTATTTTGAATGTCAAGATTATAGTTGGAGTTCAGTTTCAGGGGATCTTGCCTCTGGAAAACTTAGCTAATTTAGACTAAGATTGGCTTAAATATAGTGTTAAACACTAGAGTACATTCGGCGCTCACATGCTCCCACGTGAGGCACTTAAAGAAGTGTTAAACACTAAAAAAGAAGCGCTCACGTGAGGGTCACGTGAGGCGCTTGAGTATTGGGCCAAACTTCTTTTATTTTATTCTCAGAATATGCAAGTAAGTGTTAAACACTTAATCTTTATGGCCATCACATGTGGGCACATAATGGGTACCCATGCATTGGATATTAAAAGAATTTGTTAGGGGTCACGTGGGGACACCTGAGGGCGCCTATGCGTTGGATATTAATCCTTCAGTTTTTTCCCATCTTCTCTTTTTTAAAGACGTGTTTGTCAGGGGTCACATGGGGACACGTGAGGCATCCAAAATCTATTCTGCCCTTTTTATTTTGAGAAGTCTGTTTAAGGGTCACGTGGGAGCACGTGACCTAATCTTGTTCGTTCTCTTTTGGTCATTGGAGGGGAGGGTCACGTGTTGCCACATGATCATGTTGGGTACTTGATCCTTTTACGTGCATGGAGAGATAAATCCCTTGTATAAGAATTAAATTCTCTTATAGAGTTAAACCCTAATTTTATTTAGAGGAATTAAATTCCTATGTGGTTAAAAGAATTAAATTCTTTAAACCCGATTCTCCTTCTAAGCTTTAAATCTGCATGGCAGAATCTCCCTGATGAGAATTAAATTCTCAACTTATGGGGAGATCTGCTTCTGCAGATCTATCACGATGAAGAAGAACTAAGTTCTTGTATTAAGGGTTAAACCCTATCTTTGTAAGAGGAATTAAATTCCTATATGCTTTGTGGGAGAATAGAATTCTCTGAACTTAGGTCCTCCCTCAAGTTTAGATCTGCATGACAGAATCTTCCTGATGAGAATTAAATTCTCAACTTATGGGGAGATCTGCTTCTGCAGATCTTCAACCAGAGGAAGAACTGAGTTCTTATTTAGAAGAGTTAAACTCTTAATTTGAGAATTAAATTCTCTTTTGTTTTGTGGGAGTTTATGGAATGATCTCTTTCCCTCTTTTATCTAGGATTTCTTTCTTTTCTGAAGAGATCTTCTTTTCTCTCTGGAGAATTAAATTCTCTTCTCTTTTTTCTCTTCCGTATTCTCTCTCTGTTGTTGTATATCCATCTTTTCTTTTTGGCTCCTATTTATAGGAGAAAGAAAAGAATCAGTTTATTCAGCCAATCTCTCATTAAGAGATTTTGATTGATTTTTTATAACCAACATGATCTTTTAGATCATTTGGTGAATTTTATTCACCATAAAATATTTTATTTGTTCCTGGCAAATTTTAAGAAAATATTTCCTTGTGTAGAATCTTTCTATAAATTGGTGATTTTTAGTCACCAATGGATTTTTAATCCAACGGTGCTCTACTTTACAGAGTGCAATCTTTTTGTTTGGAAAGATCTAGGGAAATATTTTTCCAATTAAGCTTTTCGATTCCCTTTAATTAGAATTTAATTTTATTGTTCAGAGGGTTTAAGAGCTCATCACATGTTGGCACGTGACCTTACTGATTAAGCATTTGATTAGAACTTAATTCTATTAGTTCGGACGGTTCAGGAGTCCATCACGTGTTGGCACGTGACCCTACTGATTAAAATTTAATTTTGTTAGTTCAAAGGGCTCAGGAACCCGTCACGTGCCCCATTGGTTAAGCATCTCCAATTGTTTATCTTATTCAGCGCCTATAGACTTTGCCTGTAAAAGATCACGTGTCTGCACGTGAGACCAGGTCACGTGTGGGCACGTGATCCCCGGTCACGTGTGGGCACGTGATGCCCTCTGTGGGGGTTTTCCTTGCTGCTTTATTTATATATTTTATTCAGTTCCCATGAAGGAACAAATGCTTTTAATTCCTTTTAATTAGAATTTAATTTTATTAATTCAGTGGGTTCAAGAGCCTATCATGTGTGGGTACGTGACTTTGTCAATTAGACATTCAGGCGTAGATGGAATCTGCTCATAAAAAAGGTCACGTGTTTGCACGTGAGCCTGGTCACGTGTGAGCACGTGATACCCCATTTGGGGTTCGCCTTGCTGCTTTATTTGTATTTTATTCAGTTCCCATGAGGGAACAACTACCTTACAGATTTTTTTTTATCATAGTAACCTCTCTTAAATTGCTATATCTAAGGGGATTCTAGTGAAAAATAATACCCTTAAAACCAAAGTAGAAGGGATATTACCATAATGATACTTTAAGCTAGCTTAGTGAAAAAAAGATAGGTAAGGGTGTTCTAGTGTAATTTATCCTTCCAACTATAAAAGCTCTTACATATTTGTGGGTTTATCTTTTATGATCGAAAACTTAGCTTGTTCTATCTAGCAAGGTTTCTAAGCTTCACCGCGTCGTATTTATTGTAGCCAATTTGGCGATATATATCAAGAAGATTACTTCGTAAACTTCTTGAAAGACGACGCAAAGATTGTGAAGGAGCTGCCTCCTCATCTTCAAACACTGGACATTGAAGCGATTGGTAGCCAAGTGAGCTTTTGTTCGTTCTTGCTAAAGCTTTTGATTATCAGAATGTCGGAAAACCTTTAACGGTTGTCTAATTGTTTCTTATTCGTTTTCCAGATAACAGACATGGATATTAGGAAAGAGTCGAAGCCTATATATTTTATCAAAGTTGTGCTTCCTCTCCTGTTAAAGATTGGCGTTGTTCATTTCCTTGGATTTGGAAATCGGCTTGCATTTGATCCAGTACCTCCAAATTTGCAGGTAATTTTAATCCATATAGAGATGGGTCACAAATAAACTAATGAAACAGGGGCAATTTTCATGTTGTCATTCTAGGCTTAATTTCACAAATTTACCCGTTTTTCACTAAAATACCGGAAACTTCATAAATTACAAATAACTACCAAAACTTTCATATTAGCAATATAAGTTTTCTTACTTAACTATCATAAGATTGATTTACAAATTCCATTAATGCCATTATGTTTGTTTAGTAAAATATGGGTAGAACTCACTTAATATGATTTCTGTTAATATAAAATTTATTGTGTTTTGTAGTATGCAAATTCTTTTGGTAGTTTGGTGAAAAACGGGTATTGGTTTTGAGAAAACGGGGTCTGCAGGGACCCTGCAGGCCCAAAAATGCAGTGGCCTCTCACACAGACCAATGGGGTCCATCGGCCTAACTGCAAAATAGCAAGCGGGCCCCACTGACCCATATAAGAGGCCACTGCAGCTTGGGCCTGCAGGGTCTCTGCAGGCCCGGTTTCCTTATGGGTTTTGGTATTTCAATTAAATCAAGTCATTATTTAGTTTAGGCGTGATTCCAAAAAACTGCCAAATACTTTGGCCTAATTACAAAAAACTATCAAATTCTTGTTAAATACACAAAAAAAATTCAAAAACTATGAAAAACTACCATAAATAAGGTGTCACGTCAGTAATAATTCCAATAAACTACCACAAAACTTTCAAAGCACGGTAGTTTCTCGTAATTTTGAGAGAATTTGGTAGTTTTTTGGGAATTAAGCCTTTAGTTTAAGTTAGTTTTCTTTGTTGTCCGGTGTTTAAGTAATATGCATAATCCTTTCCACAAAATTTGTATAATTGATATTTCACATATTTAGACCAGCTATCAGGATAATGAATAATGTTCAAATGAAGATTTTATAATTTGCACTTTGCAAAATATCTTTGTTTCAAAGAGACAACCCTTCACTCGACTTAAAGCCAGTTGAAATTTTTAATCTTTATATCTTGCATATCTCTAGGGTGTTTTAGACGATCCTAAAGAACTGGAGTTTTCTTTTTTGCTAATGTTCACATGATATTCAGCTTTTATGTAGAAATTAATATGCAAATGCAACTTCCACGCATTAAAATTTGTGCGGAGAATTCAAAAAACCGGTTCATTATTGGTCAGGAGAATTCGTAACTACGATTCAAGGTTCAATTATTGTGAAGGGTTAATTGCAAAAACACCCATTCAGTTTACCCGGAATAGACTTATACCCCCCTCAAGTGAAACCCTCCCTGCTCATCGAGTAAAACCTATATAAACTCTCAAATTTAACTCTATACAACTTAAATGATTGTCTAGTTTAGCTCCAGAACTTGTTTGTGTTGCTTAGACTAGATTTTGAGTGTTTATGTGCAAAGTAGTTAATGTTCAAGACATAGTGCGAGGCACAAAAGATGTAACACGTCTGAGGTGCAATGCATACATCTGAGCTGCACGCCCAAGTGTCCAAGGCGCATAAGTTTTTATAGAATGTTTAATATATAATTCACAGGCACATTTTTACACATAATTAACAACAACAACAATATATAGTAAAAGGCGCAACCTGGCGCCTGGTTGTGCCTTGCTCCTCAAGCAAACGCCTTGCTTGATGAGGAGAGAGCGTTTTTGCGCTGATAAAATCACTTGAGGGGTTATAAGTGCCATACAGGGCAAGCTACAGAGAGATTTGTGCAAATTAACCCTTTACTAAAAAACTATGAACTTGCAATGTTTTCCAGATGAAACCTTGGACTTTATAAATTACACTAAA